>PYAF01000142.1:1730474-1765838 GCA_007407185.1 Glycine tomentella | reverse complement strand
AATTTACTATATTTATTATTTATGATAAGTATGTTAACTTTTAAAATAATTATTTTAAAATAATTAAATAAATGATTTGTGATTGAATGATAATGTTAATGTATAAATATTAAACTCTTTGAATATTACTATATATTTTTTCAGAAAAATATTATTATATGTTATGAGTTAAAGTATTTGTAAGTAAATTTATTAAAAAAATATTTTTAGGTATAATTTAATTTTAAATATTAAGAAGTTGTGAATATTATATTATTTTATCATTATTTAACATATTGATTAAAAAATTAAAATATTTTTATTATTATAATGGATTCTACTAGCATTAGATCATTAGATATTAATGTCACATTATATGTTTTTTTTCATTTTAATAAATAAAATTCTCTTTGAATCCCTAGCTAAAGCTTTGATTTCAGTATTTCACAGAAAAAAAAAAAAAGTAGCTAGTATAAGCGTACACAAAAAAAAATGTGGGTGTGGCGAAGTTGAGTAAGGGGACTAGCCAGGAGCGGACGAGTGGATTCTCTTGCACGCCTTTCATCAAACACCTATCCATCTCCAACAACGTGTCAATCCACCAACAACCCACGCGCCCTTCCAAGCCCAAGCCTACTGAACCTGGCTTGTGTTGTCCGATTAGCTTCTTCTTCTTCTTCTTCATTAACATATTCTCCTTCTTTTCCGAAATTCAGCAGTAGCTATGAATCGCATTGCATTGCCCAAATCCATTGCCCAGCGTTTCAGAGGCATCCACCACATCCCGTGGAAGCAGTGGTGTAATAACAACCGTTGCGAAAGCCAGGTCCAAAGTGCTGGGCCCGTGGGGTCTCTCCTCAAGTCCCGTTCCATTATTCGGTTCCTCGGGCCTGACACGCTCAAATTCCTTCAGGGCCTGTTGACCAACGATGTACGCAAGTTCGGTGAAGCCGTTGGTGACAGAACCGAAAACTTGCCCACGCCCAACGTGCCTGCTACGTCGGTTCCTCCTATCTATGCTGCTCTATTGACCCCTCAAGGGAGATTCCTCTACGACCTCTTTCTCTATAAGCCTCCCACGTGCAACACCAAGCTCGATCACACCGGCACTGGCCCTGATTCCAAACCACACGAACCCTTTCATATGTTTGCTGACGTGGATGCTTCTGTGTTGGATGAATTGTTGCAAACCCTCAACAAGTCAGTTTAGCTTCTTCTTCTTCTTTCTATGGAGTTCCATTTATTTGCTCTGTATCATTGATTCATTTCTATCAGTTGTTGAGATTTGAGAATCATACATGGCATCAGCGAGAGAGTTCCATCACTTCCCATTACCAATTAGTTTTTGTTTTTTGCCAATTCACTTTAATTAGATTTCGCAATTACCAATTAGATAGGTATCGTAGTATCGTTGACCTTTAGTTATTTATACCATGACTTTTCTGATTGGTTGATGATTGATTGTCAGTTTAAAAATTTTAGATTGACAGGCCATAGAAATTAAACTCCTTATTGTAATTAGGAAGATTGTAACTTGTAAGAGGAACAAGTAGAAGTAGAAGGATGTAGAACTGTTCTTGCGGTCAATCCTTGTCTCCTACTTTAACCTCCTGCTAAGTGCTAGTAACCACTAACGAGTGTTATGGAGCATTATGCACTCTATTAAATACTTTCGGTAACTGTGTTTTCCGTATAATAAGTTGTCGACTTTTGTTTCCTTAATTAGTGCTCTAGCATTTACCTTAAAGTTATAGCTGGTAGACATTGAATGGTAGAAGAACTGATAGACTCAGCTGGGATTAAGGAAAAGAAACGAGGGAAAAATGCAAGAAATGGGCAGAGACAGCCCAAGAATCTTATTCACCAATCTCAGAAAGAATACACTGTATGTTAGGGTGAGTTCCAAAGCACCCCTGATCTCTCCTTACAAGACTCTCAGTTAGTAACTGCCTAACCTCCCCTCAACTGGTCTCTATTTGACTATTTTTGCCCCTTACATAGACCTTTTTTATTGCTGAGTGCCTATCAAACTAAAGATTTCCATTGCACCAAGAGCATATGCTTGTCTCTCTAACTCTGGTTATTTTGCACTGCATATGCATGTTATAAAGTCTGATGAACTAACCGTTAGCTTGCACTAAGTAGATCATTTGGCTTGCCTAGGCATTTTGCTTTTGACGTGATCAGAGCAAGTCAGTTCATACTCTGATTGTGTTTTTTAAAATTGCAGCTGATCTTCTTCCTACTCTCATTGTTTTATTGGTTCTAATTTCTGAGCAGAGACCTTAACATTTTAGTGCTGCAGATACCGATTGAGGTCAAAGGTTGAGATTGATGATGTCTCAAGTGATTTCTCGTGCTGGCAGCGTTATGGTGCTGGGCTTCCTGAGAAGTCCTCACAAGTAGAAGAACCAGAAGCAGCCTCTGTAGGCTGGGGTGCTGGTGTGGATCGTACTGCAATGTCATCCTCTCATGGGACTGATCAAGGGTGGCAATGGTTTAAGGATCCCAGATTGGTCTGTCTTGGTTTCAGAGGGATCTTCCCGTCAAATATAACTCGTTAGTCGTTAGCTAGCCTTTGCTGCTAATAAATTTTGTCTATTTATCATGCAATCTTTTATATTATTATGACAAATCTCTAGACTTTAGTATAAAGGAGTCCCCCCACATCTCTACCTGTTTCAGCACCTCTAATTGAGGTTGACAAAGAGACTGATGAGCAGAATTTCCTTCTGTGGAGAATAGAGAAAGGAGTAGCAGAAGGATCAACCGAGATTCCAAAAGGTGTGTTTGTTTCCTTGTAAAAACTCATCCTCGGTAGAATTCTTTTGATAAGTTCTGTGTCTCAAATATCTTGATTAATTGATCATGTCCAGGTGAGGCAGTACCGCTTGAGTATAATCTTGCAGGCCTTAATGCAATTAGCTTTGACAAAGGTTGCTATGTCGGCCAAGAACTCATAGCTCGTACACATCACAGGGGGGTGATTCGCAAGCGGATAGTTCCTCTAAGGTTTCTAGATAACGATGGGAAAGGTAATGCTACAAGGAGTATATGGCTTCTTTAGTATTTAGTATTTAGTATTATAAGTATTATAGATATATTATATAATGATGTACTCTTAGCCATTCCCTTTCTGCTATTCCAGAGTTGGTAAACAAAGTCATTCCAGGCTCAGAAGTAATGAACACTGCATCTGGCAAAAAAGCTGGTACAGTGACTACCGCCCTAGGATGTCGTGGGCTGGGGCTCTTGCGAGTAGACGAAGCTTTAAAGGGGTCGAGTGCCTTGTCCATTCAGGGACAAGAGGATGTGAAGGTTGTCGCTAGTAGACCAGATTGGTGGCCTTCTGAATGGCTTCAAGATCATGGACAACACGCTGCTTTTGCCTAGAATGCCCAATGTCGTTCAAAGGGCGAGTATTTATGATGAACAATTTTGTGGTTGCATGAATAATTTGTAAATGGGGCGTTAATGTAATCCTAATGCTTCCAGTGGGTGAATAGTTAGTTAAAAAGGGGAACAGTGACAGCACTTATGGATTTTCTTAAATGAGTTAAAGTTTCTTTATACACTAGAAATATTATGGATTATTGATTTTTTTTACAATCGCTTGGTAATATTATTATAGAAAATGAATTATCTAATATTATGCTGGTAAGTTAATATTGCTAAAAATTAACAAAAAAATGATTTACAGCAATTCATTTACACTTATTAAGTTTTTAAAAGTTTAAAACCAATAATGTATAGCTAAAATTGTGGAATAAATATGTTAAATTTCATTCCAAAAATATTCATTCATCTACATTTGGCTACAGCATCTGTGAAAATGAGTGTATATATTAAATGCATTTTTATTGAGACTCATTTAGTGTTTATCTTTTACTTTATTTATATTAGATTTGAGCAAGTAAAATAATGTATATATTTAATGTGTTTTTACTGCATATATTTAATGTTGTTAATAGTTTTAATATAAATAATTAATAGTATAATTTATTGCAATTATTAAATATAACATATAATTATTATTTTTTGTGAATTAACATATATTTAAATTAAAGCTTAAATATATTTTTGGTTCCTAAATAATTATTCAATTTTCCATTCAATCCTTAATAAAAAATTTCTTTGCATTTGATCTTTGAATAAAAATTATTTTGCATTGGGTCCCTCTTATTATATTAGCTAAGTCAACTTGACACATCACCATATCTTATGAAAAACATACTAGCAAGTAAAATGAAAATTCAGGAACAAAAAAATAAAAATATTTTGGGGACCATTTAACATAGCTAAAATAATTGTAGGGATGAATTGCGAAAAATCCAAAAATGTTTTTGTAACAACTTAACAGGGCAAAAGAAACAAAATCAGTTTTAATTTGGATACTATAATTAAAAAAATTCATGCTAAAAGTTAACCAGATGTAGATTGAGTTGGATCAGTTTAAAAAATTGAAATATGGTTCAATAATTTTTTCTTGGTAAATCGCCATTTTTTTTTCAAATTAGTTTGTCAATTTCACTTTAATCCCTGAAACAAGGTAAATTAAAAAAGAAAAAACCCTTAAACTAATATTCTGTCTTTCACGTTGGTCTCTCAGTGAATGTCTTTTATTTTTTAATTTATCAACAAATGTTAACAAAAATAAGGGATCAAATGGTGACTTTTTTATTTCTTTTTCTCAAAAAGAAAAAAAAAAAAAAAAAGAGGAGCGTATGTGCTGTGACATGCTAATATATACCTCCCAACACTCAAATTTGATCCTTTCCTAACCACCAAGATGGATGGAGAACAAAAAGCGCAAGATAACAAACTCACTACTGCAGATGCTTTTTAAGAGACTGTTTGAACTGAGAAAATTGTTTTCAAGTTTTATTTTCTAATTTTACCTTTAATTATAAAAACATTAGCTTGTTTTAGTTTTACTTTCTGTTTTGAAAACAACTTTTTATTATTTATGTTCTATTTTGACAATTTAACTATATACACAACTTGCACAAAGTTACAAACCACAACTGGTGAATGAGAACTGGTTGTTGTGCACAAAATTAGCCAGTATGTTTAGAATTACTCAGAATTAGGAGTAAGATAGCTAGTTGGTTAAGCAACCTTTTAAGATGATCAATCAATAAATGTTATGTTATCATCTGCTATATTATCTGTGGGATATGACATGGGTGAAAATAACTAAATAAGAGAGATAATGGATGATGTGAAGAAAAAAAAATGAGATGTTAAATAATATAAAAGAAAGAGCCTGTGTAAATCAAAATTCCTCTGTTTCCAAGCAGTTTTAGCATGAACATAGACATAACCAATTATGTTTTTATATTTTTCAATTGTACACTATACTAGACATAGCTTACTGTAAACTAAGTTTCTGACGAAGAAGAAAGTGTTTCATGCTATTCAACAATAAACCACGAGAGTTGTGCTGAGATCATTACCTCATGACATGAAGCCCTTTAATTTACAATAAACTGAATGAAGACTATCCTTCATCTATCCTAGTTTTCGTAAAAATAGGACACGAATCCATTTAGATCGACAATTATTAACTACATTATATTATATATATGCTCATGGAAATAATACATGTATGAAACCAAGCGAGTAGAAAAAGTTTAAACGTCTCCTAATACCAATAGAAAGTAGTAGATGATTATATATGAGCAGATAACACACTCAGCTCCTGAATCACATCCACCATGGTTGGTCTTTCGTCAGGAAGCTCATGAGTGCACTGTATTGCAAGCTTTGAAAGTGTCGCAGCTTCAGATTTAGAATATATTCCCTTGAGATTTTTGTCAACAGAATCATCAAATCTGAAAGACTCAACTGCCGTCCGTATTGAACTACCTATTGTCGTCTTGCCAGATAGAACTTGAAGAATGATTACTCCAAATGCGTAGATGTCACTTTTCTCAGTAAAGCGGCCTGTAGTGATGTATTCAGGAGCTAGGTATCCCATTGCAGCACTAACTTTTAGAGCTGAGAAAACAACATCATCTGCAAGAAGCTTAGGTTGTCCAGCATCCATGATCAATGGGTTAAACTGATGGTCTAGGAGAACATTTTCCACTGAAATATTCTGGTGAACTATTGTAGGTTTGCTTTCTTCATTGCTATGAAGATATCCAATGCCTGATCATAAATGAACAGCAAATATTAAACAAAAGAAGAAGCAGATGTTGTCTACAATTATAATTTATTTTTTTTGGGTGTACAATAGTAGCATTGAGGTTAAAACCTAGTACCTCATGCATACTATCAAAACCCCTTAACACTAGGCCAACCCTACAATTATGCATATTCGACGCAGCATATCATTCAGTTTTCCTGAACTTATGATTTATTAGACAGTCTAAATTATTTGAATAATTACATTGTAATTATTAGTCTCCTCCCATGAATGTCCTTTCAGCAAAATGATTATGCTGAAGTTTTTTTTGGCTGTTGTAATTCAATTGCAGAAAGGACATTGCTGGAATTTCTGCTCCAATCAAAATCGGCATTTCATCTTTAAAATGTTGCTTTCATTTCACTAACTAAAATTTGCAGCAATTATTGACACGAAATACCGATTTTGATTACATAACTCTAATAACACGTGTGATACTGTATTTAAGTTTTGTTGAATAGGTAGGTAACTAGGAACAACTAACCCTTTGCAATGCCCTTGATGATAGAGACTCTCTTGGACCACTCAAGCACATGGCCACTTCCATCTTCTATGTCCAGATACTGCGACAGGTTACCCATGGTGGCAAAGTCATAGATAAGGAAACATTCACCTCTACTCCTTGAGCAACAAAAACCTCTCAGCCTAACAAGGTTTTCATGTCTCAGAGAGGTTAATAAGTTCAACCCCTTTACAAATTCAGCTTCCTCGGTTTTGCAGCATGTCACACTAATGCTTCTAATAGCCACAAGAGAACCATCTCTGAGAACTCCTTTATAAACTGCTGAGAATTTGCTCTTACTAAGTAAATTGGCTTCCGAGAAGTACTGTGTTGCAGATTCAACCTCATCCACATTAAACCTAAACTGATTTAGATACTCATTGGATAATCCACCAGCATTTTGACCATTAGACAATTGATCCCATCTAATATAATAGTCAATATTAACAAGTGCAGATGGAGTTTTGGTGTAGAACTCTTTAGGCTGGTCAGGACTAACTTTCCCTTCAGAAGAAGAACTTAATGTATTACTAATCCTCTGCTTTTGACGGCGGTATCTGAAGAATGTCAAAAATCCAGCACATATGAATGTAAGAGTAACGATTACAACACCTGCTGTGATGACAGTTTGAGGAATCCTTCTTGATTTCGAACAATGGGTCTGGCCACAATGCAACTGAACATAAGCAGGCTCCGGGAGCGCCTTTGAAGAATTACTATTTTTGGGTTGGTCTCCATCTGAGGTATCAATATGGTTAACATTTAAATCTTGATCTTTGTTGCAGGCTCTCAAAGTAGAAAACCCAACTCCACATAAACCCGGGTTGTTTGCACCTTGGAATCCTTCCCCAAGTCTCTTCAATGCTTCATTTTCATTTTGAAAACTTGAATCAGTATACACAATACACTAAAACGTACAAAGAGAAATGCGAAGAGAATAAGTTTGCTACAAGGAAAGGAGGATAAAGGCATACCCGAAGGAACAATTCCTGACAAAGAATTATTCTGAATATCTAGAACTTCCAAATGTTCAACATGTGCTAGTGTTGCTGGAACAGTACCACTAAAGTTGTTGAAGCTCAAATTCAGCCTTCTTAGCTTCTCCAAGTTCCCCAAGCTAAGAGGAATTTGACCAGTTAACTTGTTATATTGCAAAGCAAGAGTACTAAGCTGCTTTAAGGAACTCATCTGTGTAGGTATGTTCCCCACCAACTGGTTATCTCCCAACTGCAACACTAAAAATTGAAAAAAAAAAAAAAAAAAAGACACAAATCTATTAATCGGGTTCATTCCATGAACTTTGTATAACCACCAGCAATTGGCAGCTGATTGGTAATTTTTTATTTGTTAATTGTTAGTTTGTTATATGCAGCAGAAACACTAGAAGTATCTTCTTCAGTGAGAAGAACTTAAACTCAGAGTACTTATTGAAATTGAACCACTAAGGAAAAGTTGATACTAAAAGATTATATTGTATATATAGTTACCTTGGAGACTAGCCATGTTGGCGATCTCAGGAGGAATAGTTCCAGATAAAGTATTAACGTCAAGATAGAGATCAAGCAGTTCAGTGAGATTTGAAATGTGTGGGGGTATCTCACCAGAAAGGTTGTTATAGTGCAAGTATAAACCCGACAAGCATTTGAGTTCAGCCAGTGCTGGAGATAACCAACCAGAAAGACCCTTTCCCTGCAAGGAGATGTTGGCCACTTTGCGGTGGTCGTTGCACGCAACCCCTTCGAAGAAGCCACTGCATGGATCACCATCACTGATCCATGACCCAAGGATCTTGCCCTCTGGATCCAGAGAGGACTTCAACTCCATCAGAGCTCTAAGCTCCGCAGTTCCCACAGCCATATGAGGAACGTGAAATGCAAGCAGTAGAAACAGAGAAAGAAGGAGTTGAAGGGAGTAGTGAACTTTCATATCTGATTTTGGAGTGTGAATTGAATTCTCAGACAGAAGCTAAAAGGAGAGAGTAGAGACACCCGTGTGAGCTTTTATTGGTATTTTGAATAATCAAAGTTTGGTTTTGGGATGTGCTGTAACACGTTGTTGGTCAACTAGTTTGATCTTTCTTTGTGGACTTGTTAGTGTTGGAATTTGTTAGTTAGTGGATATAGATAGAGAATTCAAAGAGGGTGCATAATTAATTGATTTAACGCACTTTTATGAGTTGCAGCTTGAGAGTTGAGAGATAAGCAGGTTTTGGGGGGAAATAGGATTTTAATCATAAACAAAAACTAATGATAGTCGGCGGGGATGAGTGCCACTCCTTGTCACAACATTTTTGTATCATGTAGCTATTGCCCTCACTGTTGCGGACCCACCACCTTTGACTATTTCGTTACCATTTTTTTTTTAACATTTAATACTACTTGTATTTTTCTCTATAAGAAATTCAGTCCAAATATTATTTACGTTACCATTGCAATGTTTACGTTTAAAAAGTAATTATGACATCTATTTTTTTTTTATTTTTTAAAACTTACTATTTTAACATCTTAAAAAATTAAATTTTTTACTTCTAAAATGCAACATTATTGTAGAATTTATTAATTTTAAATGAGTAATTTTATTTATAAATATATTCAAAATAAAACACAAACAAACGAATCTTAATTTTCAAAACAACTTCCAAAAATATTTGGAGAGGACCCTTGAAAATTATCAAAGTAAAATATTTATAACATTTAAAAATTTATCAAAGGAAATAATTTGGTTTGGTGTTATATTACAAAAAAAAAAAAACAGTTTACTTTCGAAATTTATTGTCTTACATTCTCTTAAGACAAAAAAAAATGTAGTTTCTTCCTTAAAACAAAAATTGCAAAAAAGTTGTTGTACACTTGAAAGACTCAAGATACTCGTCATTTGTAGCACACTTTGTCGGTTTTAAGCCACATTTCTTGTTGTAAGAAAATATCAAAAATGTATTTTCTAAAATTGGTCGGTAGTAGAGGTATATCAAATTAGACTGATTCAAAGAATCGACAACCCAAAATAGATGTATTAATTTGGTTTATATTTAGTGTTCACACGAGTGAATATACTTTTATAAAAATAATAATTCATAAGAAACTTTTTTGGTTACATAATTCGTAAGAAATTTTCAAATATATATCTACAAATTTCATATTTGAAGAATTTCGAGGTCAAACAAAGGAACCTAACTTGACCTAACTTTTGGCACCTGTAATTAGAACTTTGCAGCCAACAATGAAGGAAATATAAATGGGTAACGCTGAAGTATTAAAACAAAGTTAATTATTAATTTATTTTGCTCGATAATGATAATTAAATTTAAGCGATTTATATATGATAGAGTTGACAATTTAATTAAACTACTTTTTATCTTTCAAATCTCAACTACGCTCCAACCTTTCCGAAAACCTCTTTGACAAGGTTATGCAAGGAAACAAAAAGATAACTGTTTTTGGCTCTTGGATTCTCATTAGAATACAAGATTAACACAAGACATAAAAAGAACATTAGAATACATAATAGGATATTATTCTAATATCATAGAAAAATATTATTTTAATAAAAATGACATTAATAATGAAATATTTATATCTATAATTCAAAATTTATAATAAAAAAACAAATGAACGTTAATATTCAATAAGACTAATAAAATACTGTCTTTTCATAAGCTATTTTTTTTTCCATTACAATGAGGGTCAAGAGCTAACTCCATCACAGGAATTAGACACACTAACAAGATCATCTACCAACACAGGACCACACCCTAACCATTGGGTTGTCATAGAAATAACACCCTATGGCTATAAGCATAGAATGAGATGATACAGGGACTCAATCCGCTATTTTCCTTTTCCTTGTCAAAGACAATGAAGATTACGAACATTTAGTTCCTATGCTTCAAGCTGGGAGTTTATTATAGCTACTACAATCCAAAGAAGAATAAAAACTTTGAATTGCTTCTTATGACTTATGAGATAGTAATTAAAAATTTATAGGTTAAATATGTTTTTGTCCTTAAGATATCATAAGTTTTAGTTTTTATAATGATTTTATTCAATTTTAATCACTATCATAAATTTTAGTTTTAGTTTTGATAATGATTTTATTCACTTTTGATCTCTATTATTTTCAAAAGTGACGTACTTTTTAACTTTTTTGTTAGAAACTAAAAATACATATTTTTGTTTCAAAACGAATAATATTTTTTTAGAAACTGAAATGAAAATTCGTAATATTATGAGAGATAAAAAAATAATTTATAAAATTAAATATTTTTATGATAATTTTATTATGCGTGACAGTAATGCTTTAAATATCAAAGAGTATGTTTCTTTTCTTATAAGCAAATGATGGGTTGATTTAACTATCAGGTCGTGATTGACTTTTGTTTTTGGTTACTCTTTATTACATTTTTTTTATTGAATCCTAGTTAATTTTGTATCACTTATAAAAAAAGAAGTTAGTTTTGTATCAATTAAGCCGGTTACAATTAACCAAATATGTTCAGTTTGGGATTTAAAATTATAGCTTGACATATAACAGAGAATTACGACACAAGCAATTTTTGTTTGCTAAATATTAGTGCTACAAAATATTGGTACAAAATTGCCATCTCAGATGTTCTCCTATGCTTACTTTGATTATTTCTTTATTTTGAAAACATGAACAGGTAAATTTAGAAAAGTTTAATGAATGTACTTCTTATAAGTAAAAAAAATGTTAAAATACAATTTTAGTCCCCTCATTTTTTTAAATCCACACTTTTAGTTATCTATTTTTTAATTGAAACATTTTATCCTTTATATTTTAAATGTTTACGATTTTAGTTTCATATTTTTTCAATTAAAATATTTTGTCTTCCATTTTTAAAAAATTTACAATTTTAATTTTTATAATTAATTTCAAACATTAATTTATGTATTCTATAAACATTTATTATCCACATTACAGATTTTTATTAAAATTATTTAATTGCTAATAAGATTAATTTATTAAAAAACTACAAGGTCAAGAAATCTAAATTTGATCAAGAGAACTAAAATTATAGATTTTAAAAAAATAGGGATGAAATGTCTCGATTATAAAATAAGAGACTAAATTCGAGAATTTAAAAAATATGGATATGAAATTTGTATTTTAACTAAAAAAAATATAAACTAAATGTTAAGTTAATATTTATATATTTTTATGAGATAGTTTGAAACAGAAAAATTATTTATAAAAACTTACATGAAAACCATAGATATAATCTTTAAAAAAAGATTTTATCTTTTTAAAATAAAATTATTATCAGAAATTCCATTTTTTTTGAATAATACAGAATTACAGATTACTTTTCTTAACGAATTGACCATTTACAAGAGAAGCATGCATATAGAAGATGTATATGAATAAGGACAACAGTCTCATAATTGAACCTAAAAGATTATTTGTGCATAAATATGCATATGAATATCATCACTCAAATCGCACTCTAGTAGAAAAAGTACCTTCTATACATTTTTGAAGTGGAAAAAGCCAAGGAGACCGGTAATTCATGTGGGGATCATTTTTAATCGTCTATAGTCTATGGCCTATACTTTTTGTTTTTGTTTTTGTTTTAATGAATATCAATGCTCCACGTTATCAAATATTTTGTGTATCATAATTTATAAATCAAACACTTATTTATGAAGAAAAAGTAACAGCCGGACCCTCTCCCTCTCTCTCTTGGTTTGTTTCTGTAGCTGACATTAAAAATATGAAAATGATGTTTCTGATTGAAGCATGTTGGCGCCTCTCACAATCTTCCACTCTTCTCGACTTGATTGAGAGAAAAAAATAGCAACACTTAGAAAATTCAAATCCATGTTTTTACAAAGATAAATTCCGTTGAACATTAGAATGTGATCCCTGTGTTTTAAGAAGATGCATAGTGTGGTATTCGTATATAAAAAGTAATTAAAATACGAATTCAATTTATAATTTGTGAAAATTAATTTTTTTAATTATATGTAATTTTATTGAAATAATAATTTTATCATTTAAACATAGTTTATGTCATGCCTTATCGATATATGATTCATGCTAAATACAGAATAATATAACATAGTAAATAATACTTTTCTTTTTTATAAGAAACAAGGGATACTGTGATATTATATTTTACACCATCATAGTGAGAAATTGTTGGTAATGAACTTCAATTGTGTTTGCTTGGCATGAAAAGGATTTATTAACGATTACAAAAATTGCAGCAGAGTGAAACACAAGTTCACGATTGGATTCATAATAATTTTGTCCAGCAAGATGATGAGGCCGGGCTAATCAAGACCATACAAAACGTACAGAGCAAGTCTGTCAACTGCGCCCATTAGACAGCTGCCATTGGTAAGAAGCGTGCTTAAACAAGTAATTGCTAATTAACAAAGTCGTTATATTAAAAGAACTACTTTAGCATTCACAAAAAAAGAAAAACCACTTTAGCTTTCCTTCAATTTTATTCTTCCTAAACAAAAACCAATCTCTTTTTTAAACAGTATATAGACTCCTTTCTATTTTATAATTGTATTATCATTAAATAAATCTATTTTTGAAATTATTTTATACTTGACTGGTATTTTTTAAAAATAAAATAAAATAAAACAAATCAAATTAATAATTTTGTTATGATTATTATTAATATCTTAGCTTCTTCTTTATTAATGTTTTAAAATAATCTTTCAGAAAATATATAATAAAATAATATTTTATAATTTAATTATTAATCATTCATTTGATGGATTTAGAACTATCTGTTTTATGATGGGCTGGCTAAGGTGAAATTTAGATAAAGTTTGATTTTTTTTTTCAAAATAAAATATAGCATATTAGCATACAAAAAAATAAGAAATAAATGTACTTAGAGTATAATAGTTATAAGTTTTTTTAATGGTAAAAATAGCTATAAGTTATAATTATGAAAATGTATAGAATGAAATCAATGAATCATTGTTCGCTTTTACCTTCAGTTAAAACATTTTCTTATGATGTTCTGTTTTTAGGTTAGGACTACGCATGCCCAGCGTGACTGTGGTAGCAAACAAAGGCCTATTTTTGTTATTATTTTAACAATTGCTATTCACATATCATAATTTTACTTCACACACTTGCTCTCCCCTTTTATTAAAATGTACTACCACTCTCTTCCATTCTCCATTTCAACTTCCCACCACAAACAGGGAGAAAGCTGGGAGGGAATGAACTGAAGAAAGCATTGTGTGGACACCAAATTGAATAAACAGGAGAACTGAATAACAAAGGTTGTTGTGGCAGAAGATCAGGTTGGTTAGCCCTGGCAAGTATCCCACCAATGAGCTGGTTGTAGTTGAGATTTGATCCAGAGGTTGCTCAACTCTCCCAACATTTGCCCAAATTTCATTATATTTGAAGTTGGCGGTTACACCAAGGTACCTCTTCAAATTGGAGAGGGATTCCAGAAGAGGATCATATATCCTGTCAAAATTATGGCAAACTAGGCGGTGGGAAGTTGAAATGGAGAAGGGGAGCGAGGCATGTGTGACTCTGTGAGTAAGGGTGTTTAAGTAAAAATCATTAAAAAAAAAAAGCAAGAAAATAGAGGGTGTGGGCAGTAAAAATGAGGTGTGAGGGGAAACTATTTTCTTAGAGAAAGTAAAGTTATATCATTTCATTAGCAATCATGAGAGAATATAATCAAAGTCACTAGAGTTAACATAAAATCTTGATGTCCTTACAAGATTGTGAGCAACATAATAAGTTTATCTCTTTACGAAACTCACTCTAAAGTTTGAAATTGGTGAAAAAAGATTTCTACAACTATTCAAGATAATATGAAAATCAGTCGAGCCCTTAGTGCCAGCTTGAAAACAATCTGCAAATGTTTTGCAATTCGTTTCTATAACAACATTTGAAAGACCTAGTCTCTTTATCCAAAGAATGGCTAAATGTAAAGCCCAAGCTTCTGCCTCATTTGGAGTAGGGGTACCACTAACAATGTTGGTCACTGCCTTGACAAAATTCTCATCGTAATCTCTCAAGAACATATCCTCGCCAAAAGAACTTGTTTGAGTTTTTTAACCGCTAAGGGTATCTTCCAGAGAGAAATTTACATTAGTTGTTATACTACACAATATTTTACACTTCTCTATAGTTTCATATAATTTTTTTTATTCTAAACAACTTAGTAAAAAATTTCTCTAACCAAATAACTCAAAGAAAGTGTCGCTAGCAATTTGCTTATTTAGTTATTTCCTATTAACATTAGAGTGAGAGTTTACATAAATAACTCACCAATCATATAGTTAAGAAAACAGGAAAGATCAAAGCATTATAAGTGAGTTAAATTACAAAGACTTGTGAAAAAAAATGTAATAATAGAATAACATTAAAAATAACAAAATGTCAAGTTGTGTAACTATTTTGACGGTAAGTTTTGTACTTATTTTTGTCAACAAACATAATTTCATATAAATTTAAAGAAAGGAACAATTCTTTCTTTGATTGAAACATTGCTTTAACGATAATCTAAATTTTATTCAAATAAGAAAATGGTTGAAACATTGCATTAACCTGAGAATAATTAATATCTATAGAGTATAAATCCTAATTATACATAATCGTTACTGTTCCGTTCTGGGATGATGGAAATGTCCGACGAGTATAGTCGGAGGTGTTGCTATAGGATCGGGCTCTCCCTTACTGATCTATGGTGTTGAGATCAGCGACCGGAGAGAAGATCGCACTGACACGGGAGCAATTGGGGTGCTGTGTGTGCCGTGCGAATGAAAAGAGGGAGGGTCAGAGCAATCTGTTGTGTACCTTTCACCATTGAGTGTGCTGGTTTTACAGGGTCTTACCTGGGTTTGAGGCACAGAGCATTCAACGTCCGGGATCTTTCCCCATAATGCCTCGGCCGAAAATCAGGGAATGATGATCGTTGTGCTTTTAATGCTGCCAATGATTATTCTTTCGTAATCAAAGACGGACCCCGGTTGACGGAGCTAATTAAGGGGAGGATATGGAAATGGAATATCCGTATCCGTAACAGACAAGGAAAACAAAGCAGTTAGAAGGATACCTGGGGGGCGAGTCAGCAAGGATGGAGAAAGGGGCAAAGCCTGAACTGGTACAACTACTGGTGGGCGGACGTCTAAAGCCAGGACCGGCCCTTTGTTAGGCTTTGGCACCCTAACGGGGTTGTGTCGACATCCATCCAGAAGGTCCTCGACCCGTTTATCTAAATCTCTGCCGGACAGGTAGAGAAATTCATCCAAACATTTTGAACAAGGCTCATAACGGATGTCAAACTGAGGCTGTATCCCTAGGGTGGCCCTAGGAACAAGGGGGGTGGAAACAGAAAGCTTAGGGTTCACCCCCACCCTTGACGCGGGCAGAGCAGGCCTATGACGCAAAGAAGACCCTAAGATTCCTCGGGAAAAGTGACTGGAAGTACTTGTGACAGGAGGCCTAGGGGCACGAAGGACGGGAGCCCTAGCAATGCTAGGGGCACTAATGGCAGGGGGTACCCGAAGGAAAGTTCTTTCCCTCTCTTCATTAGGGAGAGGAAGCCCGAAAAGCCAGAAGGCAGTGCAGGGAGGGTACGTCCGGCGGATCTCCGCCTCTTCCTCAGGAGTATACTTCATTATAAGAAAAAGGAGGGAGGTTGAACCAAAGCAGGGGGAAAGGAGGTTTACAGACAACAAGGCAAATGGCCACAAAAGGGCAAAAAATCCCACCAATCCAGGAAAATGGCCAAGATAAAGGAGAAACCAACAAAGGATAAAAAGGAAAAAGTAGAGCAAGAGGTAGAACAGCGAAAGGAGTTACCTGGAGAGAAGATGGTGAAGTCGGAAGCACAAACGGTAGCAAAGAGCAAGGGTGCAGGTACTCGAGAAGACTCGCAAAGGAAAATGACAAGGAAATTAATGAACAATAGAAAATGGGGAGGCAAAAGATCGAAAGGTCAGATAAGTATGGCACACAAAGGAAAAGAAACCGTCAGAATTCAAAAACGCGAAGCAATAACTGACGGGCATGGAAAGACGTGGGAGCGACGGTTACATCATAACTGCACCAAAGTAATGATTAAAGCATGAAACGACAGAAGACACGTGGCGCGTCGGGACGCTTCATTGCTCAAAATCGGCTGACTTTGAAGAGGCAAGGTCAGCCCGACACCAGGATAAAAGCTGGCCGAAAAGCACCGGACGGATGATAACTTCGGCCCAGAATTCCCGTATGAAGCCGACTCACGAATGATACCGACTCGATGTCAGATTCGTAACCAACCGATCACACGACGCTTCGTACGATGTCGGCCCTTCCTGAGATCGGCCAGGACTCCATTAACCGGACAAGAACAAGCAGAAAGCCGATCACGTCATTTCACATCCCGGCCCTCCAGAATACTGGATAACCAGGCTGAGGGACATCTGTTACGGATACGGATATTCCATTTCCATATCCTCCCCTTAATTAGCTCCGTCAACCGGGGTCCGTCTTTGATTACGAAAGAATAATCATTGGCAGCATTAAAAGCACAACGATCATCATTCCCTGATTCTCGGCCGAGGCATTATGGGGAAAGATCCCGGACCTTGAATGCTCTGTGCCCCAAACCCAGGTAAGACCCTATAAAACCAGCACACTCAATGGTGAAAGGTACACAACAAATTGCTCTGACCCTCCCTCTTTTCATTCGCACGGCACACAAAGCACCCCAATTGCTCCCGTGTCAGTGCGATCTTCTCTCCGGTCGCTGATCTCAACACCATAGATCAGTAAGGGAGAGCCCGATCCTATAGCAACACCTCCGACTATACTCGTCGGACATTTCCGTCATCCCAGAACGGAACAGTTACAAACTTTTTTTAAATCTTCTTCGTTTATTACTTTAGTCTATTATTTCTATTATTGATAATTTTTTCTTTAATTTTTACGTATCAATTTTTGATAGAATCGAAAAATGGGAGTGTTAACACTAACACAATGAATATAAGTAGTATTTTTTAAAAACCAAAGAAGAAGAGATTAAAATACAATTCGTTATCCTCTTGAACTTGTTTTGTTGTCAAGGTCTAGAACTAGAAAAGTACTAGTAATACAGTAATTTTCATTTGTTTCCTATAGTCCGACATTTCCCTCGCATGCTGAAATAATTGACGATGAACCTGCCTCTGCTACCCCATCATTCTCGATGGGCTTACGCTCTTCGGGCCCAAACGGACGTTACAACTTACAACTTACAACGTGACCTGAACGACGTCGTAAAACGCTGGGGGAATTTAAAAAAAAATGGAAAAAAGGAGTAACATGCAATGCGACCCATTCATTATCATCATATCTGATTAGAGGGAGGGACGAAAAGAAGAGGGAGAGGAGAGCATTTTCAATTTCATCAGCCCTTGCAGTAGTATTTGAGAGAAGAGAAAAAGGGCAAAATGGGTAAGGATCTGAGCGAGGAGCAAGTGTCTTCGATGAAGGAAGCGTTCTCTTTATTCGACACAGACGGTGACGGTCGGATCGCGCCGTCGGAGCTGGGGATCCTGATGAGGTCTCTGGGTGGGAACCCGACGCAGGCCCAACTCAAAGCCATCGTGGCCGAAGAGAACCTCACGGCTCCCTTCGACTTCCCCCGATTCCTCGATCTAATGGCCAAACACATGAAACCCGAACCCTTCGATCGCCAACTCCGCGACGCCTTCAAGGTCCTCGACAAGGACTCCACCGGCTTCGTCGCCGTCTCCGAGCTCCGCCACATCCTCACCAACATCGGCGAGAAGCTCGAGCCCTCCGAGTTCGACGAGTGGATCCGGGAAGTCGACGTCGGATCCGACGGCAAGATCCGCTACGAGGACTTCATCTCCCGAATGGTCGCCAAGTAACGCCGATTAGATTCTCTCTTTCCAGTGTTCTTTTCTCTTTCTCCGCTATTTTTGCTTTCTCGTGTTTGCCTTTTCAGTGGACCAACCACTAGATTGATTAATCGTCTTGTGTTTAATTTTATGTTTTGTGGCTAACCGAGGGAGGTTTTAGGAAACGGTGGCTGCTCAATTTGCCCTGTTTGCTTTGGGTTTTATTTGTATTGTTATGAGATCTGATTCTGAGCTAGTCTATATATGCATGCTGTAATTCAGACCAAGTATTTGTGTATCTAATCCTTTATTTCTTGTTTGATCAAATCCATGTTTCTGATTTCGAGCCAAGTTGAGACTAGAGAGAGGGCGCTGCTAGGCACAATACTATCAAATAATAATCAAACCCTACCCGTGTAAATTTCCTCCAGTTTGCTGCATATTTTCTAGGTGCATCTGACTTTTCTTGTTTAAGGAAGAGACAAATGCATACAATTTTCTTTAGAAAAGATTGTTTTACGCAAGGAAATTATTATAGAAAATACTTTGTTGTGGAAAGTTTATCTCCCTGGAATTGGTAGTCAGTCACAAAGTTGACATATATTCAATAGCTCAACAGCAGTTGAGCGTTCATTGTATAAATGGGTGGTGGCTTTTCACCGGTTTTCATTGTATAAATGGTTATTCAAATCCTTTATGTTTTGTAGGGATAATTTCATAATTACCTTTGAAATGTTGAGCTTAAAGATAATAGTAGTAGTGAACTTTATGGCATCAAAAGACAATAGTAGTATTGAGTTACTGTCCATGACAGGATAAACTTCAATATGATGCTTTTTGAACATCGAATGTCAAAAGTAGACGCCCAAACTCATCTTAGATACGTCCTAAACTTTTTGTTGATTACACTATTATTCACTGAAACTGAATAGGAATGAAGATGAACTATGACTTGATTGTTTTTTCTTCCTTGCATGCATCATGCAAGTGTCTGTGTGCTTGTGTGTTTAATTTTATATAAATTTCTCGTTATGTTTTTCATCTGGCATTGTGGTCTTACTTTCTGCAGTTGATGTGTCATATTATGCATCGCGTTTCTTGTATGTCTGTTGCACCCTGCAGTTCCTTCCCTTTTATAAGTATTGCACATGGCCGCTTCATTGATATGCAATTTCAATTCAATTTGTTCGAACCCTTGTATGTTCTGTTGTGATTACCTTTTGAAACTCCTAAGCCTTTTTGACTGACATGGCATAGGTATTGTCTTTTTTTTCGTAAGCTATAACGGAACTTTTATATGTTTTATTTGATTGTGCATTTGTTACGAGTCTTTCGACTTCATTCTAGTGTTGCTTACGTGGTGAAAATTGTGTATGCGTACTTCTTTATGATGTTTGATTTGAATACCAAGCTCTTATTTTGTTTGGAATTCAGTATCCGAAGAAGGGTTTGGTTTAAGTTTTGGAAATTCTCAATTGATTTGATCATTCCGAAAGATAAATTAGGGTTTAGTTGCATTGCGGATCCACGTTTAGCACTTTCTAATGTGTTTCCAAACACACTATAAGCTACTTGCTAGTTGTGTTTTTTATGCTATTTGATTTTTGTTTTTCACGATGATTTATTTCTATTGAAGACAAAGTTTATGACAAATGCACCGTGGCCACAGTAGACTGGATAAACAAAAAATAATGTGTGCTGGGGGATTGGATTTGCTGGAATCACGCGGTCACAAATCGAAACCGTTAAATATAGATCGACAGCTCATATTTTAGATGTATATTTTAAGTCTGATCTATAAATTAAATATAATCCGTCTGATTTTCTTCAAATGGTGATCATTAACTGACTGGGTCAATGCGTGAAAAATCTGACTGTAGACAATCCTGATGTGGTGGTGGGGGGCTAAGGTGAAGTTTGTTCTTTTAAACTTAAAATGTTATTTTTCATCTATTATATTTTATAGTTATTTCATTTTGATATGTTAAATTTTACAAATTTTATTATGATACTTTAAGTTTTTAAAGTATCTCATTTTGATCCTTTCTCTCAATTTCTGTTGGCAAATGCTAGGGTCCCATTAACATTTTAACCACCACTATGCTTATTTTATTTCAAAAATTATAAACCACCAAAAGACCCATCCCCTGTTCATCTTCGGTAACAATGGAAAGGGATTCACCGTCCGACGAAGAAGACAACAATAGCAACCCAACCACCGCATTGTTGTGCACATCTCCACCCTCACCACCTCCATCTACATCTGACCCAAACAACACCAAACAACCACACAACCCTTGAGATCCAGAACTTCGCAAACACGCACGGTGGCAAGAGGCTGATGAATCCGTTGCAGTCAATTTCAAGGTCGTCCATGACACCGCGATGGTCCTGCGGCAAGATGGCAAATCTAAGTGTCTGGAGCGCGCTGGTTCAGCTATGGCAGGAGCAGAAGGGTTCGTTGAAGCAAATAATGTAGAGACCATAATTACCAGAATTGAACACAAATACCTCAAGATTGAAACTTTGCTCAAACAATACTTACCCTTTTTTTTTCTCTCTTTTATTTCATCAAACACAACACTTAGTCAATTGTTCCTTTTCTGATGAACGAATTAATTTTTGTTTTGTCAAGAAAAAAAATTTATTTTTTAAATTATTATGGTATGTGTCGTGGAAGCCCTTAAAACTACCCTTGAAGACACATATTCTATCACCAGGGACGAGCGTTGCAAGTGTTTTTCCTCACCCCCTTTTATTTTGTCTAGTTTTTAGTTTTTAGTTTTTTTAAATAAAATAATGATAGTGATAATTTTTAGTTATCATTATGTTAAATCAATTATTTCAAAATTTTAAAGTTAACAAAATGTTAACAATTCTGACTGGAAATTGAAAAAAGGATCAAAATAAGGTATTTTAGAAATTTAAAGGATCAGAGTAAAACTAAAAATTTAATGTATCAGAATAAAAATAAGGGTGAAATATAATGGACTAAAAATGATATTAATTTTTTTTATTAGCTAAGGTGAAGTTTCAAATAAAGTTTGGTTTTTGTCCAAAATTAAAATATTGCATACTAACAAGCTTTCCTTCTGATTGAAAGTTTATTGGACCGGAACATTTATTTTTTATTTTCTGAATATTAATTACATTAAATTATAATTTTATTCCTCTAATTTCTTAATTAAATCCATGATTTTAATTTTTCTACTTTTTTAATTATAACATTTGGTTCCCTTAATTTTATAAATTGATATTTTTTATGTTTTGATATATTATTAACCTAATAATTGTGATTAATAGAGTTCTTAAGTTAATTACAAATTTAAATAAAATTATTAATCATTAAAAAAAACTTTAATAAAAGGTTGATAACTCTAATCCTCCCCAACACGTGGAACTTTTTTTATAATAAACCTCGAGTTGGTTGAGAACAATCTTTTTTTCTTATTTTTAAGGCAACCTTAATAATAAT
Source organism: Glycine tomentella (assembly GCA_007407185.1). Classification (NCBI taxonomy): domain Eukaryota; kingdom Viridiplantae; phylum Streptophyta; class Magnoliopsida; order Fabales; family Fabaceae; genus Glycine; species Glycine tomentella. Next base: position 1,743,852 of record PYAF01000142.1, on the reverse strand, counting down.
AAACTTGGACATAACATGTCATTGTGAATTAATTTATGGACCTTGTTCTTTTAGAGAAGACATTTTTTTAACAAACATATTTTAAATTTGTTTTAAAATAATTAAAAAGTATTTAGTATTTTTCAGAAATTAAAATATCTACTGAAAAAGGTTTGAAAAATATTTTATTTAAAATTTTCTAAGAGATAATTTGTTTTACAGATTATTTGTTTATTTATAGGAATACTATTCCAACAAATATAATGAGATTTTGTTCCTAGGTATTTAAAAGAAAAAATATGATATACTTTTTTTTTACAGAAAGAATGTGATATACTAAACATTCATTTTATTATCTTATAACAATCTTGAGAATAATTTTTCTAACCCCATATTTCCTACGGCTTAATTATACTATATAATTATTATTATTATAAATAATTAGCGCAACGATGTAGACCATGCAATTCCAGTCATATCAACATTTCCCTCACTACACCACATCTTCAACCATGGTTGTATCGTGCCTGTCTATCAATTTATTGTAGAAAATGTGACCAAGAATACGGTTGGTAAATCAGGTATTAATAATCTTATTATTATTTTACATGTCATCGGTTTACTGAAAATATTTCCTTATTTTTTGTATATAACGTCAGTTTCACTTTATTCCGTATTATTTTTTATGAGATATTTTAATTGTTTGGTGCATTATAATACCTTTATTTAATTACTAAAAATATTATATCTCTTCAAATATTAATTATTTTTAGGTCAGAAACAATTTAGTGAAGAGATATAAAGGATAATTTGGTAAGAACAGTATAAATTATTTATAATTTAATGTAATTAATCATTTTTTTAAAAGGATGTGAATTGATTGAAAGGGTTTTAGAAATTTGTAGTTATGTCATATTACAAAGTAAAAGTAATTTAATTGTATATTTCTATACATAAATTTCAACTATTATCCAAATGTACAAAACTATACAAAATGATTTAATTAAATTTGTCCTTACCTCGCAATGCTAAGGGCTTCCTCTGCATTGAAGGGGGAAATCGTCCAACCACGAATCATCCATAAGTGGGGGTGAAGATTCTATTTCAGAGGGCCATTCACAGCTACAATCTATTTCATCAAAGATGATAGGTCCAGATTTTGCTTCTCTACGTTTGAAAATGGTTTGTAACCAAAGATTGCTATGCACAAAAACCAAATCGCTGAATTTTTCCAGCTCCACTCTGTTACGTTTTTTGTTATGTATACTCTCGAAAGTGCTCCAGTTCCACCTGTACCAAAGGGAACTACAAGGTTGGCTAAGTATTCGCACTGCAGCTTTCTGGAGTGTGGGGATTTCATAACCATAACTGGCCCACCAGTCGCCTAGACATCCATAAAATTAAATAAGCAAAAACATTTCAGAAGCACAAAAACACAAGATGCATGTTTAATTGAGAAAAGAAGAAAAAGTCAGCTGGACTATACAAGAACACAAGCTTTTGAAACATCTATAGGCTAATGCTAATCCTCCATGACCATTTTTCATGTTACGTGTTCATCATATCCTTGATACTTAAAATTCCTCTAGACATGGTACAATACAAGGGCTACAACCAATAATTTTCTAACTTATCTGTAAAATGTACTAGAGCTATAGAACTGTTGAGTGTTGATTGACTTAGTGTAAAGGTTGCAACTATTTTGGCAGATGCAATTGGTATGATGCAACAATAAGGGAGTGTCAAGAAGTACAATGCACTTCAACAATGACTCTCACATTACAACACAACGGAAGGTATTTAATTGTTGAAGAGCCATACCAGGGGCATTCAGTGTTCTTCCCAAGACAGCAAAGTCAGTCCCAAGTGCACCTTGGGCGTTGATGTAAGTAGGAAGTTCTTTGGTGATTTCCATTTTGTCTTTATCAGTTGTTGCCAACCTGAGCATGGCTTCTTGAAACCCATTCCTCATCCTCAAATCTTTCTTGAAGTTTTGGTTGTAAGAAATTGAAGGATTAAGAAATGCAGCTGCAGCATGTAATGATGAATGAATTTGCATATTCCATCTCCGATCAATTATATCCCAGATAGGGATGTATTTTTCTTCGATTCCCTTATAATATGCCTTGATCGCAACCTTTGCCCTCTCTATACCTTCATATACATAACCCATAGCAGGCATATCACCATCAACCATCCTCAGGAATTTCACCAGTGGCTCAGAAACACTCACAGCTTCATGCGCATACTTCCAAAATCTATCTGAATGTAGCAATGCATTAATGGCTAGTGCATCTGGACGTCTTCTATATATGGAAGACAACCATTCTGAATGAGAAAACATATGCTTTATATTATCCTCCTGCATGACTATAGATTTCAAGGAAAGGAAATTAGTGACAAATCTAGTAATTTTTGGCCTGATTAATTCCTTCCCTCCTGTGAACTTTCTCATTATATTCAATATCCATGCATGACTATAAATGTACTGTGTGATTGTCTTTGCCTCTTCCAGGACTGTGCTTACCCAATCTTGTCTACCAATATCCTCTAACATTTTATCAATACAATAAGCGACACAAGGAGACCAAAACAAAAAACTATACCTCGCTATGAGAAGCCTTCCAGCACAAACATAACTAGCGCTAGCATCTGTTATAACCTGAACAACATTTTCTACACCAACTTCCAGCACAACTGACTCCAGAAGCTCAAACAAATAAGCACTATCATCCTCATGACCTGAAACATCAACTGACTTCAAGAACAACGTTCCTTTAGGGCATGCAACAGAAAACACAACAAGTGATCCAGTCTTACCATCAGACCAGTTATCACATAAGACTGTGCATCCAGTTTCTTTCCACTCATCTCTGTATATTTTGTAATCACTGTGAATATCAGCTTTCACTTTTTCCAAAAGAGTAGATCTTAATGTCTCATAACTTGGTGCTTTATAGCCTACCCCACACTGAGCTACGGCATCCACCATCTCTTGATAATACATGGATTTAGCAGCACTAAAAGGAATAGAATTGTGGAAGAAAAATATGGCAAGTTTTCTATCAGCGTCATCCTGCTTTTGCTTTTGGGCATCATGTACTAATGGCTGGGCACTTGGTGAAGGATCTGGAAATAATAAAGACGGACAAGCACTACCATTCTGCCCACTATATCCATGGTTATGATGGAATCCACCACTAGCAGAAGAGCTATTCTGTTGACCATTTGCAACAGCGGCTTGATCTGTCTTCTGTTTCTTGGGAGTTTTTGTTTTCTTGGGAGCACTTAATATACTTTGAATATGGTCCCGTACATCAGTTGGAACTTCGGTGCATGGAACAATATCTTTGTTTTTAATTTGAGCCAAGTGAAATTTCATCCTGTATACACCTCCACTGAATTCCCGTCGACAATAATTACATCTGACCTTTTGTTTAGTAGCATCAACCAGGACACAATGTTCCCAACAAGCATCTCTTCCACGAACCATTCTCTTAAAAGATCACACAAGATGAGCCACCACTAAGCAAGGCCAGCAAGAAAATGGATACAATCAACAAAATTGTACATAATTAAATCAAGCATATAAAATAAGATCAATATACAACCTAATGTGGACAAAGCGTCTTTAAACGCATAGCAAAAAAGGAATCTTACAATAGCCATAATATCTTTCAACCAGTCAACAATAATTTTCAGCAATGGTGAACCATCACATTCATTTACTATGAAACTAAAATTACAATAGTCAAACCAAACAAGTAAGCTTTGGTCTGCATTCTCGTTCAGAAAAGAATAATGAAGCTAGAGCAAGAGAGCAGCAGAGAGAGAACGATAGTTGGTAGAAAGCAGATAGCAAGGGCTAAGAAGATTAAAAGACATCCAATTGGTTCAAATTAGCAGATCAACTTATCACAAGCAGCAAGCATTGCATGTTAACTATATTCTTGCTTAGCAAAAAAAAGGTGTTTGAAGTAAGTGCCCATTGAATGGTTAATGTACTATATCTAGTTTCAGTTCCAGGTTCCAACTTGTTCTATCAACCAAACCTGTCTTATAAATTTCATTCTTGTTCTCGATTCCTATTTGACCTTTCCAAAAGTTACAATCCTCTACTTTTCACAACCAGTTAATTATAAGATATCCTTGCTATCTTGGAAATTAATAAAAAGGAGTATTTCATGAGATAGTTTCAACCTGTCATCGATGAATGCAATATCCTTCCCAGTAAGGTGGTGGGAGAGAATTGGAGTAAACGAGCATGTCTACAACACAACGTATCGTGCATTCTATAAGTCAAATGTGAAAGATTACTAACTTAGTAGACTAAAATGGATTCTGAGTTTCATAATAACTATATACGACAAAATAAATGCACATCAGCTTGCAAAGATTCAGCATCAACTAGGATTTCTATAATAATCGTTCAGTTGCATAATAGCTTCGAGGATGAAATTAAATTTAATCAAATCTACAACTAAGTTACCACGCACGAATCATGAATAGAAGGCACTTCATTTCACAATAGGTAGAAAAGCACAATTTATTGGCCTAAATTGACAAAATAAATTATATCAAAAATTGAAAAATAAGAAAAAAAGAAAAAGACATTAAGTTGTGGGTAAGTAAATAAATAAAAACAGGACAAAGGGGCAATGGAGAAAATAGTTAAGATAATTTTCAGAAAGGAGAAAAAGTACCTGGAGGATCTCAATTCTCAATGGGAGCTCAGAGGCCTTAAGTTGGAAAATTTTGGGGTTGATGAGTTGAACAAAGGAAAGCTTAGATGAGAATAATGGCTATATTGGTGTGCAACGCATAGTAGAGTTGGATAGAATTAGAAACTGAATAGAGTGAGTGGGAGTGCCGCCGAAGATGTGATTCGGATGAAATTAGCTGTTAGAATGAACGTCAAATTACAGGATCTTCTGTATGGTTCTTCCTCGGATAATGTTTTTGATGGCGAAGAGGGTAGTGAGAAAAAGGTCATAGGGATGGACATGGACACTGTAAATGTGAAATACATAAGACGAGATTAAAACGGAAAGAGCAAGACATAACATAACAGGAAGTCGATCTCGAATGCCTGTTTCCTAGTTTCTTGTTCTCTGATCGATTCCGAAATGGGAATTCACTCACAAGTGGTTACAGACCAAATGTCAGAACTGTTACTTTACGAAAATTGTATTGGATCAAACTCCACCCTTCATGCTACAGCTAACATGCCTGTTTGTTTTTACTTTTTTAACTTTAAAATCTTTTTAAAAAGTAATTTGGTAAAAAAAATTATTTTATTTACATTCAGTTATCGAATTAAAAATTTGTGTTTATAATAAGCTGTTACTTAACATTACTCAAGAGTAAGAATCATATCAAAATTTAAGCTTTTGATAGGTTTTATTGGGTCTGTTTGTGATGGTTTTTAGTCATAAGTTTTTAAGAAATTAAAGTCAACAATCACTCTTTAGTCTTAGTTTCAAAAAATTCAAAAACTAGTTTTTAAAATTTAAATTTAGTTTTTTTTTTCTCTTATTTTTAGTTTTAAAATAAACTTATTTTAAAAGTTTTCAATTGAAGTAAAATTAATTTAAGAGTTACAACAATAATGTTAATGTGACAATAACTATGTCAATGGTAAGATATCAATGGTGATAATAGTGATAAGTGTTGTTGGTACTAGTGCAAACAGTAGTAACGATAATAATAAAGATAATCTCATCGATAACAATGAAAGTGATGGTGGTGATGTCAATGTTAGTAATAGTGATGGTGTAATATCGATAATAATGATAATGATATCATTAGTGATGATAACAAAAAGAATTATTATTAATATAGAAATAGTGTAATTTTTTATAACTTAAATCCAAATTTATATAAGAAATGCCATTATAATTTTCTTTAAAATGGTTTTGTTATTAAAGGGAGTATCAAATTAGAATACTTAAAATTGAATGGAAAGAAATTTGATTCCTTATAGAAGTTGTACACTCTTAAATAGATGTTTTTAACTTGAATTGGATTAATTGGAGTCTAATATAATTTTTCAAACCAAGAATTTCAGGAAATGAATAATAAAATAAAGAAATGAATGCTTAACAGTTGTTCAATGTTCAAAAGCTTTGAAACAACCCTCGAAGATAACATAAAAGGAAAAAATCCCTGGGCGGGGTGTTAGGTTATTATGAAGTTTGTTGGCCAAATCGTGTTGTTTGCTTTCTAAAATGTCATCATTATTAACTCCACTAAGTACTTAAGCAATTAAGTTAATGGGAGTACTATCAAGTTCGGAGATGCACAACACAATGAATCAAAAAGTTCCTTAAAGCACAATTTCTTTATTCAATGCTGACACCCTGATTAAGAATATTACTTTTATTAGTTATATTGCCAAAATGATGACAAAGTGAGTAAATATAATTGTCAGAAACTTTCCCCTTGGACAATGCTGTCTCCATTGAGTTTTTCTTTTGTCTTTATCTGTTCAAAGCTAACCAATTACAGCATTCCTTTCTTGCCACGTACACTGTAGCTCAAGAAGAAGCAAATAGAAATAGAACCTCAACCCTGTGCTGGGAATATATTATGATCCAACTACTTGCATGGTCAAGGCCCAGCTAGATTAGTTTCGGTGAATGCAATGAAATTATGGTTTTACATTTATCAGAAAGTGTCTCAATTCTCTTATAATATTTAAACTTTTAGCTTCAGCAAAGTTGGTATATAGTTGGATTTTATATATAATTATGTGAATAGATAAAAAATTGTTGAAAGAGATAAAACGAGATATCTTTGCTTTGCCTGGAAAAAAAATAATTTTCAACTATCGATTGGAGATATTTTTTTGGTTAAAAATAATAAATAAAATTATTCGGGTTCGAGTTGGTTGATGTGAAGCTTGCGATACTTTCGCTTATAAATGGTAGGCATCCAACTCTACTTAATTCATTGACATCTATGTTCATTTGGTAAAGAGAGGGGCTTGATTCATCAGTTACCTATGCTGTGATGGATTAATTCAATTAGGTGGAAATACGAGAATTCTTTTTTCTTTTTAGATCAAAATTGCCTCAGCCTTTCCTCGTGGAGTCTTAGGTGTTTGACCAAGAAGTTACAAAATAAAAAGGTATTATATAGTAACTGTTTGAATATAAGTTACAAATGTTTTTAAGAATTTTTTGATTGAAAGTTTTTTCAATAAATAAAGTCTCAAAAATATTTTTAATTTTCTATCCAAATAAATTCATATTCACTATAGATTCCACCTCACTAGCATCAAAAAAATTGAGACGCCTCCTTTGTGAAAAATGTATTAATAAATCGTTACATTGAACATTTTAGTTTTTTTTATAAAGTAACGAAAAAAGAATTTTAGCTTTTTAAACTGACATCTATCAATTATTTAATTTTGATATTAAGCATCTGTAAACTTAATCTTTAGTATTAAAAACTATATCAATCGTTTCAATTCCTGACTACGTACTAAAGATTGTTCAAACTAGAGACTAAATTTATTTTTATAATATTAAAATCTAAATTAACCTATGGCATAAATAAAAAAAAAAGATCAAGAGAAGGGTGACAGCGATAGGGGAGAGAGAGAGAGCGGTGATGTTGTCATTTGTCATCTTGTCGTGTATATGATAGCATAGAAGCACCATTGATACATTTAAAACAAAAAAAACAAACAGTAAGACAATTGAAAAAACATGCGCTTCACTCCACTCCATCCTTGCGTTTCACTAGAATTAGATTTAGAATATCAAAAATGTTATTCTGCCATGAAACAAAACATGCGCCCCACCCTCACTTGTGGATTCAATGTTCAAGGAAAGTCATCATTTTCGTCTCCCCATTTTTTTTGTCTATCCATCTCTAACCAGGAAATGAAAAGATTATAGCAGAATTTATAACCACAATAAAAGAAGATTTTAACAGTATTTTCAAAGTGAACATCTATATACAACAAGTTACACAATCACAAAACCCACTATTTGTTTGACTTCTCGGATTTTCTTTTGCCAACCATACACAAAAGATTACAGCATTTACAAGAATACAAGTAATGTGGCATTTGGGGGATTTTGTTCGGTATCCTTTTTGTGATTTGGTTGTTGATGAGCCTCATAAGTCATAAGAGGAAAGGTTCGCCGTCTACCTTCCAGGAATATTATGTAACATAATAGCTAGATAAAATTCAACACCACCAAGAACCTGAGTTCGAGTCCATGGTGTTTTGTTAATCCTCTAGGGTCAAATTTTAACTTAACAAAATCACGTTCAAATCTGGTGTGTATCACTTTCTTGACAAATAATAAAATACGGAGAACTTTATCTAATATTCATCAAGAAAGTTACAAACACAAAATTTGAACGTGACATGGACACGAGAGGATTTATTCCCATTTTGTCACATATACACATGTTGTTTGATTGCATGCTCTGTTTCTTAAGGACAACTAACTTTAATTACCAGATGTACTGCATCCTAAAGCCCTTTTCCGTCCATGCCTATAGTTTGCAGTAAATTTGATTCAATCTTGCTGAAACAATTGAAACCAAAATCATGAATACCAAAGTCCTGGCAGTCCAACAACCAAGCACAATTATCCTCCCATATTGGCAAGCCCATGTTACTATTTGCATTCTCTAGTTTAGGTGTATTGTCCCATAATGTGTCCATCAGAGGAGTTTCATCCTGCCACATGGTGTTCATTAGAGACACATCGCTTTCCACTAAAAGGGATTCTTCACCAGAAGAATTTTCAGCTGCTGATGAGCTAGAATTTTCTTCTGAGTTGAGAACCCTATCACTTTCCTTAACCTGATGAGTGTTATCAGCCTGTGGCAAATTCTCTGCAGGGGACGAACTATCTTTGGATGAGACTTGTTTGTTAAGAGGTTCGTGAGTAAGAGGATCAATATCCATCCGAAGGAGCTTTTTCTTAATGTGGGTGTTCCAGTGATTTTTAATCATGATTGTCTGTCCTTCCTGGTAACCTGGCAGCAATCTTGGACCACCTGAGACAGACAAACTACAACAATCACTCATACATCAAACAAAACTTATTACCTCATGTGCGGGTCTTTCTTAGTCCCAAAGGCAAGTTCTGATATCAAATAAACCGTATAGATCGCTCAAAGTAAGATCTTCAATTGAATTAGTGCCATCTATCTCCTAACTAATAAGTATATGTCATTATTCTTCACGTCATCAATCATCACCAATTTAATGACTTTTGCATTGTACGAAAAGAACAATCAACAATTATAAACAATAAACTAACTTATCTATAATCTATAACTATTATAACAAAGATAAAACATAAACTAACTTATCATTTTAGTCTAATTTTTTTATAAACTTTTTTAATTTTATTTTTTATTAAGTAAACTACAACAAAAATTAACTCTTCACTCTCAGTTTATTGCTACTTAAAAAAAAAAGAGAGAGAAATAAAGCATCTCTCTTTTTCCTAGCTAATATATAATATGGCAAATGTGAACAATTGACCATATTTTTGTATGGTCGTTATATGTTTCATGCGGATAGTAATAATAAACCTTCAATCACTTTGCTCAAGTTAGTCCAGTTTAAACATGCATGATTTCAAATGTAGGACCTTTTTGAACATTATAGGTGGTTGTTTATACATGTAAGTGATGGCAATTACTTTAAACATGATTGAAGGAGAAATCAAGCTAAAGCACATGCATGGTTCACAGCTAAACTCTAAATTAACGAGAAATTTATTACATAGTCTAAAATTATGTGGCCTTAACTAATTTCTATACAATAAGTTGTTAATTTTTTCGTAAATGAAAAATATAATTAAGAATCATGTAAAGCTGGCCCAAATCATATCGTCTTGAAGTAACGTTACAGACAATGCTTGGAAGCTGAGCAAGTAAAAAATGCAAAACCTGTTGCCAAGACGGGCATGGAGATCGATAACAAGCTGCTCTTCAGCCTGTGTGAGGAGCCCTCTCTTCAAGTCAGGCCTTAGATAATTAGTCCAACGAAGACGACAACTCTTACCACAACGCCGAAGCCCAGCAAGTTTCGAACAGCACGCCAACAGCACTGGCCATTGGTGAGAATGAAGTTTATGAGTTTTTTTTCTTCCTCAGCAGTCCATGGACCTTTCTTCACCCCAAGTTTGTCACAGCAAGGTTGCCTCACCATACCACTTGCTACCAACCAATGCAAACTCTGTGTCACTAACATAACACTAGCTTCTTCTCATGACTCAAACTCACAAACCCACCTTTATTCATATAATGATTAAGCCCAGTCATTTTCCTGCCCAGTTATTATTATAAATTATTATATCAAATAAAAAATATGCATCCCAAACAACACTCAAATAGGAGGCAGAGAAAAACTGACGGGGGATTTGGGGGCCCACCAGAAAGGTATGTGGGAAGCATAAAATGGGTGACCCAAAGGCAGAGCTACATGTAAGCATCCTAAAGGGAAATAATGTGTTAAATGATTAATCTTTGTCAATTTTCCCTTGCAAATTCACTGCCCTAATTGCACTCTTACTCAACCATTTGTTTTTGTTGTTCCCGCGAAGCGAAGATCATTCGCCAAGCGAATGAAGTGGGTCAACCTCTTTTTGGCTTCGGCCAAACACTTTTTCTCACTGGTCGAGCTTTCTACAAAAAAAGCGATGCGAGAACGTATTCTCTTATCTAAGCCTCTTCCCTGTTTTGCTCCCCCCATCGTTGATGGTTCAGCCACGCCCGGTGCCACGAAATGATTTAGAACTACGACGGGGTTGAAATGCATTTGGTTCTTTCTATTCAATAAGTATTGCATGACCGAATAATTCAAGGAGGGGCGCACTGCAGGGAGGGTCCTTTTAAATAGATGACTCGTCAGGCCGTCGGAGCGGGACTTCTTGGGGAAAAAGAACTTAAATCGTCATCGCCACGTTTACGTGTCTCTATTAGAAGTAGATCATGATAGTGTAGGGATGATTGCTAGAAGTGTTTGGTCCGCATGTGCACCATAACCGTTTGATGAGATGAAATTATAGGCTATTAGATGTGCTCGAGGGCGATTGATCAAATGCCGTAAAATCACCGACCATCTACGCTGCATGTTGTGGAAGGACACAACTAGCTGCCCTTAGTTTTTGAAAATGTAAAAATATACTGAGATTTTTATCTATTATTACGTACATTCTTGTTATTCAGAAATGGACAATGGTCTCGTGAGTTTCGGGGGCCACAGTCTTGCTTTTTTCCATTTTTCCCAAGTTACTAACAACAATTCCCAACTTTCTTTGATCTGGCCTATCATCATCAATGCATACGTACCGTGGAAAGTTAGACACAAACGAATATGCCTAATTGAAGTACTATAGAACCATTCCACAAGCCAAGACTTCGGTATATTGGAAAGAATTTATAACTAAAGGAATTAAAAACATATTAAATGGTTGTGGTTAATTTTTTACTAATCGGTTAAAAGGGAAATGAGATCACGTCTCCTGGCAGCACTGTGCTGATTCCAGATTGAAACTAAATGCAAGCATATATTTGTATTTGGATGAAAAAGGATACATATATACCTCACTTTTGGGCTGTATGTACGAGGTAAAAAATTAAAAGAGGAATAAAATAATAGTAATAATGTGGTGTTAAAAAGAGGGGGAAAAAAGAAAAAGAAAATAAAAGGGGTTTAGATATATGGGTTTTCTTACCATGAGGCGTATTTTTAAAAAAAATTACTAAAATAGCAGGTAAATTTTATATTTATTATGAGCGTATAGATAAGTACTATTTTAAAATACGATTTTTTTTTTAATTCAAATAAGTCATGTTTGTGAAACCCACCTAAGTAATTTTTAATTTTTCTTACTCAAGTTGTAGAAGTATGTCTTCAAAGACAACTTCTATAAACTTTTACCTTTTAAACTCTTATTTTTACGATTTGCACCTCTGTTTTTACTATTTAAGGTTTTTCAAATTGCTTCTTTTGTTAGTTTCATAAATAGAGGATAGTATTTTCATTTTCATTTTTTTTATTGTGTACATTCGCAAGTGATTGCCTGATTGGGTAGTTAATAGAGGTCCCACAGCAAGATGCATGGCCTTAGCATTTTACATTCGTAATAAATCTCTCTTTCTTTTAGACATGACATATTTTTTAAGTCATATTTATGATTATTTTTAATAGCATCTAAAAAAATGACTTTTAAGTCGTTATCTGTGCAAAAACTTAACGCGGACGATGGTATATAAAAATCTTTTAGCTTCATTGCGTGGGAAGATCATATCCCAGTCAAATGTTAAAAAAACTAGACCTCGTGATCTGTACATATCCTTCTGATGGATCTATCATGTGACTTTATTAATATAACAATTTATTAATTACATGGCACCTTCAGCTTAGGTTAGGGGTACTTGCCAGCCTCAATTTTTTGTTTTTGACTTATATATCGGCTTACTGTGCAAACAGCTAGCAAGAGTTCTTTGCCTGATGCTTTTTAATTAAAAGGAAATGTTAGAACGAGGATTCTTGTTAGAATGAGCAACGAGGAAATGTTGTCTCCATATTATAGTTATTATTATGATATTATTGTTAAAAAGATCTTTATGATGCTTATTTTATTTTAAATTTTTAAAAGACTTACTAATTAGCAATGCTGACTTAAGATATAAAGCAAATATTGCCTCAATAATAGAATAGAAAAAAAATGGCATAGTTATTAAAACCGTATTCAAATACTGTGATAACTTGCAAGGCACTATACGTAAGATACTTACTTGCATCATTATCTGCGATTTTCGGTGAATCATTAATTACATACAACTTCCCAGTAAGCAAGATCGAAGGTAAACAGGACTGCTAAACTCGATCCAATGGCTGATATGTACTTCTAACGCATAGAAGATTCAGATTTCCAGTGGGAAAACATAAGAATCCTTAATTTCTGGGACGAGAAAGTGAGTTTAAATTATAATTAACAAACAATTCTTGTAGAGAAATTCACAACTTCTCTTGCTATAGACTGGAATTAGTGTCTATTTGATAAATATTAGAATTAATTGTTTTTACCTCATCAATATATATTAATCATTTAAAATCAGTTTTACCAAAATTTAAAATAAACAAACCCTTAATCTAAAAAGTAATTTAAAATGGCCGAATATATAAGAATAGCTCGTGTTTTAAACCAAAAGTGAAAAATACTGTAGTTTAAGTCTTTGTATTGTAATAATTCAATGCAATTTTAAAATTTTGTCAATCAACGAACTCTTGGAACATGTTTAGGAAGTATAAAAAAACGAAATCTAATTATTTTAAAAATTGAAAAACTATATATTTTTTAAAATAATTTAATTCAAGTACGATCCATAATTAAGATACAAATTCAAAATT
>PYAF01000142.1:1694649-1730374 GCA_007407185.1 Glycine tomentella | reverse complement strand
CTCTTGGAACATGTTTAGGAAGTATAAAAAACGAAATCTAATTATTTTAAAAATTGAAAAACTATATATTTTTAAAATAATTTAATTCAAGTACGATCCTTAATTAAGATACAAATTCAAAATTACACAAATTTAAGCTATCTAGAAAACATATATCCATAATCACAATTATACACACGTTTTTTATAAAGAAAAAAAAACTAGCAAAGAGATCTTCTTTATTTGACGGGTATTTTTCTTTATTGTAAATATAAGAATATAAATTAAAAAGGCTTTAAAAATATTTAAAATTATAAAAAACTATGCATAACTATTTTAAGTAAAATTTAAAAATACAAATTAAACATATTTAAAATTATGAAAAATATGTTCAATTAAAGAATCAATTGGTTGTATATGTTAACCATTTTGAAAGAGACAAAGAGTGCATTGTGAAAATTAAACTCAAGATTATCAAAAAGAAAATTTGAATGAAGTTATTTGCACTTCAATCAGCCAGCAAAGTATGACTATTCAATTACATTTCAATCAGTGAGTACTTGTTGTTTTTGTTGTTACGAAACTTAGGTACCAACTACGAAGACGTAGGGAGGGTGATACGAAGCAATTTAAAAATAATCATACTAAGAGTGGTCTTGCTTGAAAGCTGGAACTGTCTGCACTGAACCCATCATTCTACAGCGGTTGCGAGTTCATTGTCACCTTTTGGTGGAAAATAAAGAAATATAGTACAGTAGATAAAAATAAAATAAATAAATACATAAAAACATGTGAATAATAAAATAAAATTTAATGATTTTTAATTTATTGGAATTAAATTAAGTTATTAAGTAACAAAGCAAGGATAAATTTATATTTAACTTAAAAATATTAAATTTATAAAGTAATTTAGTTCAAACTATAAAAAAAATTATCACTAATGTCTCACCCTTTAAAAGAGTCAATTCAATATTTGTTTGTAAAAACACTTTGAAGTCTTATTTAAAAATAAAATCAATAACTATCAAATGACAGAATAAGGAGCAATGTAAATCTGCCTTATAAGTATCATATATAATTCTAAATTTCCCCATTACAAAATTCTTTTGGTGAATGGAAAATAATTTGAAGTGCTACACCTGGGATATAAAGGAAAAAATATATAACAGTAAACCTGTAATTGATTAAAGTATTTGAGAAAGTAATTACACAATCATAGAGTAATGTAGTCGTCACTGTCCTACTGAAACAAACATCGCACAAAATATATATTAATCATATGGACTTATTGTCGTTGAAGACCGGTCGACAAGACTAATTAATTAATCAAACAAAAAACAATTTGAAGTGCTACTAACTTTTTTAGCTTCTTGGTGCAACGTCAACTACTAGTCTTGCGCACGCTTGAGAAGGAGAAGGGTTTTCATTTTCTTTTCAACACATTGGAACAGTAGATAGAATTCAAAATTGGACTTCGGATCAAAAGGTCCAAACTTTCAACGGCGTAATCTTTGGTGCAATGACGTGACGAGAGCACTTCCAAGAGGTATATATTTAGTATCCTCGAGGACCGTGACACTAGGAACGTCGCAGCTAAAGTATAGCTAGGTATTTTACTTGGGATTATTTGAGATGAAGTTTAGGAAGGAAAATTAAAACACCATATGAGTTGAATGTAAACTAGTTTTTTTTATAGTAAGAATGTAAGCTAGTTGATCAATCAATAGTTCACTTCTCATATTAAAAAAGAAGGAGATAATATTAATTGATTCTTCGTGATTTTTAAGTTTCAAGATAAATATTTCCTCTTAATGAGTGTATCTAAGGCACAAGATAATTTGTCCCCTCTTAAAATTATGAAAAATGCTAATAGACACCTCATATATTAATATATATATCTAAAAATTGAAAAATAAATATAATAAATATTTGATGCGATCATAAGAGAAAAATAGAATATCTATAAATGTTCAAAATACTTGGATGTCCAACTATCATTGCTGTAAAACTATATACATATAAAGCTTTACTTTTATAATTGATCAAGATATCACATGATATAGCGATTAGATTTGCAAATTTGTATCCCATGAAAAGTCATTAAAGGAAGCAAATATCAAAAACTTATTCGTAAAATAAATTGACCCCTAAAAGCCCACACACACAAATATAACTTCAACTTGGTTAACTCAAAGTCTTATTAGTATATTGTGACTAATTGAATAATTTGCCAACCTCAGAAACATTGATAAGAAATCATAAAACAAAGGAAAATGTAATCGTTTAAGAGACTACATATTGATCGATATAATGGAAATTAAGGAATTATCAACTCCAATACAGGCAAGGTATTCTAAAAGTAAAGTCCACCTTCCTAATTAAACAACACACAAGCACATAAGAACAGTGCGAAGGAGAGTCCGGTAAATGTAGCTCTGCTTGCACCTCCTTCATTACCTCCTAAAGTTGCTGCAAAATGATAAAAAAAAAATGGTTATTGTTGATTTGTTTTTGGTGGAAAGGTTATTGTTGATACTGGCACTTGCTAACTGCTGAGTTATGATAGATGTGTAATTTTGTGTGCTTTACAATTTGTAAAAGAAATAATGAATTTAATGTGAAACTCATTAAAAAAAATTGTAAACTTTCAAATGACCGACAATTCAATTAAGTGGAACTTTTATTTTGAGAGGGTTCTTGCCTGGGGGCTGCACCAAGGACGGAGGCGGAGCCGAAGTAGAAGCTGAAATTTAGGAGAGAATAAAATAAAATTTCAGGATCGAAATCGAATATCAATTCATTCACACCAAACTACATACGCAGGTAAACTTGTGAACAGGTAAAATGTTAATAGAACATTTTATTGTTCATCCGGACCAACATCACAATTTTGTTTACTGAAAATGTGATTAGAAGAAAGGCAGGATAATCTCAGCAGAGCTAAGAAAAGAGAAAAACATCTTGTAGCAACTACGTACAAAAAAATTGAAAATAGGATTTTGAGACACATGATGAACTTTCAATGTCCTGTTTTTGTTGTCATTTAAACAGAGAATGAATGCTGTAGAAGCTGACAGAAAATGAGAATGCAGATTGGCTAACCTTTGCAGGTGGTGATTGTGAAGTTGACACCGCATAAGTTGACAAGTTTGACAGCCTGAGCGGTAGTGGTACCAATACCTTCAAGTATGCCAGGAGTCGATACTAATTGGCAGAAACATGTATTCTGGGTTGCGCTTATTTCTTTGATTGGATTGCAGCATGTGTCGGGTGGCTTAGTGGAGTTCATGAAATCAACACATGGACCTAGGTGTTGAGCGCAAACGGGCATAGTTTGCCCATTTGCCAAGCTAATTACTACAGTCATGCCTAACACCAAGACCCAACCCATCATTAATGGCATAGACATGCTAGTGCGATACATTTTGTTCAATATCACTACCTGCTTTGATTTCGTATGCTGTGATTCTCTTCCAGTTTCATAAATAGCTCAACAACTCAAATTGCTTCGCTGGAAGTATCTTGACTTTACTTTTTATATTCACTAATCAAAAGACGAGATGCCACGTCCTCCCATAACTAAACACACCACCACCAAAAGAGTTGCACTACTTTATTTATTTTTTAGTCACGATTTTAATTCTTAAAATTATCTTTCACTTACAGCTCGGCTCTATATTTATCTCAGTTGAATTACTGTTTAAATAAATATAAAATACTAGTTTAGTAGGAGTACATTAAGTTAATTCTTCACCAGGACTCATGCGACTTAAGAGAGAAAGCGAGAGAAATTGACTAAATTATACACATAAAAAAGTTTAAGAAACCTTTTTTTTTTAGTTACAGACAAAAACTTTAAGGACTTAAATGAAAATGGAGAATAATTCAAAAGATCATTGCATTACATATATTTGTTTCTTATCGCTGCTTTCATTTTATAATCATTATCGTTCAATATTTTGCATGAAGATAAAGAGAGTTATTAAAATTTTATATATATATATATATATATATTATGTACAAATAAATAAATGACTCATATATAACATGCCAATTTTGTGAACACACATTCATTTAATATTCTGATTTTTTAACGCATGAAAATTTTGAAAAGGACACATAAACAAATTATGTAAAATATAGAGAAAAATATTATGAAAAATAATGGAGGTGATCCACGTTGTCTAATCTAGATCGTATAATGTGAGTCGATATGTTTCCAACTTGATATTATGAAGTAGGCTGCATGTATCTGTTTGTACTAATTATTATCAAGCTTCAAATTGAATGATTCTCTGTGGACCGAAAAATAAACAAAAAATGATTCTCTCCTTGATTCCTAGCAACCCATCATCCATCCCACTTATTAGCTAACGAGTCTAATTAGACTATAAAAAGGGCAGTTGACCTTTGATCATCTTAAAGGTGTCAAAACAAGGATGGCGTTATTATATTTATTGCATTTATAGTTGTTAGAGGTGTATTGGTTATAATTTTTAAAAATTATTTTGACATTAAAAATTTATGTGAAATTAAAAGACATTATGTGAATGTAATGACTTTTAATTTTTTAAAAAGACTTTTATGATGAAAAGTTTGTAGTTCAGTTTTTAATAGATTTATAAAATATGAATTTATAAGATTTGAAAGATCATTATGAATTTTTAAGATTTTTAAAATTGTGAATATTTTAAAAAATTATTCAAAATTATTAATAAAGATCCATAAATTTTGTCAACGTTATATTTTAAATAAAATTAATCTTATACAAAGAACTCTAAACATTATACATAACAAATAAATATTTCCATTCAATTATCAATGGTGTTAATTGTATGATAAATTATATACCATAATATCTCCTAATAGCATGAATATTTGTAGTCATTCTCACAATAATGATCCCACCAAATAAAAAACATGTCTAGCAATTATTTTAAACCTTATTTATATATTTATTCACTTATACATGAATAGTCAACTTCTCACATTCATATATTTCTCATGTTCATTTATATATGTAATCAAGATGTTTCAAATTCAAATAATCTGAAAGATCTTTCATATCACATGTTTCATGACATGTTATTCATTGTTGAAAGAATAACAAAATTATGAATATCTACCATTTTCAACATATATAAGAGATTATGTGTGATGGAAAGAAAAACATGTTAATATGCAAGAAAAGGAAGAAAAAAAAGTCTCATAAAATCTCAAGAGTTTGGATGAGATTATTTAATGGATATTTTTACTAAAAAGTCTCATAAAAAATCCATTGAAAATTTGTATAATTTTTAATGCAATAAGTTTTTTTTTAAATTGTAAAAAGTCTTAATTGAATGAATATCAATAGGCTTTATTAAATTTCTTAAACATTCTTATAATTTTGATTGAATATCATAAAACTTATTTTTACTATTTAAAAATCTCTTAAAATTCCAATTGAATATCTGAAGAAATTTTTATGAAAAAAATTCTCTTGAAATCCTAATTGAATAGACCTCCTTATTATCTTCTCTTCTCGGTGCTTACGAAAGAAAAAAAATATTCAGAGTCTAAATCTTTTCTCTAATAGATTCTTACAGAAAAAATTATTTAAACATAAATTATACAATCTAATCTGTCATAAAAAATTAAAGGACCATCCATTGAGAGCTATCATATGCCACTGTGGCTGTGAGTCCATGAACAGAAACTCATTCATGAGAAGTAGACTAGTGTGTTTAAAACACCCCCGAAGAAAGGGAAAAAAAAAAAGGACCAATACCAATGGCCCAGCCTATTGTGGAAAGCCCAATGGGAAAAGTTGTAGAAAGAACGAAAAGGACAACCTGGAACATAATGAATTTAAAGAGTTACTCTTTGCGAAGTTGGAAAGGATAATGCAAATTTGATTGGGAAGGGAAGGAAGTTGGAAGGTTGAGAGTTTATCGAGTGGCCCTGCAGGTTGAATCTCAATGGCCACGCTTAGCCTCGGCATCGCCACGACATGTCTGAGTGCTGCCGTTGGTTATCGTACAAGAAGCAACTTGAAATGGCGCAGACCCACAATTTTGTGTATTGGATGGGTAACTTAACTAAACTAAATTGAACTGAACTGAACTGAAGTACTTGTCTTGTAAGTTGTAACTTGTGTTTGAAAATTTGTTGTGGGAAGGAAGGACCCGGAAGGCGTGCTTGGTCCACCCCAAGCTGGGCACCTCGCCAGGTTCGAGCTTAAGAGGCGCCTCGAGAGAGACGCAGATGCCCGCGAAGCCTTCCAACGTCAAGTCCTTGAAGAGAAAGAACGTCGTCAAGCCCTTCGACAAGTATTCATTCTTTTCTCTCTCAACTCCCTACCCTTTCTCTTTATTTATTCCATTATTCATTTCTTTTCATTTACTTAGTCTCGTGTTGTTCCCGATACTCCGCAAGACCTCATTGAATACTTCCTTGACACTCAAGCTCAGGAGATAGAGTTTGAGATTGCAAGAATGAGACCAAGGTTCCTACTTTTCAACCTTTTCTTCCTTTTTTAATTTACCTCGATCACTTTCGCATGTCTCATCGAATTCACTCTGCAGATTGAATGAGGAATTCTTTTCGCAACTCAAATTCGAGTTAGGACAGCTTCGATTCGCTGTTAACAAAACACAGGTGAACCTAGTTTCGTTTCGGATCCTTATATTTGAGTTCAACAAAACATTCTAGTGTCTGGTAATTTTACACTGATGGTTTCTGCAGCTCATGGAGGACAGACAGATTGAGCTGGAGGCTCTAGAGAAAGCCTTACAAGAGGGATTAGGTTTGTTAATAATAGTTAGAAGTAGAAAAAAAGGTGTAGGAATTTACCAAAGATATAAGCTCACACCTTGTAAGTCATAGAATTAAAGCAGGGTGGATGAAATGGCGGAGTGCATCGGGGTTTTTGTGTGACCGCAAGATTCCTATTAAGCTAAAAGGAAAATTCTATAGAACAGCTGTTAGACCGGCAATGCTTTATGGAGCGGAATGCTGGCCAGCACATAGGCAACATGAGCATAAAATAGAGGTAGCAGAAATGAGGATGTTAAGGTGGATGTGCGGATACACGAAGATGGATAAGATAAGAAATGAGGATATTCGACGAAAGGTATCAGTGGTACCAGTATGTGAAAAGATGAGAGAGCATAGATTGAGATGGTTTGGGCATGTTATGAGACGACCATTAGATGCTCCTGTTAGAACAAGAGTATGTTACCAAGAGCTAGATACAAAGAGAGGTAGAGGTCGACCAAAACTTACCTGGGGAAAGGTAGTTAAACAAGACATAATGGAGTGGGATTTAGATTGGCGGACGGTATGTCTTAGGACGGAGTGGAGAAAAGCTATAAGTCTGATGGAGGGTTAAACCCTTTAGTAGTTCTATGTTCCAGTTGTTCCCTGTTTTAATTCTTTTCTTCCTCTTTTCTCTTTTCCTCTCACCATTCTTTTATATTTAACTCTGTTTCTCTCTTTTACTTTATTTTCGATTTATCATTGGGTTCATCTACCACCGACCCCAATTAATTTGGGTTAAAGGTGCTGTTGATGTTGATGTTGATAAGCTCACACCTTGCTCCTATCTTCTAATACAGAAGCCTATGATAAGATGCAAGATGAACTCGTAAAAGCCAGGGCAAGCCTGACCAAAATCTTGACATCAAAGGATGCCAAAGCAACTGTATGTCATGTTCAAGCTCTTTTTTTTTTCTTTTTTTTTTTTTTTTTAAGTTTGTTGGTTTTTACTTTTAAGTTATGCTCACTCTAATTTATCTTCACTGCAGTTGCTGGAGATGGTTGAAAAGAATGAAATTAATAGAACTTTATTGGCACTTCTAGATGAAAACATAGCAAGTGCACAAAAGGGCAACCAGGTTCGTAATAGCAATTGGAAATGTGTTTTCCATGTGTTAGTGGAACCTGAGACTGTGAGTGGAATTGCCAATATTGAGGCAAAATAATCCTAATATCACTCAGTTGTAACCAATAAGTCAATCCTTCGTAGGTCCTGTTTGACAAAAACTTCTCAATTATTAGCACTTAAAGAAACTTCTCAAAAACGAAATCAAAAAGTTTCTGCAATTTAGCTAATGCGGAAGTTACTTTTAATTTATGAGAGAAACTTATTTCCTGTTAAGTTTTTCTCTGACAAATTGTTTATTGAAACAAAAGCTCTAAACTAGTAGCACATGTCTATTAATTGAATTAGGATTGAAGGAACATGATTTATTGTTGAATAATGAACCATACAATCAAACCTGTGGTGTGTAAGCGATGTCCACAGTAGTGCTTGTTTTCTGCCTCATGACAAGTTTTACAAGTTATTCTCCTTGTTGCAGAAACAGGCTGCAGAATACATGGAGAAGCTCCGCGGGGCTGTTCTTCGGTACATTACAGTTTAGTGCATGAAGTACGTTTCTTCCCACATTACTATCATGTTTTGTGAAAATTGTGTTGTTGATCAAATAAACAATACCAAAGAACTGGGATGTTGTGGTAGCAGATTTTCTCCACTGTAATATCAGAAGTATCAAATTGTACATTTTGATACGGCTTGTGCATCTTTTGTTGAAATTTTGATGAAAATTGATTTTAAAATCGCAATATACAGCAGTACAGTTGATGTTATGAACTGTGTAGCTTGATTCTGCAGAAGCTTGAAGGATGGATGAACTAAGTGTACTTGGTGTCAGTAAAATGTGTTTAGATTAGCAACCTACAACCAGTTTCGGTGATATTATTTGCCAACTACATTATCTCAATTCTCAAGAAGGCATACTGTTCTTTCATTTTATTTTTAAATTTTCTGATGGGTTTTAACTTTGAAAACCCACATTTAAACGGTTAAAAGTAAAGTACTTTCATAAATCTATTGCTTAAATAAATAAATAAAAACAAAAAAGGATGCGTTCCAGATAGAAATAATTGACAAATAAAAAAATATAAATAACTGACGAATGAAGTGTTTTATATTGATGTATCCTGTTATATTGCCATTGGGGCTCTCGTATATGACAAAATGACCATTCTGTATTGTTTTTCTTTCAGCACTCCTTGTGCGATTATATATATATATATATATATATATATATATATATATATATATATCATTACATTTTCTTATTAAAAAAAGTTTAACGGATGAAGATCTTTTAAGTATATGAATGATTTTATGCGTGTATTAGTGTATGTGTGTCGATCTAAAATATTTATTGTAAATTATTTAGCGTTTCATTCTTATGCATTAAGATTTAATGTAACATAGTTTAAAAATATATAAAACTAAGAATAAGCTAATTATATTTTTCTTGGTATTAGAACTGTTCAAGAATTGGTAAAAACAAAAAACGAAAACTGAACAAATCATTAATCGAAACTGCATTTATTTATTCAAATTAGTTTGGTTCTCAATTCTTTATGTTCAAGTCAAATTTAATCAAATAAAAACTTGATAGAATTAATTTTCCCATTTTACTCTCAAATAAATTTGAAATTATTTTAACAATATTAAGCTTTCATTTATGATAAGATTTAAACTTTTAACAAGATTCTTTTAAAAATTTATTATGTATTTGATTTTTTATTTAGTAAGCATTGTCTTTCAAATGAAAAAATAGCAATAAAAAGAGTTGTATTAATTTAAGATTCTACCTTTTCATTTAATTAATGAAATTTCATTTGTTTGTTGACTGAAAAATAAAGTGTTGTCTCTTTAAAGAATAACAAGAAAAATCTATCCAAAAGAAGAAAAACAAGAAGAGAAAAATCTCCGCACTTTTCAATTGAAGCACATTCCATTGTATAAATTTATAGTTTTTTTTTTACAGATATTTACAGTACAAATACAAATTTAAGTTTAAACTACTTTAAAAATGCTTTCGAATCATATTCAAGCTTCAAAATTAGTTCTACCTAACAGGTTTTTTTTTTGTAGATATGAAATACATAAATGTCTTTTATTTATATTAAATCTTAATTCTTATTTAGTATATTTATGTCATTTTGTACATATTTTTTTCACTTTCTATTCAATTAAACAAGAGAAAATATTTTTTTTATCAAACAACTTAAATAGTTATATATCATTTTGTACTCTCTTTTTTTCTCTCTCTTTTCTTTTTACTTTTTTTCTTTCTAAAGTGGGCATAGCCTTGACTTGGAACATTTGATAAAAGAGTTCAGTGTTACAAAAAAATGTACAAAATAAATAAATAACAATGACTTTATTTTATTAGATAAATAATAAGTTAAAAATTGAAAAACCAGCTACATAGTTGACGAAAATCAAGTTATAAGCACTTGCATAATAGTTTTTTTCTTCTAAAATTTAGGCTTATACTATATAGAATTTGAAATTTATTATTATTACATGGATCTTTGTTCTATCACACCTTTTATTTCTATTAATTTCTTCTTTCTTTTTACTTCCCCTTTATTTTAATTAATTTCATATCCTTTGTAGTTAGAGAGATCCAAATTAAAAATATATTTTGGACTTCCAAACCCCTATATATGCGAGCTAGGATTGAGGTTGGCCACATAACATAATGCACCACTATCGAAAAGCTGAATCCTTGTTAATTACTTAATTAGACATGGCAACTACACTCATGAAACTTGCTTTCCTGGTTCTCAAGAACCTTGTCATCTGCATGGCCAATAGTTCCATCACCACACACTCCAACCCTAACCCAGCAGAGTTCGTGAAGTCCTCATGCAGGGCCACATGAAGAAGATGTTGAAAGCAAGAGGCATGGTGCAAGACAGCGTGGACCGTCTCAGGCAATCCGTTACGGAGTTGGGGCGAACGGGCGAGGGTTTTTTGTAATACATACACACACACACATATATATATATATGCTGCATCTAATAGTTCTTACTGGAGAATTGTATTCCCCTTTGTCTTGTTTAACTTTTGGCTGAGAATAAACAGACGGCAATTCAAAGAGGGAAATGCATGTCAACCGTCAAGCTGTCAAGGGTTGGTATATAACTTAAGGTTTACGCCAACTAGTTTAATCTTAAACTATATAATTAACTCTTTTCATGATACTTTTGTTGTACTAGATAACACGGAATTTGGAGGACCTTGAAATCGAAGATAAATCTGTTGATAAAGCATGCAATAAAAATGATTCCAGTACTATTTTTGTCGTTGTTCATTATTTCTTTCTTCAAGAACATATTATTTTTCTTCCGTCAAAAAAAAAAAAAGAACAGATTCTTCGTTTGTTTTTCATTTTGCTTTTCGTCCTGTCCGTACTTCATAGTAGACAATCTTGGACTTTCCTTACTCGCAGTCGACCAGATCTGCTTGAAGTCGAGATCCCACACCACAATTGTCTATACACAATCTTAGGATTTTTTGGATAGCTTTTAAAATTATGATAAAACATGATGAGATGGATCAATCTTTGTCACATGAGATTTTGAATGACCTTTTTTTGGAATGAAAATGCATAAACAATGAGAATGAGAATAACAAACCATCAAAATACTTAAATTTTCTAAGCATAGAAAATTATTAATTTCAGTTAAGCAAAGAATTATATATCATCAACATCAATAGTATCTTTAACCCAAATTAATTGGGGTCAATGATGGATAAACTCAATGATAAATCAAATATAACACAAAGAAAAAGAAAGGAAGATAGGGAAGAAGAAAAAGTGAAAAAAAGACAAAAGAGAATAAACATAAATAAAATAAAATAAAGGTGAAAGGAGAAGGAAAGAAGAGAAAAAAAACAAAAAAAGAAAACGAATGAAACATAAAATTACTAATGGATTTAAACCCTCCACCAAGTTTATAATTTTTCTCTATTCCGTCCTAAGACATATCGTCCGTCAATCTATATCTCACTCTATTAAATCTTGCTTAAAACTTGTTTAAAATTTGCATCTTCAAGATGCAAACAAGTTTAACAAACTTTTTAATGGGAATGATGACATGAGTGAAATGGATTTGGAGGACGTTTCTCATTATCTAAATAGAAGATTTGTGCGTAAAATTAATACGCATGAAGTTAAGGAAACTTTAAAGAAGATGAAGAATAATAAAGTTTTAACACCCAATGATGTTCCTATTGAAATGTGGAAAGACTTAGAAAATGTGATAATAAAGTAGTTTATCAATCTATTCAATAAGATTCTTAAAATAAATAACATGCCTAATGTTTGAAAGAAAAATATATGTACTTATTTACATAAACAAAAGAAATATTCAAAATTGTTCTAATTATAGAAACATCAAACTCAAACCATACCATGAAATTGTGGAAGAAAGTTATTGAACATCATCTAAAGAGAAAGACTAAAGTATCCGTAAATCAATTTAGATTTATGCCAGAAAATTATATCATTAAAACTCTTTTTTTATGCAACAATTAATAAAAATATATAGAAAAAAGAAAAACTTACACAATATTCATAGATCTTGATAAAACATATGATAAAATTCGAAAAGAAATCTTATAATAGACTCTTCAAAAAAAAATGTAACATTAAAATATGTTAATATAATCAATAATATATATAATAAGACTATTATATGTATGAAAACTTATAATAAAACATCAAGATATTTTCTTATCATGATATTTTAAAACTTGTTCACATGTAGTAAAGATGCAAATTTTAAACTTGTTTACATCTTGAAGAAGTTTGAATATGAAATTTTGAGATAACAGGACATATTCGAATGTATAGATGGCCAAGGTAAGGGGAGGAAAATTATGAAGTGTTAGAAAATCGAAAATTTGAAAAGTTAAGTAAAAACTTCCCACCAATCAATCCTTCAGCTTCGTTATAGAAAATATTAAATAACATTATATAAACACAATTCTTGAAAATATGAAACTTGAAAATATGAAACGCATTAATATTTATCATAGAAAATAAAAAGATACATAATATAGAAACACTATTAAAAGGATAGGACAAAGAGGATTTCGAATTATTAACCTTAAAAACTAAACAACCACACTTCACATACGCCCCCCATCGATTTAAATTATAAGAAAGTTATGTCACCACAATAAGCCAATTAAAAATAAAAATGGACTGGCACTTGATACATGCAAATTGTATGAAACCATTAAAACAAAACGAAGGTAAGAACAACTCAAAATTTCCCAACTTTTCCCCCAATCAAATCCTATTTAAATGTCAAAGTAGTCACAGAGACATCATTGCCGATTACTTTTTCACACGAACTGCCACCTGCAACAAATTTACTTCATTTGGACAATTCCGGCACTGACCAGCTTTTGGATCTTGTTCATCACCATTGGATTCTTCGTGTGTTCCTGTGCAGCCTTGGGATTTTCCTGGAAATCAATCAATACCTGCATAGACCGTCCGCATCCAACTCTTATAAGCACATTTCAGTCTTTTTTCACTAAGATACCAACATTCAATAAAAAGGAATCAAACCTGTCTCATAACAGGGTCTTGAAGGATGTTTTGAATTTCTGGATCCTGCATTGCCTTGGCCTGCAAGAATACAGAATTTAAAAATTTAACATAATTTCTAGCTGCAATGATTTAATTTAGACAGTAAAGACTAAAAAATATAACATTATGCCATACCTGTCTCTCCTTCAATTCCTCAGGACTTAAGTCTCCACGGCTAGCCTTGTTAATTTGTTGTATGCATCTGATATGGATATTAGATTGTTAGGCACACATAATTGCAGTCAACATAAGAAGAACCGAAATATTAAACACACAATCCAGTAACGTAGACCAATATACATACGTTCTAATGCCTTCAAGCAACTCTTGGTTGTTAGAGTCATATTTCAACCCCTCCCTATATGTCTCCAAAGACTTCTCGTATTCCTTCATGAAATACTGGACTGCACCTTTCCTGGTATAACCCTTTACAAAGGTTGGATCAAGTTCAATGCACTTCTCTGCATCCTTTAAACCTTCAGGCATTGCCCCCAATTTAGTGTAGCATGCTGCTCTGTTACTATAAGCCTGAAAGTATTGGAGTATTTGAACAGATTAGGACTAGTATTTGCCATTAAACACAAGTATTATTATCACCTCCATTTAAAACATATTATTACCCTAGGATCTTTTGGATTTCTTCGTATAGACTCTGTGTAATGCTTCACAGCCTCAGGATACTTCTGCTGCTTGAAGAGTTCGTTTCCTACATATCCACATTTTTAGTCATAGATACATAATAAGAAAATGACAAGAGTCAAAAGGTTACATAGTTAGAGTAGTTCTTTAAGAAAAGATACAATGATTGATAAAAATGAATGAAAAACCTAGAAAGTCAGCTAAAATATATTATACCTTTTTCTCTCTCCTCATCAGCCAACTTTGGATCAAAATATTCCTGTTGTTCTAGTTCTTTCTTTGCCTTTTCAGCTTCATTAAGTTTCTTTAAAGTGTCAGGGTTGCGGTGCTCAGTGAGTGCTTTCTGGTAAGTCTCAATGGCAGGCTCATAATCCTTTGAGCACTTCGCCAATTTTGCCAAGGCATTCCCTTTCCTTGTCAAAGCTCTTGCTATCATCTTATAATCTGATCTTAGTTCTCTTCCTCTTTCAACAGCCTTGTCACAATCTTTTATGCATTCCTCATACTGAAAAAATATTAACCCAGGAATTGTTATAAAGCAAAACTAAGGGAAAAGTCACTTTACCTAACTAAAACATAGCTCCTCCTTATTTTATTTTATTTTAAACAACTTCTTTGTCTTATGAATCTAATAGATGCTATAGAAATCCAAGGCCTTGTGTAAATATTCACTGAGGCACAATAATGACAACCATGAACAAATTTGACCAAATTCCCCATCCAGCACGCAAGCTTCAGCAACAAAAGTGGGATATTGTTAATGGCATGTTCAGTGTGAAAGTTAACTTCAATCTTTTATCAGTCTTTTTCCTCTAAATGCATCATACTAAACATGACCTAATAATAATAAAAGTCTGATATATCATTAGACACAAACAGTGGAGGTACTCTCAACTGTTGAGTACGACAAAACATTTTGCACAAGTAGGTATAACTGTAAAAGATCTCAAAATAACATTGATCTTGAAAGTTTATAGTAACATTGTTAAGTCTTGAAAAACTAGTGCATGTTAGATTCCACATTTTTCTTCAACGTTGATGTATGGAACGAAAATAAGTTAGTAGAATTACATACTTGACTAGGATATTGGATGCCCACGGCTTTACCCAAAGACAAAGATGTATGCAAGAGCTTATACAAATCATTACTTAACTAATAAGTTATAGGAAGTGGTGTTCTGTTACCTTATTTCCACAAGACAGACTGTAAAGCTCATCAAAATTTAAGTTATGTCATGTGATATGCACTTGCTCAATAAATACTTACGTCACTTACCAAAACATATCTCAAAAACTACAATAATTCAAAGTAATCCAATCTTCCCCAGTGATCAGGGTTCTCTGCAATTGATTCAACTGCGTGAATCTCAATCATTAAAAAAAATTACACATTGAATTATAAAAGGAACAACAACAAAAGCATTATTCCCCTACTTAGTTCCCATATAACGAGTCATGACTGAAGTTAATTTATATTTTCGGTTGTTTCATATAGATTTGTTTTTAATTTGGTCCTAATATAAAGGGAAAATGTTTCTATCAAATAACACATTTCAACCAATAACAACATTAAATGCACTATTATGACTAAACAGTGGAACTATATTCAAATAAAGCAGCTAAATTACATTAAGCTAGAGAAATGCAGAATGACCATCCAAATACAAATGGATATAAATTGAATATATCCAAAAACTAAAACGAAGCATACCTTTCCCATTTCCAAGTAGACAGCAGCGCGGTTAGTGAGATACGAAATATCCTCATCATCCAACTCCAAAGCCTTTGTGTAATGTTGAATCGCGGTATCAAAATCCTTCTTCTTATAAGCTGCATTCCCCGCATCCTTTTCCTTCAGAGCCTCAGCCTTTCTCTGCTTCACGTCCTTCTCGTCCCCAGTCAATTCCATGGGCTCGGGCTCGGGCTCGGGTTCAGGCTCGGGCTGCTTCGCAGGCTCAGTTTCCGCAGCTCTCTTCCTCTCAGACGCGGCCGCAGAGGGCGACGGAGAATCCGGCATATCGGTGTCAGCCCCCGTGGGAGGTGTTTGAATCTTGACGTTGAGCAAAACCCCTAGGGCCTGCATGATTCTCTGGTCCTTCAAGTGCAAGTTGAGGTTGTTAGGATCTCTCTGGATATCCTGCATCATCTTCACGAAATCTGGCTGTTGAAGGTAAGCCCTAGTGGTGGGGTCTGCCGTGAGACGGGCCCACATCTCAGGCCCAGAGAAAGCGTCACCGAAAGGATTAGCAGCCGAGGAGCGGGGCCTAGAGGCCGCAGCCAGGGCCTTCTGCGCATCGGCCAAACCCGACTTGAGGATCTCGTTATTAGGGTCGATCTTGAGTCCCTTTTTGTAAGCGGAAACGGCGTCGTCGTATTGGGAAAGGCCAAGATGCGCAGCGCCGAGACGGCTGTAGCCCTTGGACCAGTCGGGCTTGAGTTCAACGGTCTTCTTAGCATCGGCTAAGGCATCGGTGTAGTTTTGGAGAGAAGCGTATGCGGCGGATCGATTGGAATAAAGGACGTGGTTGGTGGGGGCCAAGGCGATGGCGTCGGAGAAGTGGTGAATTGCGGCGGGGTAGTCACCGGAGGAGAAGGCTGCGTTGCCTTTGGCTTTTGCTTCGTCGGCCATAGGGCTTAGGTGAAAGGATTTGATTGGATTCGATTTGATGAAGTGGAAAAAAAGGGGAGGAGAAAGGGCTTATAGAAAACGAAAAGTACTGCTAGATAGAGACTAGAGAGTTCTCGGATGCGGGAAGAGAGGGGTTCTGGAATGTTCATCACTACTTGTGTGATTTTATTTACTGATTTATTTTGTTTTTGTCTTTATATTAAATTTATAAATTTAAAATATAAAAAAGATAGAAGATATTCAAAATATATATTTAATAAACTAGGAAGAATGTATCTTTTCTTTTTATGATTGGAAGAGTGTATCCAATTTGTGGATTTTAATCTATTATTTATTACTAAAAAAGATTTTGTCAGGTTAAATAACACATAGCATTATTCATATTCTTACTAAATTATAATTACATAAACCTTATTTTATATTAATAAATGTTAATTGTTAAAATAATAATTTTGTTAAACATTCTAATTGATAATAAAATTATGAAATAAGATTCGTTTACATCACATCACATGTAAGTTTAAAGATTTATCTTATAATTTATAATATCTTAATAAATCTAACAATTTAAATATATTTAATGATTGTCAGTCACTTATCATTAATTAATAAATTATTTCATTTAATAGATTTTATTTTCAAATTAATTATTTATCAAAATTATTAACACCAATATTTTTTTAATTTTTTCATGCAATAAAATATATATTATTTATCTTTATTTATTATTTTCATAATAGTTTATTTCTTAGTCATTAAAAATATACATTTATAATAAAATAGAAAAAGATTTATGATGTAATTATGATATAAACTTATTTATAAATTTATTATGTGTATTCTTTATTTTATGCATTTTATTGTAAAATCATTATGCAGTATTTTTTTAACCTATTTTAAGAGTAAAAAATGTATATGATAAGTAGAAAAAAATATAATCTTGAAAAAGTAGAAAAAAAATATAGACTTTGTTATATGAAACATTTGTAGAAAATAATCAAAATATTATTTTGTTAATAATTTTTAGAAATAGTTAAACAAATCAATCAAAAATCTAATTGTTTGGTTATAATTAATTGATAGTCATAAAATATGTTAAAGTTATATATTTATTAAGATATTATAAACAATAGGATTAACATATATTAACATGATAGATTTAATATAAGTCTTTACATGGTATCAATGGATTCTATCCGAAATTATATAATAAAATTAAAACTAATTAATAAATATATATTTTATTTTAATTAAGGTGATTATTCTAATTATAGTGACCAAACATATTTCAATGTCAAATTAATTAATGATACAAACATATTTTGATGCTAATTTAAATTTAAATATAATTATGACTAATACGTTTTTTATAATTATGGTAACTTTTTTATTTTCTAATTTAAATGTGCTTTAAGAGAAGGAAATGAATGAGTTTGATGAAGTGGAAAGAGACGGGGAGGAGGACAAAAGGGTTATAGGAAACGAGCCGTGCTGGTAAAATTACAATGATTTTTTTAGAATTATGAATGCTGTAGAATATTATATAAATATATATATATATATATAATATTAGTAAATGAATATTTATGTTATTATAAAGATCCGTGGGTAAAAAAGAGGGGGGGGGGGGGGGGAGTTGGGTGAAAGAGAGAGAACAAATTTGTTATTATAAAATAAAAGATAAAGAAATAAAAAAGTATAATCTATATTACATATTTTGTTTTTAAAAAAATAACATGTTGTTGAAAAAAATCATCACTAAAAAAAAAAAACAGATGCCAAAAGCTCAACACAAGTGTCCTTTTTTGTGTGTCAATAGGGCTACATAAAAGGTCAACATCCAGGCCAGCAACAAGAGTTAGAGCACACGGCAAACATGAAAACGCAACAAGGCTCTTACTAAAGAACCCTCCATTTTATCTTATACACTCCTTTCACTTATTTCATAATTATTTTTCCAAATATCCTTTCCTTTTTCTTTTACCAAAAGTGTGCAACCCCTTATTTGTTCTGTGTTCCCTATACTCTCTTTCATCCTATATGAATCTATGATCTCATTGTTCTCGATTTTGTGTCTTGATTGTATCCGACGCGGTTCCGTCGCTGTCAATCACAGAAATACAGCCACCACCACCATCGTCATTCCATTCTCCATCAATTTCTCGTCGTTTCGGTCCAAGTGTTTTCCTTGCCACAAATCTATTTTTCAGATGTTGCCTACACAAACCACTATGAGAAAACAACCATACAAAATAGCAATGAAGCTTAATCCTTTGACGACGCCATAAAGCCTTCCATAATCTTCTTTGGGTCCACCGTCCAAGCCAACACTGTTGTTATTTATTGGGTCTTCAACAAGCTTGATTTCAACACGCTCCCACCCACCACTTTAAAGCATTTCCCTTTTCGTTCCTAAAAGTGTCATGCTTTTTTATCGTGTTATGTGGTAAGCTAGGTTAATTATATTTGCGGTATTTTCAAAGCAAAAGGATAATATATCAAAACAAGGGAAGTTAACACCAGACATGGCAAGTGGCAACCTCCTTAGAGCACCTTTAGTGCTAGATCCCATTTTGGGATCTTAGTTTACTTTTTGGTGGACCTCACAGTGCTACGTAGGATTGAAGATCTCTTAAGATCTGTAACATTTTTTCCTTTAATGGTAAATCTCAAATTGAGATCTTAGATAACTTTTAATGGGTCCCACATGAACCCCACTTTTAAATTTTGATTTAATTTAATTAAGTAATAAATTTTAATTAATAAAACATAGAAAAAAATATTAATATTAAGAAATGATCAAATTTAAATAATTTTTATTTACAACTAAATGTTAAATAAGTGAAAAATACATAAAATTGATAATAAAAAATGCAAGACATTAATTTTAAAGAAAAATTAATTTTCATCATTTTCGTGACTGAAATATTTTCAAAATTGATTGTTTTTTTTTTCGTTTTTTCATCTTTTCACACCCCTTCCCTCCCCTCCACACCCCCTTTTTCTTTTATTTTCTCCTTCCCCATAACGGTCACTGCCCTTTATTCCCCCTCCCTCTAGAATCTTCCCCTTCCTCATTTTTTTTTTCATTTCCTCTTTCCCACTTCCCCCACTCACCCCCTCACCACTCTTTTCTTTTTTCTTTTTCTGCCCCCCCCCACCACACCCACGGACCCTCCACTTTCCCCTCCCCTATTTTTTTTCTTTCTTCTTCTTCTCCCCCCTTTCTCCCCCCATTTTTCTTTCTTTCTTCTCCCCCCTTTTTTTCTTTCTTCTTCCCCTTCCTTCTCCCCCTATTTTCTTTCTTTTTCCCTTCCTTCGCTACCTCCCCGCTCCCTTTTTTTTTCTCTCTTCTTCCCCCTCCCTTTCACGGTACCTCTGCAATCTGAGCCTCCCCCTCCTCCGAGTTCTCCTCTGCTTCCCTTAGGTATATTTTGTTCCTTTTCTTTTTTTTTTTTCGTTTCTCTTTTGCGGTTGGTTGGGTTGTGGGTTGTTGCTCCCTGCCCATTTTGTGGTCTGTTACAACATAAAAATGATTTTTTTTGGACTTTGTGCAGATCTTCAAGGTTTTTGTGGAGGAACCAGATCTCCACGTAGAGATCTTCAACTCAAGACTCCTCCCTAAGATCCAGCACTAAACGTGCTTTTACGAAGTATTACAAATACAATGACCCATCCTGGGTATCAATAAGACAATAATGTTTAACCCACTTCTACCCTTCAAAACAAAATCAATATCCCATGTCCCTATCAATTATTAATCAATAAGTGCAAGGGATCAAAACTACAACTAGCACAGGCCATGATGCCAGGGTGGTGATGTTATAAATATAATAATTGCATCAGGCAACCCATGGGATAGATATTCCATATATATAATGAAAAATCAAAGCCCTTCATGTTTGATTTGCACCAAGTCCACCCTTGTATCGAGTTTCCTCCACCATCCCCAAATGCTATTTGCTTATGTTACACGAGGTACACCCCCAAATGCTAGAATGGTGGAAATATAGAATTGGGCTAAGCTATTTCTCGTAAGCTAGTTTGATTTGTTGTGTGATTCATTTGGGTGAATGCGTGATTATAAGAGATGGGAGTTTTAGTTTTGTCTTGTGTTGGAGAGGAGAATAGGGGTGTAGTATTTCATAAAGAGAAAAGAGTAAGGATATATTCCCAAAAAATAAAAAAAATATAAGTGGAAGCAGGTGCAAAATAAATATGGGAGTTGTATTTAGTAAAATGCACCCAACAAGTGGAAAGTATAACCAATATGGTATCTGGGCCAGCAGGTGTGGCACTAGAGGGGAAGCAATGAAGCATCTGGCTATATGCAGTCTACTTTCTGCTAACTAAACCACTATTATTTTTTATATTTATTACATATTTACCATTTATACCCATAACATTGATACATAATCATTATTTTGAAATGTATTTTCTATAGCATTGTTTTTTTAACATTTTGGAAATTATTTTTTGGAACACAATTTTTTAAAACATTTTAAAAGGTACTTTTCCCAAAATATTGGTTTTGTATTTCGAAACATATTTTCCAAAATGTTATAAAATAAAAATGTGTTATGAAAAGTACTTTTTGAAATACTACTTTTCTGTTTCAAAGAATAATTTTTTTTCAGACCAAACACATAGCCAATGTCTACTACTAACAGTAGCTTTAACCACTTACATAAACCTCTAACACTAGCATGAATTATGCCTCTTGTTAGCGAGAAATTATATCTTGGTCTAGGACCACAAGTTCAACTGTGGTCCCACCCAATGAACTGACATTATATGTGAATGTTCATAAGTTTAATGTTTCAAATTTGGCATTGTCAATGTGATCATGTCTCTGAGTCTAGGCATCAATCATCTGCAAAATATTCCAGCAACACATTAGTTATGTTTTGGAGGAAAGTTGAATTTTAAATTTCATATCAATCCATGATATGATTTTGTATGAGATTCGCAGAATAATAAGATATTACCATTACTAGCTTGTTAGTGATTATACCTCAATAGTAGTACACGTTTCAACTAATTATTGGACGGGATCACAGCTGAAGTGGTGATCGTGGATCAAGATATATTTTTTTCTTGTCAACTTCTAATGTAACCTGAGATACTCATCAATCAATAACTCTTAAATGAGATAACACCTAGACTACTCTCTAAGAATAGTTTTTTCATTTGCATATATATACAAATAGATTCACGTGTGATATATTCTTTCTAACATATTTTTTTAAAAAAAAAATTATAAAATTTTAAACAAAGTTCAATAAATAGGAAATAAGATATATAAAAAATTATAATTTTTAACAAATTTTAGTTAATAAAAAAAGTATACATTAAAGAAGTTGGTATTCAAATGTATGAACTACGATAAAATTTTTTTTATGTATGTCAATGTTATTACAATTGTGGATAACATATTAAAATGATAATAGTTTTTTTATGATTTTCATAAAAAAAATCGAGATTAACTAAACTTAAATAGGATAATAATTGTTAGTTGCATAACTATGATTACAGTGTAAAAAGGAGGGTTTAGCCATGAAAACATGGTGGGACCAAGATGACACTTGGATCACGTATGGGACGTTTGCTTCACTTCTTTGCCAGTTATAAGCTAAGATAAGCCAAACCCTTTTTTGCCCCTAATATACATCGTTTTTCATACTTTTTCCCCTTTTATGGTTTTTTTGGTATCTGACTCTGTTTAAGGAAAGTGAAAAGAGGCCTTGACTGGATACGGACTTACCACTTCTTTAGGCGGAAAACCGGCCCGATACAAAGGATGACCGAATTGCGTCTTAAATTGCCAATCAATTTGCACCACGTGTCACACTTTAAATGGCCCACCTATTCTTTACTCTGTCATTGCCACAGTTGAAAGTTGAAATGGAAATTTATTAAATATTTTTTTATCTATCTATATAAGTCTAGTATACAATATATATTTTTATTTTTAAAATAAAAATATTTAATGTTTATTATTAAGTAAAAAATATTGTTTTGAAAATTAAAATATCACTTGGATAGCTATCTCGAATTTACAAACAAATTTTAAGTTATTGAAATAAAATTTTCGAATTTAATTTAAAAATATTAGTTAAAAACACATGTGCGGAAAAATTTGAAAACAGGACAACGAAGTTTAATCATAATGGACTACCCCACGCCAGACCATCAGCCTCCACGTATTGGGCCCATTCTCCACCGCCGAAACACAACATATTTAAAAAAATAAAATTAGTTTAATGATTTTTATACGCTTCTTTAATTATATACTCTCATATATGTTATGTTTATTATTTTTTATTATAATTACTTTAAATTTTATATTAAAATAATTTTCAATTAATTCACAGTGTAAATTTTTTACATTATTTTGTAGATTTATTAATCTAAATTTAAATATGGCATTTTTTTTAGAAGACACAGGCACAGTATTTGGAGAAGTGTCTCATTCGGATTCCTTAAGGTCGGTTGGGCCCGTATAGTGGAAGATTTAGGAGCTGATTTAATAATTCAATACAATATAAGTAACAACAACAAAAAAAAGAAGAAAATCATTAGTGTAAAACATATTGCATACCATTAGGTGCGTTTGCTCATTGCTCCAACTGAAAAACAATTATTATTTCTCTGAAAACCTTAAAATAAGCTAGAGTTAGCAGAAGTGAGAAAAAAAAAAGATAAAATAAATGATGTAATAAAAAAATATTGTAAAGATATATTACAAAAACAGCGTGACTCTTAAAATAATAGAGCTGTTGTCTTACCTGTTGTTACTAATTTATTTGCACTCTTTGAAGACACACAAGGGCTCCTGCAACTGCAATGGAAAGTGGAGCTTTTTCAATCGTTCACTTTTATCATTAGTAGCAGCTTTTTATGCGACGTCCCATTTCAAAGGATTAAAGAGTGTATAACTGTTAACTGATGACTAATGACCACCGACCCAATGTACAGCTGGGAGCATGTTACCAATCTATTATCTGGATGGAAAAAATGCTACTGACACACTTTTTTCCTAACATTCTATAAAAAAAGACTTCATAACTTAAAACTTATATGTGTGTGTGTTCTGTCAAAAATAAGCCCTTATTAACCAGACTCTTTCTACCTGTAACATTTTAGTATTAAAATTCAGAAATAAGAACGAGTTAAGGTTTATCGTGGATTGTCAAATTAAATTAAAACACACAACTCATTTGATGTAAGTAGTACTATAGTTTAATGATCATTCTAACACTTAATGTCATATTCTAAAAAAAAATTATCAGTACATACTTAAACGGTTGAATTAATTTATTTTAATATTTAGACATTTGTGAATTAAATTGATCATCATTCAAATTATCACAAATACATAGTTCAAGAACTAATTAAATAGTGTTTATTTTGATTCTTAAACAGCCATACATATGCTAATATATATAAACCCAGATAGAAGGAAATAATAGAAAAAGTGATATATGCAATATGTATTTGATTAAATACAAAGAGAGATAGAAACAAATAAAAAATGAGTTATTAGGGTGTCCAAAATATAATTATCCTTATTAAAAATAAGTATTTATGGTCTCTGGTTGATAAGACACAGTAACACAATCCTGATTCTTCGGCCCGGGCAAATTATTCTTTTGTCGTCACTATCAGTTGCTGGTGGGTGGATCGGAGGATGTTTACATCTCTGTCTGTCTCTCTCTTTCTCCCTCGCCGTTTTAGCGCCACCTTTTATGAACTCAAGGCTTTTCCTGCAATCTAGCTCCAACTCCATAGATAAGCTGGAGAGAGAAACTTTTGGAGGGTTGTTGTGCTTTTGCTTTCTATTTAAGACCCTACCCCGTCTCTATTTTCCCATTCTTGAACCTTTCCATCTCTTTCCTTTTCCTTTTCCTTCTCTTTTTCAGTGATTCTCGGGATCTCATCTCTCTCTCTCTCTCTCTCTTTTGTAGACAACAACTCCTATTAGACAGACAATTAATTCACTCAATTCCCGAGGAACCCTATTAATTGCTCTTACCGCCTAAACTTCTTTTCTTTGTCCCCTTAACTTAATTGCCCTTAACTTAATTGCCTTTCTTTTACCTTTTTGTTTTTTGTTTTGGCTGGATTTGACGATATTCTTATAAAGATTGTCGATCAAAGGCATCCCACAAACTACCATATTGAATACGTACGTGCTGCAAAAGAGGTTGGTTTCATCAGATCTACACAGGACTACTACTGTCTTTACCTTCTAACTAGAAGAGTAACATATATCAAGGTTGTTCTTAATTTCGCAGTCAGCGTTTAAAATTGTTCTTAATCTGATTCATGTTTTAAATTTCTCTCGATTAACATGGATTTACCTTCCTGCTTGTTCTACTTTTGCATATTATTATAATTATGTGTGTTTGTCTAAATTATAAGACATGAAAATGTATGGTGGAATTGGTTTTATTTAATTCAAGTCAACTATAAAAGTCCAAAACAAGAAGACAACAAAAAGACAAAAAGCAATAGTCAAATGCTAAATGTCACTTCACTTGCATTAATTAAATCTTTGAAATGATCTTTGATCTTGTGTGTTTCAATTGAAGTTTATATCCCATCAACACATAACGGCAATATGCTTTCACTTTTCCTCGTTTTCTTCCTTTAATGGGTTTTACACAATATCTTTGCATATCTGACCTGTAATACACACCGTATTCTTTTCGCATCATTGCATTATACAAAAGTGTGCCTCTAGCTAGCTAGGCTCTCTATTATGTGTCACAACTCATTTCTTTGTCTTTTTTAAGGAAATAGTGTTTAATGTTTCCCAAATATAGTTATCGATCGAGTACTAGTATGTTTAAACTTGTACTTTCATCATTTTTATTTTTATTTTGGATGCGTTTGTATCATAGATTTGTTTTAATTTAATTATAAAAATTGATTTTGATGTTTAAAAATATTTAGTTTATTCACCCGTTCATAGTCTTTTCTTGATTTATGTACCAAAAAAATATATTTTCTTGATTTATGTACCAAAAAAATAGTTAGTTTATTCACCCGTTCATAGTTTATCCTTCGTCGTCTTTGAACATAAGAACTTTAATTAAGGAGATACTAAAAACTTTAGTTAGTGTTTTTAAAATTTTAATGTTGAATAATACATTTATATATTGAAGGTCTATGGAAGGGGCGAATTAGGTTGGGAGGACTGGGAATGGTTGCTGCCTTTTCTTTTTCTCCTAATTAATAAACCTAGAGTTCGATTGCTTCTCCGTCTAATGTTTCAGAATGATTTACAGAACTTACAGACTCAAAATTTCAACTAGTACGTCTGGATATCACTAATCAATTTTACTCCTCATGATCATATGATGATATCATAAAAAATAGAAACATTCATAATAAAAAAAAATTTGATTGTTTTACCTTCATTTGTGTCAGTGACTTTTGATATTTTATTTGAATCTATTATAAATTTTTGTTCTACATTCTTTAAATATTTCTTTTTTATATATATAAAAAACACTCTTAATATTTATTAAA
Organism: Glycine tomentella; assembly: GCA_007407185.1. Classification (NCBI taxonomy): domain Eukaryota; kingdom Viridiplantae; phylum Streptophyta; class Magnoliopsida; order Fabales; family Fabaceae; genus Glycine; species Glycine tomentella. The sequence goes on along the minus strand of PYAF01000142.1, from coordinate 1,704,133 downwards.
AAAATTGAATAATATACTTAATGTCTTATATGTAAAAAAGTATTCAATATATTTTGAATAATTAAGAAAATTATTTAAAATATTAATTTAAAATATAGTTGTTTAGTTGAATAAAACTGTGACTCTCTAGAGTATTTAATAATTCATAAATAAACATTAAAACATAATGACAAGTAAGAGTTTTCAAGTATTCATTTATTTTTAGTTTTATTATAAATTTGAAGAATTTATAATTATAAAATATAACTATGAACAATAAATATTTGACGACTTTTAATTATATAAGAAAAAAAGATGCCAATTTTCATTTTCTATTACAAAGAAAGGTGATCGTGTTAATTTTTAATTTGTGTTTTCCTCTCCTCAAATGCAGGTTAATTAAAATTCAGAGAAGATATGAATGCTTTTTCACATGTTTCTCCTGGCTTTCGCTTCCATCCCACTGATGAAGAACTTGTTGATTACTACCTTAGGAAAAAGGTAGCTTCTAAAAGGATTGATCTAGATGTCATAAAAGATGTGGATCTCTATAAAATCGAGCCATGGGATCTTCAAGGTACGTATGAATATAAGCCTAGCTAGCTTCTTATAATTAAGTCTACAATTAGAAATATATATATATATATATATATATATATATATATATATATATATAAACCACACTGCTCACGTTTGTTTATTTCTATTGATATATAGAATTATGCAAAATAGGAAGCGATGAAGAAAATGAATGGTATTTCTTTAGTCATAAAGACAAGAAGTACCCCACTGGGACTCGTACCAATAGAGCTACAAAGGCAGGATTCTGGAAGGCTACAGGAAGGGACAAGGCAATTTACTCTAGCCCTAGGCATTTCCTTATTGGCATGAGAAAGACTCTTGTCTTTTACAAAGGAAGAGCCCCCAATGGACAGAAATCTGACTGGATCATGCATGAATACCACCTAGAAACTAATCAAAATGGAACTACTCAGGTAATTAGTTAATATACTAATTATTTACTTTCTCTTCTTTTTAAGAATTTCTCTTTTTCATCTCTGATTGAGCTAGTAATAAATTAAACAGTTGAACTGAATAGAAACACGTATAAATTGGACTTATAGTATACGTACTGGGGAGAATTTTTCTATGGAACTGCACGAAAATTACTTCTACTGAAAAATAGAAATTTCGGTTGAATCACAAAAGATTTGTCAGTCTTTTGTACATGCACCTCGCTAAGTAATAGTATTTTTATGAATACTTATTTTCACCACCCTATATAATAATTGATTTATCTGAGCCTTTACCAAAGAATTGAGCTACAGTATTTGTTTCCTGCAAGTTGAGTACATAATTCAAGAAGAGAATGGTTACATTAATTAATCATATATTACTAATTAATTTAAGAACTCAATGTACATGATGGACAGTCTTTATATAACCTCTCGTGATTATATTTTTTGTTTATTTGAGCTGTAATATATTCACTATGCGGGAGGGAAATAGTGGCCTCTTAATTAGAGTGTAATTAATTTCAGTAAATGCTTTCCAGGAAGAAGGCTGGGTTGTATGTAGAGTGTTCAAAAAACGAATGACAACAGTGAGGAAAATGGGGGAGTATGAGTCACCATGTTGGTATTATGACCCAGCTGTCTCATTCATGCAAGAGCTTGAATCCCCAGGCAGAATTTCTAACCCTTATGCATCATACCACCAGCAGTACCCTGTCAAGAAGGAGTCTGAATTGCAATTCAATATACCCCATGACGCTTTCCTTCAACTTCCACAGCTAGAGAGTCCCAAAGTTCCTCAATCTTCAACCAGTTTGAATTGTAGCCAAGTTATCCCATATGGCTATGGTAGCAATAATGATGGCAATGCTTTGCAGTCCTTGTCACTCACGCAAGAGGAACACATAAAACAACATTGCCAGCAACAAAGTCTGCAATTTCCGTATGGTAGCAATGATCAAGCAGTGGACCCTGCTACGGATTGGAGAGTACTTGACAAATTTGTGGCTTCTCACCTCAGTCACGATCAAAATTTTTCCAAGGAAACAAGTTATTCCAATGTGGCCGAACAAATTAAGTTGCTAGCAAACGGATGCACAAAAACGGAGATTGGCCAGGAGATGGCTTCAACTTCCACCTACAGTTGCCAGATTGACCTGTGGAAATGAAAGTTATAGCTAGAAGATGCATACTACTAATTATAGGGAGTACAGTTTAAAGCTCTCCAAAAAGACAAAAAAAAAAAAAAAAAAAAACACTTATGTACATCATATACCCTAAATTATTAAATATCCTTAGATGTTGAAATTCTGCAGGCGGTGACAGTGAGTCAACTAAAAATCTGGAATCGATATGATGCAAGAAATACACATATAGCATATATATAACTTCGAGTTGAACAGTGCAGATTTGCTGTAATGAATTCGGTGTACGTTATGATTTCATCTTTATAATTTGATTTGCATATGATAAAAAAAATTATCTATAAAAATCAAAGACATGTATTATTTTTTTTTATTTGACGTGACTTAAGAGTTAGAATTTAAATGAACTTAAATTTATAAAAGTGACCTGTATATTTTTTTTATGAGAAAAATGGCTTGTATATGAATATGATCATATTTTTTTTTATAATAAAAAGTTATAAACATGTATGCAATCAACCGTTGCCAATTTGTCATTAACAAAACTAATATAAAAAAAGAAGGTTAACAATGTATGTTTTAACACATTTTTTTAATAAATTTATTTTTCATGACCATCGGTTAAAATTTATAAAATAATAAAATACTAATTAATCTTGAGTGAGGTTTATGAAATAAGGAATGCTACCGACACAATTTGTAATTTAAAAAAAAACCAAAATAACATTAGTTGTTCTCTGATTAATATATTTAATTCTTAATTTAATTATACACAAAAATAAACTAAAAAAGAATAAAGGATTTTCTAACTTGAGAATTAGATGTGCATATTGTCTAAAAGAGTTGTGATTTTTTGACATTCACAAATTTTAAACATTTAGTTTTGACACTTGTTTTTTTTTTTTTTATCTCTTTTTCTGTTAAATTATATCACCTACTAAATATACACTTTTCTTTTTTCTCTATTTGTTTCTCAAGGTGTCAACTAAACATTGGGTGTAAAAAAATCTTTTTTCTTGTCTAAACGGACACAAATCAACGGGACATCTGATAGTGTATGTAGTGCATGCAACCTAGAATGAGTTCGCTCATCAGCAAAACTTGGGGTGCCGTATTCGAAGCAATGAAGCAGTAATAATAACTTTACTAAAAGACCTATAGCATGTTTGATTTTATTCTGGGACCCCTCAAACCAACGTTGAAGCAAAAGAATGAAATTCTTGCTTCCCACAAGACGGTGCTGCGGAATGTGTGCCAACTGAATCCAAAGTGTATACAAACATGATAAATCGATCGGGGAAGCAAACGGCCGCATGTAGGGTGTTAATTAAGGACACTGTTCGCTATACTAATCTTCCTTAATTGGCACACATATATGATCATATGTAAGTTTTAACTTTATTGTAGTATAAGTTATATCGGTAGCGGCCGGTACATGTACGAGGTCGGTAGAATTTTTCAAAAACTAGGATACGGGTACAACATGATATATATTAAATATATATAGAAATATAAAATACATAACAAGAAATTATAAAGGCTGTACAAGTTTTAAAGGTGATACCTTTTTTTTTTTTCCATGCATTCAGTACCAAAACCAAACTGAACTACTTAACATACATTACCTAGCTAGCTTTATAGTCTTTTACACAATGATTTCTATTCGGTAAATAAACATAAAGGATATCTAATATATACTAAATACGTAACCAGGTGCAGTAAAAAGAGAAAAACGTAACCGGGTAGACTCATGCTGTCATGCATCATGAATGCTATTTCATATATGAAACAAATTCTATAATTAAAAAAGTTTCCATATTCCATTCTCGCAACGCATACCTGTGCGTGAAAGTTGACTCCTCCTAATGAATGATTTCTCTAATTACCACAAGCATTTTCTAGTGGTTCAGCAGTTGCTGGGGTATGCTATATCACATGGTCTAGGCAGAGCCGTCTGTATTCAAAAGTTGATGGGTTATGTTATATATATACCTGCAACAAAGCAAATCAATATTAAGCACCTAAGCATGCATGGTGTTTAAAGGTAACTATTACCGTAATTCTATGTGTTGGGCATTGGATGTTGACGAGGGATGAAATTCTTTTGTCGGAGTCAACAATTAAAAATTTCTTTTAAAGCAATGGCACCACGAAACCATGATTAGGCGTGCGCTCATCAACTTAATCATAATGCTGCAGGTTTCAACTGTAGCCTGGCTCATGAATTACTTACACTAAAAGACAGAAATTAAGTGAGAGGTCGGCATGCTTGCCTCATGGATCGATGGATGAAAAGGGAAAAACGATTTAACAAAAGTTAATTAATATTTTTCTAACATCTTTTGACTTGGTACAGTTCTCTGTCTCACTAGCTAGAGAAGAGAAAATCAATTGACTCGCGTTTGCTCGGCAAAGCCAAAACTAGTATGCCATGTGCACTGAGGCGGCGTGAGAGTGAGACAACAAACATCAACATCAAAAGCATCTTTAACCCAAATTAATTGGGGTTGGTGGTAGATGAACTCAATGATAAATCGAAAAATAGAACAAAAGAGAGAAACAAAGTTAAAATAAAAGAATGGTGAGAGGAGAAAAGAAAAGAAGAAGAAAAGAATTAAAACAAGGGAACAACTGGAACATATTAACCCTCTACCAGACTTATAGCTTTTCTTCACTCCGTCCTAAGACATACCGTCCGCCAATCTATATCCCACTCCATTAGGTCTTGTTTAACTACCTTTCCCCAGGTAAGTTTTGGTCGACCTCTACCTCTCTTTGTATCTAGCTCTTGGTAACAAGAGTCTTGTTCTGACAGGAGCATCTAGTGGCCGTCTCATAACATGCCCAAACCATCTCAATCTATGCTCCCTCATCTTTTCACATATTGGTACCACTGATACCTTTCGTCGAATATCCTCATTTCTTATCTTATCCATCTTCGTATATCCGCACATTCACCTTAACATTCTCATTTCTGCTACCCCTATTTTATGCTCATGTTGCGTATGTGCTGGCCAGCATTCCGCTCCATAAAGCATTGCCGGTCTAACAGCTGTTCTATAGAATTTTCCTTTTAGCTTAAGAGGAATCTTGCGGTCACACAAAAGCCCCGATGCACTCCGCCATTTCATCCACCCTGCTCTAATTCTATGACTTACATCCTCATCGATCTCCCCACCTTTTTGCAATATTGATCCCAAATATCTAAAAACGTCTTTCTTGGGTACTTCTTGTCCAAGTAGATAGATGCACTGTGTCTTGATCACCGTCTTTAATCCTCGAAAACTCACATTTCATATACTCTGTCTTGCTCCTGCTTACCTTGAATCCTTTAGACTCCAAAGTGCTTCTCCACAATTCCAATTTTCTATTAACGCCATCTTTGGTCTCATCAATAAGTATGACATCATCTACAAAGAGCATACACCACGACACTTCTTCTTGGATATCTTTCGTTAGTTCATCCATCATTAAGGCAAAGAGATAAGGACTAAAAGCTGAACCTTGGTGGACACCTACCGTGATATGGAAATACCTTGATATTCCATTACAAGCTTTCACACATGTGGTAGCCCCATCATACATATCTTTGATTGCATTAATATACTTTAATGCTACCTTTTTCTTCTCAAGAGTCCACCATAAGACTTCCCGTGGGACTCTATCATATGCTTTCTCGAGACACTACTACAAAATATACATTCAACATCGGTCATGTAACATCAGTTATAAGAAAAACCGATGTTAAAATATGTGCGATGGCATTTTTGTAAATAAATAAATATCGTTAACATCGGTTTTTTAAAAAACCGATGTTACTGAAGAAACTTAAAATCGATTTTTCAAAAAAAGGATATAAATCGATGTTAAGTTTTATCCAACGACATCGGTTTTTTAAAAAATAACCAAAAATCGATGTTAAGTTCTATCCAACAACATCGGTTTTAAAAAAATAACTAATAACCGATGTTAAGTTTTATCCTATAACATCAGTTTTGAAAAAACAACCGATGTTAAGTTGTATTATTACTAAACCCCTCAGCTCCCTAATTTTATAACCTTTCTCACTTTCCCTCGAAGCCTTTCTCCTCTCTCAGCTTCCAAGCACAAACCATTTGTGACCCTCTGCTTCCTCACCGTCATCACGACATTTTCGATCCCGCGATGGTGCGGCGCGTTGTGACTCTAAAGGTTAGAGAAAAAAGGCTTAAAACCCCACATTTCAACATTTTTCTTTTACAAAGTCTTCTTCTTCGGACTGAAGCTGAGAGAAGGGGGAAAAAGGGGCGAGGGCGGCTTGCACCAAAACGACGTCGGGTTTGATCTCCGTGATGAGACACGTGACGTCGGAGGCTAGATTAGGTGAGGGTGGACAGAATGTAAATTAGGGATTGGGTTTAGGAATTCCGCAGTGCGAACAACACGAACTGCTTCGTGCCTTTGGGTACACTCAGTTGGGTTTGCAATGATAATGAAGCACTAATATTTGCCTCAAAATCACTCTCACTCAGGTAACTAAATCACATTTTATTTCTCAATCATCTTGCTTTGAACTTCAAACCCATTTGTTGCCTCTTCATTATTAATTAATAATTCTTTTCTTTGTGGGCACAGTAGTAACATATGCAGTTGTCGTGGGTTGAATTTTCTTTCCCATACATTTTTTCTGAATTTCTGTGAGTAATTTTGTTTGTGAATGAATATCCAAGGCATATGTGTAAGGTTATTGTCAGCATCAGGTTCTGTAAAATGACTGATTGAAGGGTTTTGGAACAATTATTGAATATTGTGGGTTGGTGAGTTTTGTGTTTGGTCAAATGCCCAAATGAACATCGAGATTCTCCTTGGCTAGTTTTCTTGGTTTGTTTGTTGAATGTTGGTTTCTTATGGTATGTTTTATGGATGCCTTTGTTAACATAGTTTCATAGTGTTATTTCTTTAATGGGTCTTGGTGGTGGAATTGATATGTGGTGCAACAAGTTTGCCTAATGGAGTTGTTCCAGAGAATGGTCCATATCGTCGTGCAGGAAAAAACATAAAAGAAAAAATTCTTCCAGACAAGTTGATGGAAAGTTTGAATATGTCTCATCAGTTGGTGAGCCTCGTTTAAGTAATTTATAATGTTTCTTAAAATACTAATAATAATACAAACATCTTTTGAGTATGGAAATAATTAAGTTGTTGTTGCTGGTATATGCATCAGTGTGGCAAAATAATGGATCAAAGATGATGAGAGAGTTGCAAGTAGAAGATGCAGAGGAGGAAAGATTCCAAGTTGATCTTAAAATGGTTGTACACCAAAGCCTGGGTATAATTTTTTCATTCCATGCATATATACATAGTTATTTTTACGCTAGGTATCATTTCTATTCATAGCATATCATGTGTGCCACCCTATAATTAAAAAAGTCTAATCTCTATAGCACTGCATCTTTAAGCTTTTGGAAGGGTTCACCCTAGCTAGTGTGACCCAACTGTAATAATTTCAGGGTTGCAAACTGTAGATCTATCTATTATCTATCATCATCTTCTTCTTTTTTATGCTTTTTAAGTTAATAATTAGTCCTAGTTTTTATTATCGGGGTATTGTTTGTCCCCCACCCCACCCCCCCTTCAAATGATTTTCAGCATATGTTTTTTTTCCCTTTGTGGTGCCATTTTGCTTGAGAATCCAAACAAATGTCAGTTAACTTTTGCTTTGATCGCTAACTTTTTATTTTATCTAGAACAATGAGAACCATTAGCTTGGTGAAGGCTGCAAATGACCTTCCTGTCACCAGAGAAACATACAGTGGGAAAAAGCAACCTGGGTTGCACAGTTCTACATATTCATCTTTTGCCATTTGGAGCGTTCAAGTTTCACGTTTAACAAATTTGTTACTGTTTGTTTTCTCAATATCATAATGTGACACTTAAACAATTGATTATTATTATTAGTATTTACTAAATGGCGGGTTTACTTTTATTATGTTAAGCATGGTTGCTTATTGTGGTGTAGATGGTGCTGTCATTCATTTTCAGGTAATTCTAACATTTTGTTGCATATATCGCTTGCATCTATCTGCACTACTTTTTTTTATCCAATAGACAAGAGTGTGCAGTCCCCACTCTTCATGATGAAGTTGATTTTCAATTTTCAACACAAGGACATATGGGCTGACACATAGTTAATTTCTTTGTACAAGGCAAAATGGCTTTGGCATATGTGCCTCCACCCAGTAACTTTGGCATTTAAGAGATTGATCTTTCTCACACTCAGCCAATGATTCACATAAAATTAGTAGCTAATCTTACCTAAATGGCTAAGCACTTGTTTGGAAAAAGCTTTGCCGCATGGGTACCCTTATTTATGAAACTAATGACACAATTTTATTGGCATGTATGTTGGGGATATATTGGAACAAGGCATTATTAAATGATTTTTTCTTCTAATTTTTTGTTTTAAAGTACTAAAAATGTTTTTATGAACAATGATCAAACGAGCTCTTTATTTATATAATTTTCTACAAAACTAAGAATTAATTATTTTTTTCTTCTTCTAATTTTTATTTTTAAAGAACTAAAAAAATGTTTTTATTCATATACCTTGTTCTTGAACCCCCAATCATAAAAGTTTCCCAAGTCTGAATTTTATCCAATTAATATATCTGTCTTTATTTTTAATCAAATTTCAATCCTTAATCTTTTTCCAATTATTCAATTTTTATTTGAATTGTGATAATTACTTAGCCAAAAGCGCTGTCCCTGATAGACAACCACAACAACAAAGTCTGATATAGGTGAGAAAAAATATCCTTCTTTGTAATATTCTTTCTTGTTACAAGTGATTGAATTTTATGGTAAACCCATTACAATCACATTCAGCAATTATGGCCCATGACCGTAAAAGCATTAGTAACTTTCTTATAAACAACTCAAACAAATTCATTTAATATTAAATTTATTATCTTTTTAGTCATAAATTTTTTTATAATTTTTATTCTTTGCTCTTAATTTTTTTTATCTATTTTACTTGTTCAACTTTTTTTTCATTTTACTTTTAGTCCTTTAAAACTTAAAAGGATTAAAAATATGGACAAAAAAATCAGAAAGGAAAACTAAGGATTAAAAAAAACTCAGGAACTAAAAAAAATGAAATATTAAGAGATTAAAAATAAAATTTTAAAAAATTTTATGAACTAAAAAATAGTTTATCCTTTAAATTTTTATCTTACTCTCAAAGTGATAGCAACAACCTAACAACATAATCATGAGCAAAATCTGTGGATATTATCCTTGTAACTCCAATTCACGGCAATTGTTTCATTTACTAATTTATATATATATATATATATATATATATATATA
>PYAF01000142.1:1627172-1692907 GCA_007407185.1 Glycine tomentella | reverse complement strand
CTCCTTCCCACATTATGAACACATACAACCATCTTATTCCAAATTTCATTAGCTTCTCCAATAAACTCCCACGGTCCTTCACGCAACATATTTTCCATAAACTCTAATTGTTTCTCCTCCTTTAGCTTCCACCATCTTATCCTTGGGTTTTGATCCTTCTTCCTCAAATTAAGAACTTTGTTGAACCTAACATCTAGAATTATCAACTTATGTTGTGTCGCCACACATTCTCCAGGGTAGACCTTACAGTCAATACATGAATTTCTATCTTCCCGTTTAGCCATAAAGAAATCAATTTGACTGCGATTTTGGCCACTATGATACGTGATAAGATGCGACTCCCTTTTCCGGAAAAAAGTGTTCGTTAGCATCAAATCATAGGCTAGTGCAATGTTCAAGACATCTTCTCCAGTTTCATTTCTCGTCCCATACCCAAAACCACCATGAATTTTATCAAAACCTCCATTGTTTTTACCAACATGCCCATTTAGATCGCCTCCTAGGAAAATCTTCTCTTCTCGTGGTATCCCTCTCAGAACCTCTTTCAAGTCTTCCCAAAAATGGATCTTTTCATCTGATAATAATCCCACTTGTGGTGCATACACACTGAGGATATTTAAGATAAGATCCCCCACTACAAGCTTAATCATCATAATCCTATCGCCTTTCCTTTTTACATCAACGACTTTATCTCTGAAACTTCTATCGATCATAATTCCAACTCCATTGCGGCTCTTGATAGTACCTGTGTACCACAACTTAAAACCTGTGCCCTCCACTTCCTTGGCCTTTTCTCCAACCCACTTAGTTTCTTGCAAGCAAACAACATTCACTTTCCTTCTGGCAAAAACATCTGCTAACTCCCTCAGTTTACCCGTTAATGTTCCTATGTTCCAGCTTCCCAGTTTCATCCTAGACCCCTGGGCTGTGTTTGCCCGCCACGCTCGTCCATCTGCGTGTTGGGACCCTTGCCTTTTTGTCACCAAATCCGGGTGGAGATCTGGCGCCTTGCCTGTCGGCATGGACCCTAGCATCCTTTTCACTACATCCCGGGATCGATGTAGCGCCTTGCCTTGTGGCGAGGACCCTAACTCATTTTTCGATACATCCGGGGTCCGATGTAACACGTCGCTATAAAGGGAACGCCCCAACGAAATATCATAAAAGTTCATCACATAAGAATAACTAACTTTTTATGGCCGGTTCACAACTCCTGATGCCATAATAATTATTGTTTAAGAGTTCTTTACATTCTACGGTAGCAATATTATTGACTATGTGAATGTGATAAAACTGATCCATGTGAAGACAAACAATAGCATCATTATCTGTGTAAAATATCCATCATTGCACATAAATATGGAGCAGCTAAGAGGGAGAGGGAAAGAGATATTATATACATTTTTACTCTTATATATTTACATATTTAAAGAGATTGTTTTTGAATTCGAATTTAGGATCAACAAGTCACAAAAACATAATTTCATCAATGTGTCAAGACTCGTTCTCATATATATATATATATGTATATATATATATATATATATATATATTCTTGATTGTTTCTAATCTTTCAATGTTAATTTACTGATAATTGTTAGTTGAATTGTTTACTGGAATGCTACGTACAAAGCAGTGGAATAGGATCCTAGCTATGTCAGGCAAACCACCATATAATTACTTGGACAATACTTTTTCATAAATTAAACTAATTTTTTAGCTTAACGAAATAAAGTCCTATCTTAATTTGAAGAATAGAGACGTGTAAAGTGTAAACACATGACTTTGAACTATGCAGGATTAACCACGTTAATTCGTTATAAATTTCATCTGATAGTTTTCTCACTTTTGTACCTTTGACCTGTATATTTAGATGCACACAAGATGTCATTTAGTAAATATACGGTGCATATAATGTAAATCTGAAATACAAAATTTAAGGGGTAGGGTTTGTGGTCAAACATCCCAATTATTAAATAAAAAAAGAATAGCAACACCCGAGAATCATAGGCAATAAGCTGTAATACTAGAAGGACACATCCCCTGGATGAAATGTTGGGGAATCAATCACAAAGGGAGACAGACACTTCTCACATTTTTGTGTTTGTTTGTAAATCCATTAGTTTAATTTGAAAAGAAAATTATATTAGGAAAAATATCTATTGGACACCCCCAAATGCTAATTAACACCTAGTGAATGCATAAAAAAGATAGAAAAATAAAAAAAATAATAAGTAATATAATATGATAGAAAAAAAATAAAATATTAATATATTTCTTAAAATTATGAATTGTCCAAAAATCAAGACTCATGATATTAATGCCAAGAATCACTCCCTCGGGAAAGACTGAAGAAAAAGTACAGATCAAAAGGAAAAGTAAAACCCAAGTTTACTCAAGACTCATTGGCTTGCCGGTAGGAGTCGGGTCACTTTGTGCATTGTGGGCTCTAATTGGATTTTTCAACTTTAACAAAAGTTGCTTTCTCAGTAAGTGGACCTTGGCTTCCAAGGCCTCTCTTATCATTGAGATAATGCCATTGTACCACTTTTTCAAAATAAAAATACCTCAAATATTATGTTTACAGTGTTTTTTCTAGAGTCTTTTTGTTATCAAGGATAGTGAATTTGATAAACTGATTTGACGTCATTATATTGGTCAGGATGTATTTTATTAGGGGATATAGCGAATTACAAGACCAATCAGACGATGTCACCTTAACTTCTCTGCATGTCATCTCAGATACCCTATTTCGCATCTAAGGCCAGCAAAATATGCTACGTGACACTTTAGGAAAAATATTATAAACGTAACATTTGAGGTATTTTTTTTTTTTGAAAAAGTGACACAATGACCACTGTGTCCTTATCATTCATATCACATTTTTTATTTTTTACATTTCTGAAAAGTTTTTTTTTTTATTTCTTTCCTTCACATTGCTAAACATTTTTATCATACATTACAGGAGTATAAATTAAATGGGCTGAAAAAAATTAAAATAAAAATAATCATTTTTATAATTAAAAAATCGTGAACTAAATTGAGTGGCAGTTAATGAAACTTTTTAATTGAACTTCTAAAAGAAAATTACAATTTGAAATGAAGAAATAAAGTATCTATATAAATTTACTTATATTTTTTTTTATTTCTTATAACTATTCTTTATAAGAAACAGTTTTATTCAAGATATGGTTGACCAATAAATTTATTTATAACTTAATAGTCACAAAGAGTGTTCATCAAATCCAGTTGACTATATGAATTCAATAATCTTAATCAAATTAATTAAGTTGGTTTATATTAGTCTGATTAATTGCTTCAGTTTGCTTCAAAATCAAATTAAACTAATTACAATTCATTTATTTTTTGATTGTTCTCTTTTTAACTTCTTTTAAAGGCAATATTTATTTTTAACTAGAATCAATTATCATATAACCATTTTAATTTTTTGACTTGAATTTTTTTTTGGTCCTTATAATTTCACAAATGTGCAATTTTGATCACTATAAACATTTAATTACACATTTGATCCTCAATATTTTCTAAATTAAACAATTTTAGTCCACTATTAGTCAATCACCCACAATTAGAAAATGTTGATGTGATTGTGATTAATAACACGTGTGATTAACTTATCTGCGTAGAAAATTAATAATGTAAAAATAAATAAAAAAGATGCCTATTTCATAGAAGAATTCCAATTGTTGAATTCGGTCTCCAACGAATATTAACATCTATAAGAGAGAATGTGAGTGTGCTTGTGTAATATAAATTTAAACAAGAAATTGGACTTACATGGTTCATTAAAGTTTTGTGGCAAATGGGTGAGAAATTATGACCAAAACACGAACCATCATTTTATATCCAGTAGATCTTACATAGGAGAAAGTGGCTGCACAAAATAAGCTCTGGCTTGCTAAACAGAGACCAGCAATATCCAACATAGATTCAAGAAAGGGCATCATTTGTTGAATGCGGATATGCTCTCAGAAATGCAAAAGGCAAATAGAGGCCTCAATTGTAGTCTCTGATATATTTACACGAATATGGCCCTGTAGCAAATATTGCAACTAGTTACTACTTTGCATCGCAAAGTCCTGTTGCATCATCACAAAAACCGTCTCGGTCAAGCAGTTTCTGTGGTGGAGCACTTAAAAGGGGAGATGACGGGGAGCCATATGCATTTCGTCGTTTGTTCCCACAACCTAAGCTTACTCTTGTGCTTACTCCTGTCACAGGATTTGTGCCACTAGCATACTTGCATAGCGCCTATACAATTTAATCAAACAATATACATCACCATCAGTCAATTATGCTCAAAAAAAGCATTTCAACCACAATGATACACATTCTAAGCAAGAATGGATATTGATCAGATGTGAGGAAAGGTAAGCTCAAATAGCATGAGAAAAGACACTAAATGGGCTTATTTAAGATTTTGTATTTATTTCTCCTTTTACAAGATCCTTTTATTTGAAAAGGGTACCAAAGAATTGATCAATTTTATTTTTTTATTACAAGGTCATGATTTGAAAAGGGTACAAAAGAATACTTTTCTCATTTGAAAACAATAAAATAAAGGAAAGTTATCAATTGGAAGATGAAAACATGCTTGGATTAGTCCTGGTTACTCTTTGGAATGGAATGGAAGGGGGGAAGGAGGTTGGAGATTCATAAATTTGAAAGAATTAAATCATCATCCATTTCACATTGGAAGAACCATCCCTTTTATCTGCCATCAATGGTCATACCTGCTTTTGAGGAAGATCCAACACAGCATCACTAAAGTCAGCACCTTCGATGATGGCTCCCCCAAGGTCACTCCGTGTGAGGACTGTTCTAAGGAGAATGGCATTAGTGAGATTGGCTTCATTTAGAACCTGTAGACCTCAAACAAGAAAATCCCACATATACCCAATTAAAAGAGAGAAAAAAATTAGTATTGAACGTATAGATAAAGTTAATCAACTTGATGTAGTTACCATGCGATCCATCAATGTATCACTTAAATCAGCACCTGAAAAATGTCAAATGAAAATATTTAAAAATTAGAATCACTGTTGGAAATTACACACAAGAACACAAGAATTTTTCTGCAAAGAAAATGAGGAGTTACACGAGAATGATAAACTAAAAGGTATATATAAGAGTTCTTTATGTCTTTTGCCAGAGTATATTGATGTCATATTTTTAACTTACAGAATAAACACTCTTTTGGATGTGTAAGGCTTAATCATGACTTTGAAGGAAAATCTGCCTTGGGTCCATTAGAATCTATTAGGTGAATGAATTAGATAAATTGAGTGAACAGTGGGTCTAGCAGAATCTATTATATGAATTTTTTTGACTTTTTTTTTTTATCGCAAGATATATAACTTAGAATTGCATTCAAACATGTTGTAAACTGTAAAGATATTAGTTAGCTTTTGAAATCTACATTGCAATAAGCTTATAAGTACCTGAAAAATTTGCCTTGTATGCAACAGCTTTCTCAAGGTATGCACCATTGAAAGTTGAACCGCTAAAATCAGATTCTCTCATATCAGCAGCTGTGAAATTGGCTCTTCTGTATCAGTCATTCAGAATGATTATGAATAGAGGACTCCAAATTTATACATTATTAGATTCCATAATTTGCTATGAAGTGACAATTTAGAATAAATTGAAGTAGCAGTGTTCTACTATGCTTAATTGCTCATGTTAATTTGAAATACACTTATATGTTAACTGCATAGAAGAATTTAGCTAGTTTCCTAGATGCTTATGAGCTCAGTACTTGTATCTGACAAGTAGTGCCTCTAGCAGTGAAATTGGTAATTCAGAACTCAAGTAAAACATCATCAATTTGAGGGACCAATGGATGCTGAAAAACATTACAAAACTGAAAAATCTTGAGTTTGGAATGTTTACACCAGAGAAGTATAGTCTTTTTGACAAGGTTGCATTAAAAGAATGAAAAACTATGGTGTCGAGCCAACTCAGACTTGTAACTGGTATACGACGTAAAATAGAAAGAACGAAAAAAAATGAACATTGACTAAAGGAACAGGGAAAGATGAATGTTGCATAGGTAATTTTTTATATATTATAACACGGCCAATTGAAACAAAACATTACCTGAAATTTTCATTGACATGCACCGCTTTCCTGCAGAACAATAAGGGATCCCAATTCAGTTATTATTGTTATTTCCCATAACAGGTCATAACCCGAAAGAAGATAGTAAAGTAGAATGAAGGAAACAGAATAAGCCTGAGGTCTGCAGAGCCAAACTGCGCAGCCGATCCTATTCCAAATTCACCCCTCATTTCAGCCTCAAATTTGTTGAGATCAGCAAGGGCAGACATGTCAGAGCTGAAGGCAATAACCGCAGCCGCCAACGTGGCCGAAACCACTTTTCCCCATTTTGTGGATTCTGCATTGGCAACACTCTTTCTTCTTTCAATGAAAAAATGATAAGAAAATAAAAGGGTACTAACTACTAACTACTACTGAGTAGTGTACTCACCTTGACGATGATCTCTGTTTGTGTTAATTTGGCACACAAGGACGGGAACGGACTTCGAATGAGAATGCGAAATCTTGGAAGTTGAGCTTGAAGATACGTGAAGAGAATTAATTGAAAGTGGTGACAATGAATTGAGCGCCATCATCGTAACGACAGAGCACAAGATATGACTGATTTGTGTACTGGCAAGGAATGAAGAAGAAGAAGAGAATTGGAGGGAGCTCGCAGTTCAGTTCAGTAATTGAGTAGTGGTAAGTAGTAGCACACGTCTTCAAGTGTTATCTGCTTTCTGGTAACGCCACGTAGTCCAATTTCTTGCTCCGCTCTCTAATATTATTACAGTTGTTGGATTATTTTTAGAGAAATTTGTCACTCTCACGTTTTATTTAATATTTTTCTTTTAATTTTATTATTTTTAACTAATAATAAAGAATTAACGGGTTTTTTATTGTTATAATTGTTGATTTTTTATTTTTATTTTTTAATAATAGAGTGAATTTGCTAAGGTAAACAGAAAGTAGTACTACTACTAAATAAGAACTTCAATGTGTTCAATGTAATATTTAAGTCATAAGATGACTTTGCTGACAAAAGTTAGACTCTCTTCAGAAACTTAAATCATATAATTTTATATAATTAAGAAATCTCTATAATTTTTAATTCACTTTTTTTTTAAAGAATAAGCTTAAGCAATCTCACTTTTGTAATATTTTCGATCTAAAATTTGTGGCAAAATATTATAAAGGGAAGGCCCATAACGGTTTTTTGTTTGTGTGTGAAATTCCTAAGATGAAAGTGGGAAGATCAAAACTAACGGCAATGTGGGAAAGGCCCATAACGACAAAATACCAGAAACCCGTTTTAATTTGATTGTAACTAGCGGGGCATCAGCTTTTGCATATTTATTTTAAGGCTAAATTAAAATTTTGGTTTTTTTTTTATATTTTCTGTAATTTTGATCTTCTATTTTAGAAAATTCATAATTTTAGTCCAATAATTTTACAATATCTAAATTAAGAAGAATCATCCTGTATCTCAATTAAGCTAATTAAAAACTGACATATATTATGGTTGACTATGAGTTATAAAATATATTTAATTTACAAGGAATATTTCTAAATAAACAATAATATTGTGTAACAATTTTATTTTTGAATTGGAGAAGCATCATATTTCTTTCATTATCATTAAATATATCATTACAAGCTTAGCCAAACATGAGCAACATATTTAATGGCCCTCATTCGAGCAACTAGTTTAACAAATCAAGCATACCCAAAAATGATTTGGACAAAAATGAGGGACGATGAGTGGGCTTTGTTCAAATTCTTCTTTGTACTTGTGAGTTGTGACTTGCGAGTCCTTCCTTCCTTAAATCGAATTCCTTTGGTCAGGGTGGAATGGGCTTATGAATGCAGAATTCATTTGCCAAACCTTAACTGAAGCAGTCACAGTGGCCTCGGTGGCATTATTAAATAAAAACAATCTAGCAGCTCCATAGATTGCCTTGGTTGGATAAACTCGAGATGTTACACACGTCCTTCCACCTTGAGCATAACTTTCCACTATAGAATGGTCCACCTAATTACAATATGAAAAATCAAAGTTGATTAGCTAATCTAGTTCGTGTATATATAAACTGAGCAAGAAAATCACAAAATTATAAGGATTAACTTACCAGTATCCTTACAGAAAATTTTTCGTCTTTTAGTACTGGAACTAAGCTTCCAAAGATTTTCTTACTAACATCGGTTGCTAAAGAAGACCTACAAAATAAAATGTGACTAATACATCATTGTATTTTATCACAACTTAATAAATAACATAGTACCAAATAAATAAACAATGCAATTTCATGTTCAAAACAAAAAATATTAGTTTAATACCTTGATTGATCGGAGCAGAAGGAAGTTTTAAGTTGCCCATCGCTTCCTCTGATGACATAAAAGTAAGTGGGAGTGTATTCAGAAAGATCATCATCTGCCAAAACTAGAAGACCAAAAGGTCCTATGGCACCACGTTCAGCTGCTCCACCACTTGTGCTACACTTGTACTCCTTATTGGATTGGCCTGTCTTTTCCAAGGCTTCCTTATCTATCTCAAACTCAGCTACAATGTCCAACTGTTGCATTGGCAGGTTCAATTTCATGTCATTGAATTAGCTTACCTTAATTACATACAACTTGATATTCTCCGAACTATACTATCCAATTAAATAAATAAAAACATGAACTCTAACAAACCTGTGCAGCTGTTCCAATTTCTAGTGGCACCACTGACCCTGGCGTCACCTTCAAATTTCGAAATTCATCGCTTCTCAGTCTCAAACTTTCTACCTCGGCCACAGGCCATTGAAGTAAGTTGCTACCAGTTTTCTTATCAAGTGTCACTGTTCTTGGAATACCCTGTACCATTAAGGTTATTGTTAGCTTATATAGCAATAGTTTAAAAGGAAAAATTATTACATAAGTCTCTATTATCACAGTTCAAATGAAATTGTACATGACATATAATTGAATCTTATTATTTGTTTCTTTTAAACTATATTCAAATATATGTCATGTGCAAATTGGGTGAGACTAAAAGGATACATAATAGTGTAAACAAGGTAAATGAGTAACACACCTGAACTGATGCCCAACCTTTAGCCACATCAGCATATTCACTATCAGACTCTCCAATCCAACCCCACAACACTCTCCTCCCCTTACTCTGATCATAAAATGTCTTGGATGCATAAAATATACCATAGTCATATCTGAGTCCAATACCAACATCGTTCTTGAAGTCATCTGGTGTGAACTTAACATTCTTCTCATCATAAGTCCCAAGTGCATAGTAATCATGTCTATCATCATCCAAGCTAACCTTTACGACATGCTTCACATTCTCCCCATTGATTGAAGTACCCAAGCCATTTTCACCCTTGCTGGAAACTGGGAAGAAGTCAACACACTCCCACATGCCAGTGCCCGGCACAGCATGAAGCACTCCCTCCACATGCTCAAAGGTCTTAAAGTCAATGGTATCATAAACCAAGGCAATGCCAGTTTTGTTAAGCTTGGAACCAATACTGATGCGCCACTTTCCTTCAGAGGTGAGCCATGCAGTGGTGGGGTCACGAAAATCTTTGGCATCAATGCCTGGTGGTGGGAATAGAACAGGATTTGCAGGGTATTTGATCCAATCAACAAGGAGAGGATCAGAGGGGTCTGCAGGGTATGCAAGGTTTTGCACCTGCACTGATTCATTGGTGGAACCGGTGTACAACATAATGATTTGACCATCGGGTAAAAGGGTGGCAGAGCCAGTCCACACACCGTTCTTGTCATACCATTGATCAGCCATCATTGCTAGTGGAAGGTGAAGCCAATGGATCATGTCTCTTGACACAGCGTGTCCCCAAACTATATCACCCCAAACTGCACCCTTTGGATTGTACTGATAGAAGAAGTGATACCACCCTTTGTAGAACATTGGACCTGAAGTTGATTCACAAATGGCAACAAATATGTCAAAAAGGTGGTGATGCAGGGAAATTTGGACTATTATGGCCCTTCTTTTCAACTTCAATAATTCCAACAATATGGGAAAAACTTTGTACTTTGGTTGAATAATTTTCTAGAATTTGATATTGGATCAAGAAAGTTGAAGGGGGTTACCTTCTCAAAAATAAGTAAATATGTAAATTAAAAATATAAACAGTTATGTACTGTTAATTTAAGATTAGTTAATATTACAAAGTAGTTCAATCAAGATTAATGATTGCTATTTTGTTTTGTTTGGTCACACAAACGTGCGGATTAGAAACAGACTGCTGGAAGTACTGTTTAAGAACTGGGTTGAACCGTTTATTCAGCATTTTAGAAAAATCTCATTCCTTAATTTCTTATGAAAAATTGAAATTAAGTCTTATCGTTTAAATAATGTGCAGAGAATAGATTCATAGATTTTATGCACAAAAGACCCACAGCATGTGACCAATGCTCTTATAATAATATAATAGCGTTAGGAATTTTGGCAAGTCATGGCAAAAGAAATGGCACAAATTAATATACATCAGTAAAAAGGAGAAGAAATTAAAGATAAATGTTATTTATACAACAAAATCATATAGCAATTTAGATAACATTTTTTTCTTTATCTCTATTACATTAGTTATTTTATTTTCTTTTTCTATTAATCATTTTTATAAATAAAATATTATGCAAAAATTTGTATGACTTTTTTTCATGCAAGTTTGGTAAAACAAATAGAAAAGGCGAGGGTGCTCTTACCATTAGGATCTGAAGCAGAGCAAACCAAATTTCCCCGCAGAGCAAGCCGAAGTCACCCATAAAGATAAGAAAAAAGTTAGCATCACAAACATTCAACATTAAATACATTTTGTTTCATTTTCAATTGAGAGAATAATTTGTACAAGGTATTTAGCTTCTCTCTCTCTCTTTAATTAAGGAGTTGTATTTTAAAAGATAAAATACAGTTATAATTTGTTATTAAAATAGTAATGACTGAAATTTCAACAATTTAATTTTTTTATATATTTAATCACAATATTAATTATTAACAATTATAATTATAAAGTGAACTGACTAAACTAAACCCTTTGCCGACACATCTTTTGATTTTGACTCTCGCTTGGTGAGATTGGGACTATAAAATTAATACATCATTTTTAAAACTAACAAGTCGACTAGGTAGCGGTTATAATTAATTTTATGAAAAATAATTTAATTTCTTTGACAGATTTAAATGTCTTTTTCGTCAAATGTTATCATTATAATTATAATAATAATATTCTTAGAGTAGCACAAGATTACCATTACTATTATAAAAGTTAAATAAGATAATGAAGTAATTACTGCGTATAAAGAATTAACAACTAATAAACAGCAAAGACAGAGTTATCTATATATAAGCTAGATTTATTCTTGAAAGACAGATTAAGTTTAAAAATAAGTGTACAGTAACTAAATAGTAAATATATTTAATGAACTTTTTTTTATTAAGAAAAACACATTTTGTTCTTTTCTTTTTCTCGTTTCGATGTTCCGTCTTCTCTGGCCGTGCTGCTTGGAAGCGCAAATCCAATTTGGAGATCCTTTCATGATAGAATCTCCTAATTAACATTAATATTTTTTAGAAAAATGGTTATTCTTTTTAAATATTTTGAATTTTATATTTATTTTACAAACATCGTAATTAGTGTCTTTATTCTTAATAGGACTCCGAGGTAGTTAATATTATTAGACTAAATAATGTGTTAACCTCTATATTAAAATAGATTAAAGTGTAGTTAATATTATTGTAAAAAACAGACTGTAAATGAAGTTACCTACCGTTCATCCAATTCTTCTCAGGCTGGAAATGGTAAGCTGTTCTCTGCCATGACAGCATGCTATTGTTCCATGGATACGATTCCACGTTCCCATTGTTGCTGTTCAATTGCCAGCTGGACTTCTCCGAGACCCCTGCAGACACGCCACGTGAAACCGTCGTCTCCCATGTTGACCATGGTACTGTATCAGGGCTCATCAGTTCCAATTCACTGGGTGTTACTGTTAACAACGTTGTTGGCAATGATGATGACACGTGATGATGATCATTTGGATGCGCCCTGTAGCCATTGAAGGCCACCAAGGACACAAGCACCAGCAACCCACAAAAGATCACAAGCACCTCTCTTCGAGCTTCTTCTGCAGGAGAGTGGGGTCCATCGGGTACCGGAATATAATTAGAACAAGGGAGTTCAGAATCAGACGAGGAGGAGCTGGTTGTTGTGTTGGGGCTTCCCATTGCTGGGACTAAACAAGTAATGTGCAACAATTCACGTGATAATGGAAATTACGACTTGTAACACTTGGGTTGGGTTTTTGTTATGGTAGGGGAAAAAATAATAAATGAGAGAGGGATATTGGCCAAAAGGACACACAAAAGTGCACAAATTGTAAACTGAATCAGACAACTGTGTGAGCTGCATTTACCACATGACCATATTTATAGGGGTCTTTCTGCCAAGACATTACGGGGGCGCGCAGAATTGTTTACTTTATTTTAACTAATAATTGAGCTTGCTGACCCCTCCTTTTTTCTATTGCCAATGATTTTTTTACTCTAGTTCTTTGTTTCTTTTATTATACATTTTGTAAGTTTGTAACTAGTTGATTGTACAGCTCAAGTAAACTTACAAATTTAATTTTAAGGAGAGGGTTATTTTGAGAAAAATATTTAACTTTTATTGATATTTATATTTAAAAAATGTCATATTATATTTTATTCTGGACTAGTTCAAATGATAATGATCACATATCTTACAATCTTATTGTGTGGTGATCCTTCAATAAGAGTCTCCAAGTTGGATGCTAAAGGGTTGATGCCCTTTATATGGTCTACAAGTTGGAAGCAAGGGAGGTAAGTTACCTGTAGCAACTTCGACGTTCAAGAGGTTAAGACTTAAGAGGTGGCTAAAGTTAGTCACCTGTTTATAATGATTCGCTTGCCTGGCGAATGGGACAACCAAATGGACAAGAGCAAAACCTAGAGTGAGGTCTAGAACAATTTTTGGTTTTAAATGTTTTTAATATTTTTTGTTTCTATTTTTAAAAATATGAAACAAAGTAAAAAAAAAGGTGATATTTTTAATTATTAATGAAAATAAAAATAAAAAATATAATTCTATTAAAAAATCTCTAATTTGTTTGGTCGTCATAATAATCCAATAATACATGCTCATATTTATACTGAATTTTCTTCGCATACTGTTTTTTCACTAATGAATCTATTCTATTAGATTACGAGTGGGAAATTAATCACGTATATTTTCTTAGCTGCTACTCAAAATTAAGTTTAATAGCATTTGCTTTTGCTACTAAATGCTACAGTTATTCATCCAATAATGAACCCAAAAAAAAAGTTAGTCATCCAATAATTACATAGAAAAACATATACATGCAATTACACCTTAATTTAACTTGTTTACATCCTTTTTTACGGATATGGTTTTAGTCATTTACCTAGAACTAAAAAAACACATCATTTTTCTAATTTTGAGAAATGAAAAATGAAAAAAAAAATACAAGGATGTCATTATTATAATCAATCATTCTTCTTTGAACTTGTTTCTAGCTAGAACAGCTACAAGGGAGTTAAACTCGCTCTGTATATTTCTAATACTTATTCTATTCACTATTAAATTTATGCAATTCATATAAAATATAGTTCTACTTGAGTTGAAGGAGGGGATTATTAATTTATCAAAATTATAATTGATAAACATGGTACAAATTTCTTTTAAAATATTCACTAAATAAGTTTTTGTTCACAGTTATATTTATAAAAAAACTATCACTTATAAATTAATGAAATGTATTATTTGTCTGTAAAAATTATAATTATACTTTTTTCAATATATAATTCTCTGATATTTTTTCTACAATAAACAAAAAGTTTCACAATTATCATAAAAACATGTACTTCATTTGATGCAATTGATTAACATTATTGACAATTTATTTAACATTATTTCTAAATGATGCACCATATACTAAATTATACCACGTGAATTTAAGGACGTTAAATCAGAGACGGACAGTAAAGCCAATAATGTTTCCCTAGCCTCCCTGATCAATGTAACGTGTACCGATAATATTAAAAAGTGGAGAAATAATACTCATGCAAACAATGAAAAAAAATAAAAATAGACCTACCTAATATAAACCGGTCCTAATTATGGTCCACACACGTAACCTATGTTCTCCTCACCAATAAAACTAATTAATAGAAGCCAGAAACAAGATATATAGAATGGTTCAACGAATTTATGTAGTAACTAGGAAGCCGTGTTTTGATTTGGTGATGACTCATGAGACATTAACACGCCACGGAGGCATATGAAAACTCTAGAAGTTTAATATACATGCATTACAGAAAATCCAAGTCTAAACATAGTGGGTTAATTTCGTGTATTAAATCAAACCATTAATTATTTGGATTGGAATATACTCAATCTACGAGTACTAGATTTAATCAGAATCTCTATTTCTACGAAGCACCGCCACGACATCAGAAAATTAAGCTTGGTAGATGAGGTCAGCTTTTTTTACATTATTAGTAATAATTATTATTATTTTGGCTAAATAATCATAACAACGGTCAATTATACTTAATTATTACATATTTTATTCCACAAGAATCCAACTCCAACTCCAACTCCAACATTCGCCATCTACCTCGGCAATGAGTTTTCTTCCATATGATTGTTTTTGACCTATATAATTGTTGCTGAGTCAGATGGAGGTGGCCCTGCTGTTCATTCTTTGCAGTCGCATTTCAACTGCATACAATAATGCATTTGCCAAGGCAGATTGCCGTGGCTTACTTTTGTATTTACCAAATATATTGGGTTTGTTTTGCGCCGCATATAAATTTAAAGAAATGAATTGGCATTCACTCATTGGCTGTTCTCATGGTGATGCAGTGCGAGAGTTTCTTTTTCTCCATTTGCCAGTTTTGTGAGGCTGGTAATGGTTCGGTCCCACCTCTCCCCCCAATAATGTTTCATTATTGACAAATCACAATGAAACAAATATGAGTCCGTTGATTGGCAGTAATGTTGTATGATGTGATTATATATATATTCTCACAGCATAATGTTTGTTACAATGAATCATCGGTTGGTCCTCAAACTTCTTCCTTTGCCGCCAGGCAACCTAATCACAGCAAATTTACGTGCAAATAACTTGTCGTATTTTGTTTATTTAAATTCTATACTTGTGTTTCTGTTCAAAAGTGAACACTACTCAAGCTAGAGTTGGATTATGCCTGCCCAGACACTGAGTATTTTTTTTATCAGCAACGAAACCAGACACTGAAAGTATGACGAGATCAAATTAAGATCCAGATTAGCTAGCCATATGTTCGTTAAATATATATATATATATATATATATATATATATATATAAACTTGATCGGTCGGTATCGTAGGAGATTAGAGATATTCTAAGGCACAAAACTCATCAGGGTGTCATGTTTTTTGTGGGTTATATAAAAGTATATCTAAACCATGATCCATGTATGTGACCTTGACAAATTTAGTAACATATGTTCTTTTGTATATCTTTTAAGCGAATTGATTGAAGGTGATTTTTTCTCCGAAAATAAAATTGCATTTTAGTATCATTAAAATCCAACACTTTTTTTTAAAAAAATAATAATTTTGAGTATATCATTTGAATTATTATGATCCCTTCAAAATATTTGGTCAAAAACTACCATTGCCGCACAAATGTAATACTAGTCAAGTATGGAATTAGTGACTTCTAAGTTCTAACAAGCATATGTTCGCCTATAAAATAGTTTAATTTGAATATATTATTATTAGTATATTTTGTTTGACATTATCAATCAATTAAAAAGTGTTTTAGATATGACTTTAAAATAATTATTATAAATATTAATTATTTTCAATTATATAATAAACCATGATTTCAATTATAAATAAAACCTTTAAGTATCAGTATAATTCAATTATTTTTTTTCTCAAACCAACCTTTTTTAGGTAGCAAGGTCGAAATTATCGGGAGTTAGCAATTTATTAACTTCAAGAGGTGTTTAAAAGAATTTATATATTTTAAGTGAAAATAGGGTATCTTTTGACTAAAAGATAAAAACTAGTTCCTTTAAAGTATTAAAATTTATTTTAAGAGGTTAATTTCTTCAAACAATTTTTTTTCTATACATGCATATTTGAAGATCAAACTTCTAATTACTACTTAAAATACACACAAAAAAAATGTCAATCTCACATCATTTTTATTAAATAAATTAATTATGAAAGTCGCTAATGATGTCTTTATAATTTTCTTAAAAAAACAATTTTAATAAATTTTACAAATAAATTTATTCATAGTACGTTTTTTTAAAATATAAATTATTTATTCAAAACACATGCTTGAGGCAAGAGTTGGATGCATTACTCAGATTATGTGGAGTCTATAGTGTAAATGTTTAGGTCCATATCTCATATATGATTTTAAGAAACTAATAATTATAACTTTTACGTCCTAAATATAATTTCTTACCTCTCAACCGGTTTAATGTGCATTATAAGTCTAACTACATTTTTTTAAAGCCATAAAAAAAGTAGGGAGAATTAAAGATTACTGCATTTCATCAATATATTTTATATAAAAACAAATTGATGATTGAGATGTAAGGCTTGGTGGAGCAGTGGGGCCGAAATTCTAAAAACCTTTGATAATATATATGAGAAAGTATTATGTTTACAGTTCCGATTAAACTTCATGTGATAGTATAGTTTTTTAATTTATATAAAAAAATGGTTATAGTATAGAGATACACTAAAAATCTAAAATTATAAACAAGTCATACAATAATTCTAATATTGGAAGGTGCGACTGTGCCAGCAAATTAAATTGTAGTTTTAAGTATAATTTACGCTGTAAGTAAAAAATAGTAATTACGCTTCTTTTTTTCTTAAATGTGTGTCATGACTCATGAAGCATATCCCGGAACCTCAAAATGAAAAGTTTTAACTAAAAAGAATATTTTTTTCTGTTAAAAATATATAAATTGTCTTTGTTAAATTAATAATTAAACGTTATTTCTGTCACAAATGGATCTTTGTTAAATTAATAATTAAACTTGCAAAAATGAGTATTCGACTTAGAGCTATTGATATAGTATATTAATTAAAATAAATTAGTTCTCTTACCTAGGATGTTTACCATCTTTTATACTAATCTTGTTGGGCATGAAATTTGTGGGTCTGTTACATCATAATTACCATTTAAGGCATATTCCTTCTAATCATACTTAGGTATTCCTAATTGAATGATTATCCATAAGTAGATTTAGTTATGATAATTGCGGACGAATGGTGTTTGTTGCTAGTGTATGCTTAAGGCCAAAAAGTATTGTTCGACATAGTAGATAGGTGATCAAAGGGTGTGCTTGATTTAAGTGTGTTAAATATCTCTTTGATCTTAGTGTATATGTACTTTATCGGATATAAAATTAAAATTAATTTATTTAATATTTACCGCCATATACTATGGGAACGAGTTAGAAATGAATCTTAATTATCCTTTATTTGATACTTTGAAATTGGTCACATGCGGGATATTGACGAAATTATTGTATCCAACTTACTCCAGATCGACTGGGTTGCTTAATCCACCCTATGTTTCATCATAGTTCAATTCATAATTTGGCCAAAGGCCATCATTCACCAGAGAGCTGGGTTCTTTTCAATACGAAATGTGGTGTCTCAAAACAGTAGCATTAACGTGAGAAGGGTACCAAAAGCATAATAGAGTATATATGCGTGAATGCGTCCTTCTATCCATGCACCATTATCAAACCCATTGTTCGTATACGTGTAAGGTCAATGGCACATTCTATTTTTTATATTAAGCTGTTCCCAACATATACAAGTAAATTAAATACTGCTAAAATATCCAAAATGGTGTCTCGAAAGCAATTCTTTAGAAGTATTATCATTGAAGCTGCAGAGCACAAGACTTGTGCCCTGTTGTTGTGTCCCAGAGTGTAGGTCATGATGAGAGGTTAGTTTATAGTTTTTGGACAGAGAGGCAAGTTGAAGTTGGTCCTCTCTCACAGGAATATCTGATACCAATAGATTTGAATAATTCCTCTGCATGTGATCTAAACTCTAAAGTCATTTCCCTTTCCAAGGGCAAGGCCCACCCATTTTCTTCAACATATCCAGCAAGAACCCACCTCCTCACGTTCTGCTTCTGCTTCTACCTTCCTCCCTTTTTGTTCCTCTCCTAAATACAGAAACATACGAGAATGACTATGTTCGCCATGCTGCATGCATATAGTAAATTTGGTTGAAATTAAATATGTTTTTCATGTTACTATTATTGAATTAAATTTTTAAAAATTGGGCAGTAGGATAAAAATTGGAAAATAATTTGTTATAAATTGAATTAGTGTTAATTCCAAACTTTTGTGTGCCAATAATCATTTATTAAAGATGTGCACATACAAGACTGCATGATAAAATATGATCTTTACACACCCCCTTTATTTAAAACACAGGATCAATATTTTCTTTTCCACTTTCTACATCATATTACCTATTATATCTATAGATGTGTAAGATATATAAATTATCTTTATTTTAAACACCACATTAACACTTCTTATTTCTTTTTATCTCTTTTTATTGCATCATAAATTATATCATATTTATATTTTCTCTCTTTTTTTACTCTCTCTAGATATTAGATAACATATTGAGTGTTTATCAAATATTTTTCTTTATAATTTTTTTTCTTTTTTCTTTCTCTAACCATGTGTCTACTAGCATTTGGTTGTCCAAATATATTTTTTCAATATGAAATCACATAATCGAAAAACCTTAACTGATAGAGTCTTGAAGTTTTTCTACAATTTTTTTTTTGTTATTTCTTACTTGCTCAACAATGAATCAAACTGAAACAATCCAAAATGATTCCCATCGAATCTGAGTAATGGATAATATTTTTTATGAAAAATAACGGACAACTCTTGTTTTTAAATTTCTTTATTGTTGTTTCTTACGTTGGAATTTGTAGACTGTTTATATTTTTATTATTTTTAAACTGGGAAGCATGCAAAAGGTGAAGAAAAAAACGTTGGGTACTTTTCTGTGGGCTCATCAATTTGATTTAACAGATTAGTGCAAATTTTGAACTTAGTCCAATAAACCCATCTACCTTTAGCCGGGCCACAGATCTGGCCATTGGCTCACATAAAATGTCCAAACTTTTGGTGGGTGATGGCCAAGAAAAGTAAAAGTATGTTAAGTCATAAGTGAACATGGTGGCTCATATGTTAGCAAGGGCAGCCAACATATTCTCTCTATTCATGAAAACCTCAGAGTTAGGTTTGTTAGGAGGTTTCTTTTAAAAAAAAAAAGTTTGTTAGGAGGAAAGCCTGGAGGCTAATGTGTTAGCAAGGACAGCCATTTCTCATGCTTCTTCCATTAGTTTTCTGATATTTCCAGTTGTATTGACTCTTATTGTTAGCGAAATGATAGAGGTATTTTAGTAAAATAAAAAAAGAAGTAAAACAATATATATATATATATATATATATATATATATATATACTAGGAAACACTCTTCTAAGAATATATCTATTATTTATTTAAAGTAAATCAAATTTGTAAAATGTTTTATCTTAAAATAACAATAAATAAATATATTTTTATATCTGTAAAATAATACTATCCAACATCTTTTATATTTGATTTTATACCCATCATTAGTTATAAGATTCATTAAATTAAGTAATAATGTGATAGATAGAGAACATAGTTACACAATGACATAACGTGCTTTGAGACCATCACAATGGCATCCTCCATATGTCATATCATCGCAAATAATAACCTCACCCCAAAAAATCATAACAAAAATATAGGAAGAAATAGTTAACGAAGGAAAAAGAGAAAGTTTATCTCCTGCTCCCAATATATAATTAAAGTTCGAACAATAAGACTTTTAGTTAACTGTAATGCACTAAAGTGAGGACAAGTGAATTTACTATTAACCGAATAACTTATCATGAAAAGACAATTAACATTTTTTTAAAATACTTGCTTTTTTGGTTATATATATATTAAAGGAGTATTAATTGAGTGTTCAAAACTGAAAACTGGTTTGGTCTTTAAATCAGTTTGAAAACTGATTTAATTCTAAACTTGCTAATTCGAGTGGTTCGGTTCAGAACAGGTTCTTTAAATGGTTCGGATCATTTAAGTGGTTCGTTATAAACCGGCTCAGTAAAATGGTACACTAAAAGTTTAAAACAGTTTGAAAAAACCGAACCCTGTGCACATTCTTAGTCGACCCTTTTTCTGTTACAACAAGAGCTTGTAAGGAAGACAAAGGAAGCGTAATTTTTGGCCTTATGTCTGTTTGTCACACTCACACACCGAACGAAAGAAGGGCATAAGCTATCCTAATTCCTAACTGGCCTAACCAAGGAGCACTGTGTGTGCATAAGAAAAATTGTTAGGTGCACATGGAATAAGACATTTTTTTTATTTTGATCCATTCATTATTCGCCATATCAGCATTGTGGGTCATTGTTGTTTTCTACATTAATGACAATTTTTAATTTTTTTAAGTAGATTAATGATAATTTTTATTTTTTCTAGGTAGATTGCTAACATGACGAACAATGAATAGATCAGAATAAGAAAATATTTTGCTCTAGGTGCGCCTAAGAATTTCTCGTGTGCATAATATATAACGTTAACGCGTTGGCACTGGCATTGTGCATGCAACGTTCAACACGGAACTGCACTATGGTCTAAAATTGTGGAAAGTTCCTCATGTTATTTCATTATGCTGATGTACCAAAGAATAACTACCAACCTAGCTTCACGTTAAACATCTTAATTTCTATCAGTGTCATTCCTTATATATACACATTCAATTCTGAAAGCTCTACCACCTCTCCTTTTGTCACTCGTTTTTTTATAAATAGAAAATAAAAATCACCTTACAGATTACAGTTATCCTTGATTTTTCTCTGGTTCCTAAGATTCATCATGTGTGACTTTCATTCCATTACCTTCTCGGCAACTTAACATGGTAAAGCTTCTTTTTTTTCTTGAATATTTTCTAGTCATTATTACTATATTGCCAGTAGTATTATTTTTCAGTTGTTTAAAAGGTTATAGTACGTGTTTGTTTGATACTCAGGTTGGGTTCAACTCAGTTCCTATTTGGCTTCTCGTTCTCAAGGAAGAGAAGTTTTTTTACTCGCTGTTTGATTCGTGACTCTCTAAAGAAGAACAAGAAGAACATTTTCTGCTTAGATTGCTGCACCAGCATTTGCCTCCACTATTTGCCCTTTCACCGCTCTCACGTCCTTTTGCAGGTGAAGAACAAGTTTGATTGAAAAGGAAAATGCAATGATTTTTTTAAAGCCAATATTAACACAATTTTTGTTTCCTGCGTTAGATAAGAAGATACATGTACAATGACGTATTAAGCATTAGTGATGCTCAGACATTGTTGAATTGTTCTCTTGTTCAAGTAAGCAAAAGAATCAATGTTAAAAAACATAAACAAAAGTCTTTATCCTCTAGTTGATCTAATCTAACTCTTTCTGAATTATGATGAATGAACAGCCGTACACAACAAATAAAACTAAGGTTGTATTTTTGAAACATAGGCCACCCACCCGCTCTCACAAAGGCTCGAGTAACATTTGCATCACATGTGACCGTAACCTCCAAGACCCATACATCTTCTGCTCTGTCTCATGCAAGGTTCGATTTTCGTGTTATTCAAATCATGAATTCCAAGCAACTTAAGTTCTTTTATTTTTTTTCATATTTTGATGATAATTATGTCCTCTTGGATTGGACACATGATCATTGACATTGTAGCAGGTGTATCAACATGTTCTACTAATTACCAAAAGCACAAGCATAAAGGACACTTGGAACAAGCATGAATTCTCTGTGCTACTAGACAAAGAAAGAAGCAGCGAGAACCCCCAAGATATAGAAGATAGCCAAATCACAACAGATTCCGTCCTAGACTCACACTCACCCACGTCAACATCGTTATGCACCGTGTCTGGATCAATAAGTACTAACAGTGGGAGTGTGACAGAGAATGAGTCACTAAAAAAGAAACGTGGTAGTGTTGACATGGTGCCAGAGATATGGTACACAATGGTGAACCGCCGAAAAGGTGTCCCTCATCGATCTCCATTCTACTGATAACATATCCTCCAACCAATTGTTTTTCAATCGAATAAACCAATTTTGTAGGTTCAGAGTTCTTACGTTTTCACATATACTTCCACTTCTGGTGATAATTTTTTTATTACTTGACTTCCTTTTAAGTTAATGCAATTGATATGTAGTCCCCTTTATTAACAAAGGAATGCATTGAACAAAACTAGAGGATGTTAAAATGCTTTTGATCAATTACAGGCCATGGCCAGGCACAAGAGCCATTACGTGTCTTCTTGATTTTTGTTTTATTCATTATTCATTTTGAAGATTTTTTAGAATCTTTTATGCTTTCTCTAAAGTTAAACCCTTGTTGAGTAACAAAAAGAAAAGTTAAACCTTGTTGAGCACACACACAAACAAAATATAAATTGCTGGACAGCTTCTTATCAAAATTGATCACGGGAGTTTATTTTTATTTATTTGTGTCTTTTACGCATTACCTTTATTAGTCTAGCAAGACCTGCGGCGTTGATAGTTGATACATTTCAGTATAAATATTTTGCATTCATGTCAAAAAGTCCACATGATTGTATTTTATACAAAATTTTGATTTGACTTCTTCTTTTTTCAAGGTTAGTGTTTTGACTTTATTAAAAGAGAAAAAAATGTATAAAAAATACACCTACTTATTTTTCAAACAAGCTATCTCATAACCTGGACATATTTTAGATAACGACAAATTTATTTTAACCTAGCTTCTCATTTTACACTTGTCAGTTCTCATTTTAAATGATCCAGATTCATAAAACAATTCTTTGTAAGGGAAAATTACACAAACCTATTATATATCGTACTGTCTTTAAAAGACTTTCGATACAAATTAACGATGGATTTGATTAAAATGGTTTACAATTTAAAAATGTAGAAGTTTATGTCTTTTTATTTTATTTTATTATCTTAGAGATGTGAGCAGTTGGATAGAAAAGGAATAACTGATTATTATGTATGATCTAAACATCTAACATTAAATTCACACTAATGTAAGTTTGGAAGGGAGAAAAGTCATGAATAACGTTTGAAGAAAAAGTGAAAAGAATGGGAGAAAATGGTCGATTTTGGGAAATACAAATTTAAAATCTCTTTCTTTTCACTTTTTCTTTTATAAGAAGTGCAACATATCCTCTAACTCACTTTTTATTATTGGTTATTTTTTTAAAACTACAAAATTACCAGCGACCTTAAATAAATTGTGAGGCACATTTTTTTTTTAATTTCTAATAAATTTTAAGTAATAACAAAAGAATGTTACAAATTATATTCTCTTACTCTTATGTGACAGGAATTGGAAAAAAAAAGTACATACATCAATTGATTATACATAATAAAAAAATTATAATCAACTAAAAATGCCGTATATTGCATGTATTATTGTGTAAAAAGAAATTAGTGTTATCTATTTATTGTTTGCTATATAATATAGTAAGTTTAATTGCATTAAAAAATATATTTTCTTTCTGTTCCTATTTAATAAAAATCAAGTAAAAAATAATATTTTTTTTATAAAACTCAATCTGTGATGTTCCTTACATTAATTATTTTAGATTAAAAATATCTTTTATTAAAAGAAGAAAAAATTGTATTAAAAAATAATTAGAAAAGAGAAAAGTATTAATGACAAATATAATTTTGAAAAAACTATAAATTTAAGATAAATTAATTATTATAAATAAATTAATATTTTTTAATCTTAATAAATTATGTAAGTGAGTGTTGTATATAATAAGAAGCGAACTAACATTGGCTTGTCCGACTCTGCAAAATTCTAAAATACTTGTAAAATCCAGAGTCTTAAATATGGTTGCCTTTTTTATTTATTTATTCAATATATTTTATAGAGGGCAAGAAAAACCGGGAATTGTAATGGGCCAAATTAATCGGGCCCAGTCTGCGCAGAGGAAGAAACGAGAGAGAAAGAGAGGAGAGAAAGGCGGCTTCAGTTGGTTTCGTCCGTCACCGTGAAGCACCATGTGGAGGTTGAGGTCACCTCGAATCCCTTATCTCGTGAGTGTCTCAGTCTCTCCCTATTTCATCACTTTTGCTTTTGCAAATCACCTCCAATAATGTATCTTGGCTCGTCAGGTTGGTAGATTGAGTCAAATCAAATTAAGCGAAGCCCAGGTTAAGAACCACCGTTGCTGTCACAGTCAAGTGTCGTCGCTATTGCCTCCTCCATCTAATTTGCAACAGCAACAGGTATTTGTATGTGTATGTTTCTGTCTAATTTCTTTTATCGACCTAATTTCCCTCCCTCGCAGACACAGTGTGATCCTCCTGATACAGCAGTTCCCAGGAATTATATTGGGGAAAATGTATCTAGAAAAGATAAGAACAAATATCTTTACACTACGGTAAGTATAATAATACTATTATTTCTGCTTTAAGGTTTAAACCTGGTGAGTGGTGACTGATAATTGAGAATGAATTTGTTGTTTGAATTAATGCAGCTTCTTGAACTCAACGACAGTAAGGAGGCTGTTTATGGTGCTCTTGATGCCTGGGTTGCGTGGGAGCAAAACTTCCCCATCGCCTCGTTGAAAACAATATTGATTTCTCTTGAGAAGGACCAGCAGTGGCATAGGGTTGTGCAGGTAATTAAATGGATGCTGAGCAAAGGACAGGGGATGACAATGGGGACATATGGTCAACTGATACGAGCTTTAGATATGGACCATAGAGTCGAAGAAGCTCAGAAATTCTGGGAAATCAAAATTGGTTCTGATTTGCATTCAGTTCCTTGGCAATTGTGTCATCTCATGATATCTGTTTATTATCGAAACAACATGCTCCAAGATCTTGTTAAGGTATGCTTTCTATTATTTGTGACATTTCTTATATATTTCTCATAAGTGTTCAATGTGCTTGCACTCATAGCAGTTTGATTGTTATGTACATTCTTCACTCACAGTGGAATAAGGAAATTTTGGTTTTTGAAAGCTTGGTTATTTTTGCTGTTGTTGCATGCTAATATTAATCTGCAAACTGCAATATGTATTACCTTCTAAAATGTCCCGTATTTTGTTTCGTTCTTTTATGCTCTTCTACTTGATTGTTTGTTTGGTGGTGGGATAAATCTCTCAATTGCAAGAGTCATAAGCATAAATGTTCTGAATTCATTGAAAATGTTCATATTAAAAACAAAAGCTAGAAATTTAGTTGATGAGAGCTTACTTAACACAATTATTATTTGCGAGTTTCCCTACAAAGTTACTATTTACACTGCACTGCTCAATTTCTCAACATTTTACAATAATTAGCAAAATCTGGAGTAAAATGAAATAGTAACAGCTGAAAAGAAGAGTAGCTATCACAAAAGCAATAGATTCTGGTTATAACTGTTGAATTTGATCAATGTCATAGGATAATAAAAAAATTGTTTAGCATTACTAATAAATAATTATTATTTGATTATAGAGGAACAGCAATGATTGCTTTACCCAGTCATTTCTGTTGAGGAAAAAAATCAAGTAATTTTCTTATCTCAGTTGTTGTGGACTGTGGAAGCTGTAAGGTTTGAGGTTTCCTATTGTTGTAATACTTTAGGTACTATTGGGCTTGGATCCAGCATCCTTACTTTTTGTTCGACAGTTACATACACTTATAGTTAAATTTACACACTGTTTACCTTCTCTTCATGTTGCTTTGCTTTTGATTAAAAGCTTTTCAAGGGACTGGAAGCTTTTGATCGAAAACCTCGGGATAAATCTATCATTCAGAAAGTGGCAAATGCATATGAGGTGTTAGGCTTAGTTAAAGAGAAAGAGAGGGTACTGGAAAAATATAACCATCTCTTCACAGAGGAAGGACCAGCCAAGAGACATAAAAGGAACTCATTTGAGGCAAAGAAACATGTGCATCTTACAAAAGAGAAAAGGCGTCAGAAGCAATCTAGAAACGCCCCATCTGAGGAAAAGTACAAGTCAGGTAGTCCCTTGCTATTCTTTCACGTTGATCAAATTGTTTTCTTAATTGGTTTTGATCTTGAACTGTTAAGGTTACAAAATATTGCTAGACCAAAATTTTCAGCGCCGACCTGCACTCCTACTTAAAAACACGTTTCAGAATAAATGAATTAATCTTTCTGAACACTGAACTGATTCCAGTCATTCCTACTCACCTGTTGAATTTTCTATCTGTGCAGAGCAAAAAGATCCACAATTGGATATTGCACATATCTAGTGCACTCTTTTCTGATGCCATGATGGTATTCTGATATGATAGTAGACCAAAGTGTCTCCATGTTCAAGTATTCTGCTAACCTATGTGGGAAGCCCATCAAGGATAGAAGTGCAGCTTGAGGAAACGGAACCAAACGTATGTCACCTATGGACGTCAAAAGCTGTTTCAAATTTATATACCAAAAGAAAAATGATTTTCCAAGTTTGCTGCACGGTTTATAGATTTAGTTATTGGACAACGGAAGTCCAGAGGCCATCATGTGTGAAGTGTGAACATTTTTATTCAATGAACATTTGTCCTAAATTAACAACTCAAATCCTTGTTATGTAATTATTTATTTTCCAATCTTAGACAAGCAACAAATACATGCTATGTAACTATTATTTAAAGGGAAACATTGAAAAACAAAATAACTAGTGATCACATTGCGATCACATGTTTATTAAAAGAATCGGTAAAAGCGTTA
Organism: Glycine tomentella; assembly: GCA_007407185.1. Classification (NCBI taxonomy): domain Eukaryota; kingdom Viridiplantae; phylum Streptophyta; class Magnoliopsida; order Fabales; family Fabaceae; genus Glycine; species Glycine tomentella. Next base: position 1,665,966 of record PYAF01000142.1, on the reverse strand, counting down.
TGAACATATAATTATATTTACTTTTTTAAAATATCAGATTTTCTATTCTTCAATGGTGCGAAGTTGATTTTATAATCATTATTCTTAACAATGAATCGGGAGCAGAGCGCATGATTTACTTGGCTTCAGACCTGTCACAAACATCAGGTGAGATAATTGGCAAAATCCTGTTGAGCTTGCAGAACCAAGTCATCATCCTCCCACTCGTCACGGTAAGACTCGGGTCGCAGCACCCTGTTCTTAGATGTGGCTATATACATTTGCCTTCTCCATTCTTCAATAGAAGGAACCCCACACTGATCCGCAATCCAGTTATTGTAGTCCCACTGTAATATATACAAATGTCAAGTGTCTGTCTGAGGAGGACAACAAAAGCACAAGCTAACAAAACCTTCAAAAAAGGAACACCTGAAGAATGCCCATATTATGAGTGTAACGCTTAGGAGTGCCAGCGGCTTCAAGTGATGAGTAAAAAGCATCAACATCTTTAGCCATCTCCTCTTTCGACGGAAGTGCAATGCGATTAGACAAGATTCCAGCTATCCACTTGCTCTGCAGTTCGAACAAGGGGAAGGGAACAACCTGCCATCATACATGCATTAGCATTATAAACAGGTTTCAGATTTTTCTTTTTCAATGCAAGGACGATGAAGAAGAACTATTGACATGGGGAGCAACCTTCCAAGGCAACCCAACAAAAGAAAGCCATGGAGCCAAGACTGGTGGGAAAACATGTTTGTAGAGTGGTCCTACACGGTTGTCATCTACAGTCACCTCGCCATTGGTTTCAAGGAAGGGAAAATCATACTTGTACCTGGAAAAGGAATAAATGGGCGTCCATTATTAGTGTTGTGTCTCAATTGCGATAAATTATTACAAGATCCCAAACCACCAGGTTTTTTTTTTGTCTCAAATAATCTTCACCTGACATATAACCGAGATTTTCATTTTACAAACATAATTAATAACATTCAATTACGTGTAACATGAAAATTCGTTGGAACCATGACAGTTGTAGACTATGGACGAAGATTATTTAACTTTAAACAAAATAAATTGGAGTTTTCAATAGAAAGTGATACAATATGGAGAATGCTCAGAATACCCTGTGCAATGTATGATGAAGTCAGCACCAACTGCATTTCCATCTTGAAAAACCACTATACCATCTTCATGAACGCTGTCAATCTGCATTGATTGATAAATACTAGCTTCAGATAAACCATTCTAGGCAACATTTTTAGGATTCTCATGAAAGCCATCCAATTTTCACCATGGATGATAAATTTTACCATAGAATGAAGCCACATGTTCTCATGGCCAGGGACCTTTCCTAGCTTATCTGCTTCTGACCTAGCTGCAATGTGGACTTCTTTAGCAACTGTTGCGATATCTCGAGAGATATCAACCGCACTAGCAGAACTACCTATTAGAACTACAACCTGCCCAAAGAAGAAACAGAAAAACTTACCAAAATAAAGGTGGAATCATGATTCTCAATTGTCTAGTTTTTTATTTAAAATATTTTCGATTGTCTAGACTTACCAAAACTATCTAGTATTAAATATGACATTTTAATGGAACTATATAGTATTAACAGGACATTAAAGACAAAATTAACATTCTACTAACAACTAAGATTTGCCGCTTAAAAAAAAAAAACAAAAAACAGGACATTAAAGACAAAAACTGCTTTCAGCAATGCTTAATACAAGCAGACATGTAGAATTGAAGAAGGAATGAATATAGTACATACTTGATCTTGAAAGGGCTCAGGTGTTCTATAATTATGGCTATGCATCTGCTTCCCTGGCCATGCATTAATCCCTGCAAAGAGTCTAAATTGTAAAATGAAACTAAAAAGGAACTATACAAGTACAAATTGCTGCTTATTTGCATTAACAGCAAATTTACGTTAATGGGTTAATTTTTTAAAAAATTTATTGGAATGAGTAAATTTTGAAAATATTACAGCTCATGGATAAGTAGTGACTTCATATAAAGAAACTTTGTCTTTCTTTTTTAGAAAAAAAATATCAAAGTTGTATTCTCATTCACGACTTCTCAGTTTTTTAAATTTTTTTTCAAAACAAGTACATTAAAGTTGTTTTGTAAATCACGTTTTTAGTATTTTATATTTTATATTTTTTTAGTCGTGAGTGCATATACGACTTCTCAATCCAATTTTTTTTAAAATCGTATTTGAAAGTGAAGAACTTCATTTTAAAGTTAATTTGTTTATCGGTTTTTATAGTAAATAATATTTTTGATAAAATATAAAGAAAAAATATACTCATAATAACGTGATAAAAGAGTGGAATTTTATACAACTTGAACAGCAAAATTAACTAATTATTTACTAAACAAATAAAATATTACATACTATATTATATATGTAGTTGTTTGTATAGAGAATTATCACAATTATGTCTTTCAATTCAACACAACAAACATTTTATAGGATTATTTGATAGTGACTCGTCCATTTCCATTATATATATGACTAATACTTGATCTCTTTAAATTATTTTATAAAAAAAAGAAATAAAAATACTAAAGTTGTTTATACTAACACAAGTTCTATAATATTATTAAAAAAATATATAAAATGATTGAACTCATATCCAAAACACCACTTTATTTTTTTTTTATTAAAAAAAATCAAAGTTCTAAAATCTTATTTTAAAATATAATTTATCCATAGACTATAATATTTTGAAAATCTACTCATCTAATTTAAAAAAAAAATTTAACATTTCATGAAGCTTTTACAGAAAAACGTTGAATAATTAATGGTAATTTCTTCTGAATGTATACACAACACAATTGGACCCAGCCGGTTTTCGGGTGACATTAATCTAAAATTGTTATAACCTGAACGCGCCAGTCCAATACGGGCAGAGATTAACGGTAATTTCTTATACATAGCACATCTTTTTATTTTAGGTGTTGAATTTAATTTGACCAAAAAAAAAATGTATTGAAATTAAATTCATCCTTGGATCAATATTAATATTTAACCATGTAATTTTAAATTTAAAAAAACTATCCTTGTTTCATTCTATTACACATTTATTTTAATAAAAAATTAGTCGTAACACACATGAATAATTATTTTAATAAATAAACGACCAGTTGACTCCCTGAAATTAAAAAGAAAAAAAATCTGAAAATATAAATCAACGATTACATTAGTGTAACTTTTTCTTAAAAAATATATGTTTTAAGTGATAATATTAATACATGTTTAGGGATTAAAATGATATTACATAGTTAAATTTAAAGACCTATTTAACATTTCAAAAACTTATTTAACATTTATTTTTATTTCAGGGTTAAAGGAACTAATGTGACAGTATAGTTCATCTTCAAGAACCAAATGAACTCTTATTTTAATTTTAATTTTTTTTTGTGCAATATTTTAATTTATCAATCAAATCTAAAACAAAATATATAAAATTGAAATGTCTTTTTATAGTGCGTGAAGAAAGTTTATTAAAAATAAAAAGGCGTGGGTGCGTATATAATGTAGAAATAAAAATAATAAATAAAGGGAAGAGAAAGAAAATAACCGGGGATAATAGGAAGACGAGGCTGAACGTAATGTCCGTTGCAAATGATAACGGCGTCGTAAATCTCATCCACACGATGAGTATGGGTTGATGTTGACGTCAGCCTCCACTTTCCACACTCATCCAATCCAGCAAACACAACCTCCGTTCCAAACCTCACCAATTCTCCGATTTCAAATTCAGCAGCGAAATCCTGCAAATACAGTAACACCTCTCTGTGACCCGGGAACCTTCGAGAATCCCTCTCTTTCCCCTCCCTCTTCCTGAAGGGGTAATCTCGGAAACCCATGCACTCCCGAGGCAGATTGGTTCGGAGCGAATCGTAGAGGCTCGAGTGGACTAAGCTTCGCTTCGGCTCCAAACCCAGCGGATCCGACTCCACCTCCGGACTGTACACCCACGTGCCACCCACTTGCTCCCCTCGCTCGAAAACCACCACGCGATGCCCTTCTCGCCGGAGCTCGCGTGCCGCCACTAGGCCGGCGGCGCCCGCGCCGATCACTGCCACGTGGCGCGGTGTCAGGAGTGGGACTGCGCTGGACGTCATGGATTTTATTGGCATTTCGCAAGCCAGCTAATTTTGTTCTTACAAATTAATCAGACCACCACGTACACACACCAGCCAAGTGCATTATTATATTGTGTTCATATGAAAATATAATAATGTAAATAATGCTGACGTTAATCAATTTTGTTTAATTATTTGGGATTACCGTTGGTTCCTTTCTACCCCATTTTTAATCTATCAAACTAAACCACATTTCTTTATTCCATTTTTTAATCATGTTTGGATCTAATTCGAATTGAACCACTGCATCAATCTAAATGACACTCACTTTTTGAGAGAAAAATAAAACACCTTAACCAAACTGAGTTACTGTTTCGATTTTATTGTACAAACAATTCACTGGGTAGCTCGACTTACGATGTTTCTCAACTACTTGAGCATGTAAATTGGAAAATATGTTAGTCCTCCGCCCCACTCTAGCAGTGGACAAATTATTTTATGATTTTACGTTATAAATAATCAAGTTTTATTAATTCTTTTTTATAAATTAAAAATTCAAGTTACATGTTATTGTTATATAGAGATTAATATGTTGGATATCACTCATCCTGTATCTTCGTCACGGGAACAGTGTCCTTGTAACTTTTTTGGAATCTTAGTATTGTTGTTGGTCTCGTATTTTATTATTTTTAATTTGAGTTTGGAATCCATGAATGCTTAGGATTTTTAAGTTTATATTTTTCTTATAATCTGAGTACAATTTTACGAGTGTGAAGAAATATAGTGAAAAACTATACTTAGTTCATATTGGATAAATCAAGATAAATTTGTGTGGTATTTTCTTCTTCCTTTTCTTTCTTCTTGATTATTGTGTGATTACGCAATATCCAACATAATCACCCATATATCCTTGATATTAAGTGCACCCAAACTTAATTATGTTAAATAAGATTTTGTATTCAAACTTTATAAATAAATAAAAAGTTAGAAAAAGAAATCTTAAAATGATTAATCAATTTTTTTAATAAAATTTAATTATCAATAAAATTAATAAATATTTTAAATCAATAACATGATAAAAATATATATATAAAATAATTAAGACTATAATACATGATGATCTTAGACTATAGAATAATTTCCATTAATCTTGCTTTCTTTAAGTAGCCCAGTTATATATTTTTGAGGTAGCATTTTATTCAGGTTTATTTTAAAAAAAATTTACAAATAAAAATTTCTTTACATAACTTCTCTAGAAGCTTTGTTTTTTTAATTATTGCTTTTTAATAACATTTCTAAAATTATATTTCATTTGACTTTCTTTTAAGAAAAATAAATTTAATGGTGATACCTACTTCTTTGTTTGGAATAGTAGTAGTGACTAGCGACTGACTCAAAAAATTTAAGTTATTGAAGTAATAACAATGTGATAAACACACACTCTTGTGGGGTTTGCATCTTTTTTCTTCTCTATTTTACAAATAGTGCGAAGGAAAAGGGAGAATTGATCATGTAATGACAAAATATATGGTCTTCTTTAATTTTCTATTATTATATTATAATAATTAAAATGTTACTTAACGCAATTATATAATTTATTCTTTGTTTTTTTCTCAATTTTTAACTTTTTTATTATTATTTTATTTTTCTTAATACTTAACAATATAGTGAGATATATATATATATATTTTTTCTTAATACTTAACAATATAGTGATATATATATATATATAGTTATTTTCTCTTCAATCCACTAAAGTTAGTCTCATGATGACGAGAGTATAGATATTAATTTACACAAAATCTCAAATTTAAATCTTATTGTGATGACTGTATACCAAAAAAATATTTATTTTTTCTCTTTTTTCCCTACTTTTTGCTATTATGTTTTCTTTCGTTTTTTTTCCTCTTTACCTTCAAACAAAGTGTAAATGCAATGCTAGCCTATTGTAGTAGGTGAACTACAAAGCCTTTCATATACTGAATTTGAATTTAGGGAGGAATTAATATGGGTTATCAGCCTGTATAGAAAACTGTCTTTTCCATACCCATTGCCTAATGATCCGTCTAAACGCAAGTAAGGTGTCTTCAAGAATAATTTAGCAAATAATGTGTTTGGATTAATTTATTTTTTAAGAGAATAATAACTTTTTAGAGATTTTTTAAATGATTATGTGCCAAAAATAATACTAGTATGTAGTCAAACATGCACATGATTTTAATTAAAACTTATTATTATAAGCTGAAATGTATCTATACATGGTAAGACCTTTAACGTGACACTCTGGTCTTCAGTTTCATCCATGCACTAACTTTTTCGAAGGCTTGAAGCATTCCCAAACATTTTTCTTATTTACTAGCATCTTCTACTCCCTTTCTTAAAGGCTCCTGCATGCTGCATATACCAACAAAATTGGATGACAAATGAAATAGTACATATTACATAATATCCACGGAATACAGGAACGACCTTTTTCTCATCAAAAGATGAAGGACAAGTTGGGCTCATACCTTGTTTGACATATCCATGGACTCTTAATTTAAGAGGAAATATCGCTAACATGGCCGACCGTAATCAACGATTAAAGGGGACAAAATGGAAGAATACTCTCCTGTGCAAATTGCAAGATCTTCAAGTTGCATAAATTAAATCCATTTGCCTTATTCTATATTGTATACCAATTGCTCATGTCAGATCATAATAATAATAATATATTTTTAAGTTTTCACATATCTTGTACTATTCTGGAAAATTATAAGATCAGTAGTTAGAAGAATTTTTAGCATTATTTCTTTTGCCTTTTTCTTACAAACAATTATCATTCTAGAACATTACTTTTATATATTATTAGTTTTTTAGCGAGTTATATTTTTTACTTTGAATTGAACCTATTGTTCAAGTGACCTTCCATGAGTCTTCCACTATCTGTCGGTGTGAATTTTATTAATTAAACCAGTGTTCTTTTTATCACCATTTCAATCCCATGATCGATAAAAAAAAAAATTGTCAATCATTATTAATTATTGTTTAAATGTGCTTAGCAATTTTTATTAAAATTCAAGGTTATAATTCGAACAAAGAAAATATTTTTTGATGATAAATCTAACATGTCTGTTCAAAAGGAAAAGTCTGAAAAAGTCTATTTGTAACAATAAAACAAAGATACAATTTGTCTTTCTATATAAACAGAACGAAATAAATTTTGAGCTACTATATATGCACATGCACACGCACAAAAGACCAGAAGTAGTAGTTGCAACTCTATTAGCTAAGCTAACCTTTTTGGGAAAAGAAAATGTGCACTATCCAAACCGTGGGGTTTCTCTTTCTCATAAGCAAACTTTCTATCGTATTCATATATACATTGGATGCTCTTTTAATTGTTCAGGAATCTAGAGCTCAAATCTTGCATTGAATTTTTTTAAAGATATTCTTATCATTATATTCAGCGTCGCATCATTAGCGTCCTTTGAAAATATGATATTCTTTTTTTAGTGTGCTTCGACTCTTACGAAATGATGGGTTGAGATGAATATTGCATAGTTAGCCACGAGTGGGAGATGAGAAGTAGAAGATCATATAGGTGTAAAGTAAAGTTGTGCTTGTGCATCATCATTCGCTATGTTAATATTTTCTCAACCACCAGAAATGCTTTGCTTTCGTGGTGGGCCCATATCCTCTCACAATCTTTCTATATTTATGTATGTTCGTGGAAATTTATGCAGGCAAACATGGAATTACAGTCGAGGCCACGTTAACATTGAAATCCATTAATTATGGTAGATGAAGAAAAACTTCCGTCAAGGCAGATAAAGTTCCGCAAAATTTCACTCATCATTGTTCTTTGAAACCTTGTTTTTGGCTCCCGGCCCTCTTAAATTTATGTTTCCTTCACAATGCATGTGAAGTTGTGAACAACATCGACCTCATATCAGACAACATATAGTATTTCATTTTCAACTCCAAATTAGATTTGGATAATTAATTAAATTGAAGACATAAATAGCAACTATCCTTCAAGCTTAACTTATTCTTACCACCCTGGCAGTACTCTAGTACTCCTTTGCATCCATTGAATATTGTCAAACAACACATTAATTAAAGCTCTTAAAACACTGTTGTTGGAATAAGCAATGTAAAGGTATGGCAGCATGGTGGTTTAGGGACTACATGAATAGAATTGAAGATCTTATTATGCCATCTGGTGGGAGAAAAAGGGACAACATTCATGATTATAGACTTGGAGAAGACGTGCGTTAAGTCCAAGGCCTAATGTCGAACTTGAGATGCTCTTGTACATTAATTGCCATTATTTTGATTCCTTTGACCAAACATAGATGTGAAGGTGAATGGGACAATATTGTTCATTGTGCTTATAAGATGACTACATTTTATTCAAATAAATTTAAAAATCCTATAACGGATCCTACACTTGCATGTGTGTATGTAATATTCTACAACTCAAAAATTTGCATGGTATGTATTTGATTATATAACAGTGAAACTAATTTCTGAATGATTAAATTATTTAGAGTAGTTAACGACTTAATTCAAGACATCACTAACATGATTCTATAAGTTCCAATTTATATATTCTATCCAAATCAAGTTGTTAACTTCTATGCTGTTAACTTGTGTAGAAATCTAGTTTGATGCATACTTTTATGCTCTTTTGAGGTTTAAAGCATATCTTATACCTTGCATTTGACTCTACGTGCTTTTAAAATTCTAAATGGTGGATTTGATATCCCGTGTAAGTAAAAGTCAAGAGGAACAATAAAATATGAGAAACATAAAAAAACATGAAATAAAAAAAATCAAAGTGAAAAGAAAAGATGATGATGTCTATACTAATAATTTACATGTAAGCTTATATAAAAATTTGAATATATTTTTAGAGACAAAAATATAAGTAATTAGTTAAATTTAAAGATTAAATTAAAAAGTGTCATATATATATATATATATATACATATTTTGCATCAAAAGTCTTCCAAAAGTAAAAAAGAAAATAATACTAAAAAGTTGAGACACACTTTTTCATTTTTAGGAATGTTTTTATAATTTATCTACTTTTAGGGATCAAAAAATTGGCTATTTATGCTTACTTGATCAATTCCATGTTGAATATAAGAGTGAATTCTACATTGGTTGCCGAGGACGACCTGATACAACCTAATTGCTTCTTAACTTGTGCCTGGGATTGACTATATAAAACATAAGCAAAGTTAACAACAAGTATATACATTGCAGATGACAGTAGGAGTATGACTTATAAGTATATAAAAAAGAGAGAAAATGGATGAATTTGTATAAACTTAAAAAATATATTTTAAAAAAATAGATAAGGTTTGTTTCTTAAAATTAATATAAAACTATTTTAAACAGAAACAATTTAGACAAATACACTAAAAATAAAAAAGTTATTTTTTTTATTAAAATACATTTTTTATTCAAAAAAAAAACAAATTTAAACAAACTGTACCATAGATTTTTAAGTTTAAATATTTCAAATTAGTAATATATAATGATGGAGAAATAGATAAAGACTCTACAAACATGGTACATGAGTTGACCCTACCTTTTTATAATTTTAGAATAACTAAAAAAATTTGAGTATAAAAAAAAATAGATAAAATATATTTTTCATGCTTCAAAATATTATCAAAATGTTAGTTTTAATATTTATAAAAACTTTTTTTTATAAAATTAGGATTAAAAACTTGTTACAATTTTTACTAACTAAGACCAACATAATATATTGAGAGATTAAAATAAACATATTTTATACTAAGGAATTTTTTTGAGTGTATATCCAAAAGAAATGGAGAATAGAAGTAAGGGTAAAATGGTCATTAGACCAAACAAACCTGTTAGCTTAGCGATAATCAGAGTTGTCGACTATTGGACAGGCGAGAAGATCTCAACCGTACGAAAAAAGCAAAAATGGACCAGACTCGTGCCACGTTAGAACCTGACACTGACCAGGTGGAACCAAGCGTGCCAACAGCACGTGCATAAGTTCCCTCTACTATCCCCCCACCCTTTACCTGTTTCTATGATTTTGAGACATTTTTTCCTTCTTCTGTAAATTGATACAAGAAATTATATACGTATACATTCACGATATTTGCTGCTTGTATATATTGTATCTATACAGTTATAAAATTAATTAACGAATGAACAATTATAATTTTCTTGTTTTGAGTGAAGTCCCTCCTCTCCAAAGAAAAAATGAAGTCCCAACTCAATTAGCTAATTAACTGTGTAATCCTTTTTCTAACAAAAAAAAAAAAAACTGTGTAATCCTTTTGTTTCTTTTTTTCACTCTCCAGTATTGGATTAGGATATTCACGTGGTTTAGACAACATTTTGTCTTTGTCGTTGTTATTATTAATGCCAAGGTGTAGAGGATCCGTGCATATATATATATATAACTTGCAGAAAAAAACAAATGAAGAGATTGTTGTGTCTCTCTATATATCTCAATTTCATACTCTTTAGTAGACGAAGGTCTCTTGCACAAAGCATATTGTCTATCTAGAGGGGAGATTAATTGCACAAAGTGAATACACAAGTATAGTTTCACATTTACGTAATTTATCTTTTGATAATAATTATGAGATGAGACGTGTTAAACACAATTTTTGCGTCGATTCCGTTAAAACATGCCCCATTAAACCAAAATGGGCATGTTTCAAATTGAATTGCAGTCCTCTTTTCCCTCCCCTGTAGTTCACTCTTTTTTTCCAGCTTGGGAAAGTTATAGAAGCGGATCTCCTATAGATTTGCTTAGCAATTTTTGTTTATTTCTTTGAGTGTTAATTAAGTTTTTAGTTCTTTAATTTTTCAAAATTTAAATTTTTAATCTTTTAAAAGTTTTTTAATAAATTTTAGTCATCTGTTCATTTTTATCAGCATTTTTAGTCCCTCATTTTTTTTGTTTTTTTAGTCCTTTATTTTTATTGCTCAAGATTAATCTTTATTTTTGTTATTTTTAGTCTCTCATTTGTATATATTTTGAACTAATTTTGAGAAATAAAAATATATTAAGAACTAAAAATGAATAATTTTTTAGAGACTAAAAATACCAACAAAAACTTAATGAATAACTAAAAATTTGTCAAACAACTTTTGAAAATCTAAAAATTAGAATCCTAAAAAATTCAATTAGCCGTTTCTTCAATTAGCCCACTAATCACGTTCCTTCAATTTTGTAACATTTTGTAAAGGTCAAATTCTGCTCTAGCGGTTATATCATATTATTATATGATATATATATATATATATATATATATTAGTTCATAAAATTTGAGGATCTATTTCTTTTATTCAAATTAAAATGTATATTTTTTAATCTCTCAAATTTGCAAAATATCTTTTAGTCTTTTCTGCAGTAAAAAAATATTTCTCAAAGTTAAGGACTAAAAATAAAAATTTTAATTAATAAAAGTACTAAAAAACATATATCACAAAAAAACAAAAATATATTTAAGTAAAAAAGTTAAAGTTTTAAGGTGCCTAAATTTACTGGTACATTATTGTATAAATGTTGATTACAAAATATGTTCCTTTAAAATTGCATGGCTAATCTATGTAGAACTATTAAATTATTTAACTTTCTTTCCATTTTCCCAATTAAAATTTTTTATACTAAATTTCAGTTGATGTTCTAAACATCCAATTTATTTCGTAAATAGCTTACTTTTCGTAAAAATTGCTGAAATTGAAGAGAGAAAAAGTTTTCCCAAAATGTTGGCGTTAACATATTTGTTTACTTAATTTTACTTGTTTGTTATCGTGCTCTGTATTATATATATATATACATATATATATATATAGAGAGAGAGAGAGAAAGAGAGAGAGAGAGAGAGAGAGAGAGAGAGAGCATGTGAATGTCTAAATATTGAAGTGGACTCTCCATTGTGTCCATATGAATTATAAGATACACGTATTGCTAATTATTTTATTAAAAGAAACAATAATTGCCCTTTAACAATTATGGACCGTATAGAACACAAATATTGTCATTTTCAATCTAAGCCCATATATAAGTACCAATTATTATGTAGACAATAAATCAACAAAACTTAGCTAGGTATAATTCAAAAGATTTATTAGTGTTATTTTTAATTAAAATTAACATGCCAATTATTAATTTTATTTAAGAAACTAAAAATGGGCAATGACAATAACTATTTATTTAATTTATCATGTTAATGTTAGTTGTTAATTTTTATTAGTGGAAGATTTGATACATAACCTTTCTTCCCCCCTTCCTTCAATTAGGGGTGTTTCCATTTATGAGTCACTCATGAATTTGAATTGATTCAAACTGATTCGAAAAGTTTGTATTGAATCATTTATGTATTTGAGTCAAAATCGAACCAAATTGATCGAAACTGTTCATGTACGGGTTGGATCATAAGTTTAAATTGATAAATCGTTGACCCGAATTGTGAACTTATAATTAAAATATAAATTATATATATAAGGATGATGAATTTATAATGAAAATGAAGAAAAAAGAGGATGAGGTGCAAAAAATGAATTAGATAGTTATTTGGAGGATGATGTTGAAAATGATCAACATGAATTTGACATTTTGAATTGGTGAAATTTGAAAGCATCAAAATATTATATTTTTTCATGTATGGTTAAAGATATATTGGTCATACTTGTATCTACTATATTTATATAAAATACCAATGTTGCAAAAAGGTACCCAAGAAAGACGTTTTTAGATATTTGGGATCAATGTTGCAAAAAGGTGGGGAGATCGATGAGGATGTAAGTCATAGAATTAAAGCAGGGTGGATGAAATGGCGGAGTGCATCGGGGTTTTTGTGTGACCGCAAGATTCCTATTAAGCTAAAAGGAAAATTCTATAGAACAGCTGTTAGACCGGCAATGCTTTATGGAGCGGAATGCTGGCCAGCACATAGGCAACATGAGCATAAAATAGAGGTAGCAGAAATGAGGATGTTAAGGTGGATGTGCGGATACACGAAGATGGATAAGATAAGAAATGAGGATATTCGACGAAAGGTATCAGTGGTACCAGTATGTGAAAAGATGAGAGAGCATAGATTGAGATGGTTTGGGCATGTTATGAGACGACCATTAGATGCTCCTGTTAGAACAAGAGTATGTTACCAAGAGCTAGATACAAAGAGAGGTAGAGGTCGACCAAAACTTACCTGGGGAAAGGTAGTTAAACAAGACCTAATGGAGTGGGATTTAGATTGGCGGACGGTATGTCTTAGGACGGAGTGGAGAAAAGCTATAAGTCTGATGGAGGGTTAAACCCTTTAGTAGTTCTATGTTCCAGTTGTTCCCTGTTTTAATTCTTTTCTTCCTCTTTTCTCTTCTCCTCTCACCATTCTTTTATATTTAACTCTGTTTCTCTCTTTTGCTTTATTTTCGATTTATCATTGGGTTCATCTACCACCGACCCCAATTAATTTGGGTTAAAGGTGCTGTTGATGTTGATGTTGATGTTGACCAATTAATTTTTGTGCTAACAAGGTTGTATTTAAATTTTTAGATTTGTTTGGTTTGACTTTAAATAATGCTACTATTGGGACTCCGAGTGTTGGGACTATTAGTGTTTACTTTTCTTAAGGTATTACTTTGAGATATATTGTCATTTATTTTACCTTTTTTCATATTTATTTTTTGCCATGTTTATAATATTAATTGATCATATTTTGTTTATTTATTTTAGCAAATCTGGTTACAATAAAATTTATTGCAAAAAACTAATTTGTAGGAAATAATTGTGATTCAAATTATTATAGTAAATCTTGTCGAATAATATTTTATTTTCATTTGTATTAGTCTATTTTAGAATATTATTTTGATGGTATTAAATGAATTAATTTTACTACATTTGATAATATTATGTTAATTGTATTAGATATATGGATGAATCATGATATAAAATAGTAGTTCTAAGAAAAAAAAAGATTAAATTAAAATGGATAAACTGTTGTTCATAAATGAGTTGGGTTAGGTTGAATTTTTTAAAAAATTGTAAAATCAAATCAAACTAAATTGATCAAATTTGATTAAATTGAATCTTGAATTTGACCAAAATTGATCTGAATCGACCCATGAATACTCCTACCTTCAATCCTTGACCCCTCTCTTAATCATTTAATGAACCTTATAACTTCTTAATGATAGTAATTATTAAAATAGAGTTTGATATATATGTAAGTTAATTATTTTTTACAATATTTATTATATTTTACTTTTTAGTTAGTCTTTCTCAATTATTTATCTCTTAATTGTGAAAAAAAGAAAGAAAAACAAGATTCTTCCTATATAGATAAATATAGATCATCTTTGGTTTAAACAAAGAGAAGAGAAATAAGAGAAAATTTTGTGAGTCTCACATGAGACCTATATTTTTTAGAGTTAGTTTAGTCTAAAAAATTATCTTTTATTTTTATTCTTTTTATTTATATCCTTTAAACCATAGAGTGTTCTGGATGCCATAATGTCATATACATGGATGCAAACTTATGGAGGAGCGAAAGGTCCATTCTGGAAAATCCCTTTGCATTAGGGGTTTTTAGAGGAAAGATTCCTCCTAGCTTTCCCTACTTTTAATGACATGTGCCAGCTCCAGCAACCAGCAAAGGGTCTTTTTACGCAGTCCTCTTTATAATCAACTTGCCATTTCTACGATGCAAGAGATCGAATATATATAATACTAGTATATGATATGATTTTACATTTTTACTTACCCATATTGTTTAAATTTGAAATTGTTTTAGGGGAAAGCGCAGCTAAACAAAATAAGCAAATGGATTGTGTGGCTTCGCAGCTTACAAGACGATGCTACTAAAGTTGCACAATCACAATGTAGCCAACAACCGAGGTCGCTGTCTTAAATTCAAGGCAATGCAATGCAAAAGGTTCCAATTAATATATATCTTTGTCAATAGTCACAGCTTTCTGAGTTGTTGTAATTAGGCGGATGGCATTAATAAATCACTGTTTGAATAAGCAAAGAGAAAGGGATATTTGGGTTAATGGGAAAGGGATGATAGATGCCCCCAGAATATTACTATGCAGATTTGAAAGCTACCACTGATACACAGATATTGAGATGGGGTAGTCACAGATTGTGTAGACAGTAGTAAAAATGTATAATAAATTATACTAGATTTCCTTTCTTGGCTTTGTTTCAAGTGCCCCATGCCTAGCTGGATAGGGCACCAATGCCAGTCAAAATACTTGTCATTTAGTACCCATATAAGACAAGATAAAGTTTAGTATTTGTCTTCCAGTTTAGTATTCAGTATCCATATATATATATATATATATATATATATATGATTTAAATATATTTTTAGTTTTTTAAGTTTATAATACATTTATTTTTTGCCTTCTAGATTAAAATTTATTTTTTAAAGTTCTTCTAATTAAAAAAATTCATTTTAATCTAAAATTCTTTTATCCAAATGTTGTCAGATACTTTGAAAGAAAAACATACATGATAGTGTTTGATAATAAGGATGCAACCTTATACTGTAGGAAGTTTTCATGTAAGCAACTTATAATTCATTAGTTAAATAATTGAAATCATAAGCAATGTTTGGGAGAGGGAATAAAATAAGTTTTTTTTTTTAATTACAAGGTCTATAATAAATTTGAAAGATCATAAATAAATTTATCCTAAATTTGAAGAACTAAAAAAATATTTAAAGTTAATTGGCTAATAATAAAAACTTCTATAATTAAGTATCATTTTTAAATGTAATATACTTTTCTTTTTCTTTTAGGTTTTAGGTCTAAATAACTTTTGATCACTTGTAAAATATGTTTTTTTAGTTCTTTGAAGATTTTTGTTTTGATTTTAGTAGTTTTAAGATTTTTTTGTTACCTTAGTTTTTGTTGTTAAATAACAATATTAAATAATAACTTAACAATGATGACATTAGTAGCCGATTTCTTGACTTGTTACATCAACAAAAAGTCAGTCAAGATGATTGTGAGTAATTTTTTTAATAAATTATATGGGTTTTAAATTTTTATTTATTCAAAACTGTTAATAATGTCAAATTAATTAATTGTTAAGAAATTTAAAAACATAGCTTACAAAAAAGTTACACATAATTATCCTTCAGACTTTCTTAATGATGTTGTTATGTCATTCATTAAGTTATTTGACGCAAAGACTCAAACTATACTTTTTTTTAATCTTTAATGACTAATTAATACTAAAAAAATAAAGAAATAAAATAAAAACACCCTATTTTATAAGACCAAAGGGTTATTTAAGTTTTTTTTTTTTAACATGAAAAGTCTATTTTAATTTTTTGATAAAGAAAAATCTTTATACTTTTTTGTATTTAGTAGTGTTCGTACCTATTTTAAGAAGAGGAAAAAACATTAAATATTTTTAACGATTACGTACTTCTTTTTTATAAAATGTAGACGTCCCCTTTTGTTAATTGTGATTATAAATTTGTGTTTTTTCATTCTAAAACTTACTAATTTTGTCATACACTATATAGTTTTGTTTAAAATGCTATAAATTTGTACATAATATAATTTTTATGAATATAAAGAAAAGACCCGACATTATGTGATAGCAATTTTCCTGTTTGCATTTCCAGAATAATTGTCTCACACATGAAACTGGTAATGTAGGCTATGCAGCGTGCAGCGTACATCGGAGACAAGGAAATATCAGTACCGTGGTCTGGGTTGATGTTGTGATCGTCGGGTATTCGCGTGTATTTGGACGAGCGATGATAAATTTGATTTCAAATAAAATTGATAGAGTTTGAACATTTAGAATGTTTTTATCATAAAATTAAGTATAAAAAAATTAAAATTAAAAACTAAACGTATAAAGAGTTTTCAATCTCAAAAGATTTTAAATTTTTTACTAAATACATTTATGTTAGGAATAAAATCCAGGATAAATTTTATGATCCAACATAAAATTAAATTTACACAAAGTTATTTTTATTTATAATCAATTTTAGATCCATAAACTATAATCAATTTTTAAAAAAATTTCAACAAGAAACAAAATATATAAAATTCAATCTAAAATTAATTCTAGATTCAATGTTAATTCTTTAACAGCAAATCAAACATGGTTTTGTATCCTTACACATCGCACACGTCAAATAATAAGTTTTAAAAGTTTTTCTTTATTTTAGGGAATGTTTGGAATTTAGATTGATAGTATAGATGGAATGGAGAGAAGTGAAGTGAAAGGAGAAATCATTTTATTATTTAGTTTCTAAAATTAAGAATTGAACATAATGAAAGAAAATAAATCATGATCTATTTTATTACTCAAGTTCAATTTTCTTTTCCTGAATTTAGGATGTACGTAGTTGAAGGAACAAAATTTTATATTTTAAAATA
The DNA here is from genome assembly GCA_007407185.1 of Glycine tomentella. Classification (NCBI taxonomy): domain Eukaryota; kingdom Viridiplantae; phylum Streptophyta; class Magnoliopsida; order Fabales; family Fabaceae; genus Glycine; species Glycine tomentella. The sequence goes on along the minus strand of PYAF01000142.1, from coordinate 1,648,488 downwards.
AATATTTTTTTTTTTGTAAAACTTATCTAATCATTAGGCTCTTAACAATAATATATAGTAATATATTTAAAATAATATAATATAAGAATTAAAAATTATAACTCATTTTGTTTTTTCTTTTTTTTCAAATAAAATAATATGAAAAATTTATTTTGTTCCATTGTAAAAAAAAATTCAAATTATTAAATGATATTTTTATTTCATTTCAGTACATCTCATTCCGTTATATCCTTATATTTCATTCTTTACCACCGATCCAAAATTCGCTATCATACATCATGATAAAAATAATCGCTATCGATTGCATACCTTAACATCAAGTAATTAAACATGCAGAACAAATGCTAAAATAAAAATTGATTTTTCTAATTTTGTTTTAAATGTTTTGGCCAGTTAAGCATATGATACCATGTAGAATAAGTGATAGGATATAAATAATTAAGATGTTGAAGTTAAAATTGAATCATTTGATTATTACTTGAATTTGATATTTTGACAAAAATAATTTTTAACTAAATTCTACTTACTTCATAATTAAATTCTGAATCAGTCAGGAATCAGGATTTTTTTTCTAATGAACGGAAGAATTAACACAAACTTCCTCTTGCTCTTTTGATTCTGTTTTTGTTAACTGATAGTAGGTAAGTTATAATCTTAAAATAAATATTTTTAAGAAATAAATATGATTTACTTTTTAAAATAAACATAAAATTATATTTTTAAATGGAATCAATTTAGATAAATGTATTAAAAAAATAGAAAATTATTTATTTTATTAAAATATATAAATTTTTTCAGTAAATAAATTTAAACAAACTGATTTATTACGTATACATGATTTTATACTCTCCGTCTTTTTGCATTTTGGGTGTTAAGCCCCGTGAACACAAAAAGAAAAAGTTTTTTTTTTTTAACTTCAAATCTTGATTAATATTTTTTCTTCGAATTAATTATACCCTTATTTAGAATAAATAAAAATCGTGTTTTATTGTAATTTTTTTTATTTTTAACGAATCACATTACAAAAAAGAAGGAATAAAAACCTCTAGGAAAATTAGTCCTAAACAAGTCCATCCTAGAGGCATTACAATTAAAATTTTAAAAACAATAAAAAAAAAACATGAGAAAAATCATTATCTTGCAACCCATATTTTAGTCAAATTATCATCTACTTGACTAACCTTAGGCAGTCTATGAATCCAAATTATATGCTCATTGTGTACTGGACACTGGTAATGCTAGTGGCAGGCAACTGTGTTTGCGAAAAATATTAGAAAATGAAAGAGACGTTGATAAAGGAACTTGATTAGTATCTGGATAAAAAATACTCTGATATCCAATTTGCATAATTAAAAATAGAAAATTAAAATTACGTACAATTACAATAGTTAAAAGACCGAAGCGAAATTAAGTTTAATATATATATATATATATATATATATATATATATATAATACATATATAATATATTACACATGATAATATAAAAAATGAGACATGGCAAGTGAGAGTTCAAAAAAGATCTATAACTTAAGATTTTAATATTATAATAATTCTGATAACATATCTTTTTATTTATTATATGAGAAATTTTATTATCTTTTCACTAAAAATTTACACATAAATTTGATAAAATAAGATAATTAATATTATAACAAGAACTTTAATTACACATACGTCTAATAAAATGTAAGCACATCTTTCAATACATTTTTTGTGTGAAATCTTTGTCGTACTAACCAATAATGTTGCTTTGAGTTTGTTTTTTATAAAGATGATTAATACTTTAATTCTTCTAAAGTTATTAGCATTATCTTTGCAATTCTTTTTCTGGACGAAATCCCTTCCACATTTAATCTGATTAGAAGAAATGTGATCGTGAATGTTCAACAAACTTAGTGTAGCCTTTGTATAACGAACATCAACCATTAACATTTGTTAGTTATGTTCAAGTTTGCATACCAGGTCCGGTGTTCTCTTACTTTTGGCTTCTTTTCATATTGCTTTACCCTCTAATATATGAAATGATTTTTCTACAACACCGGGCTTGGTGAGGGGTAAGAAAATAGAATATCCTTGGCAAATTTTGTGCACTCGGTTGTGTGGAGCAGTGTGGTCCTCTGTGGCTACATGATAGTGAAATAGTGTAAAAAAAAACTGGATGGAATTGATTAAAGATCAATATGTCCTTGTTCTCTTCGCCTAAATTTTTTTGAATTAACTAGCAAATTTATTATTTGTGTATTGATCTGTGAGACCATATTAACTCCATGTGCTTAGGATTATATCTGTGAACTCCATTAAAATGTAAAGGGCTTGGAGGAAACCTTATACACTCTTTCAACAAATTTTGGCTTCTAAAAAATTGAAAGAAGAATTGTGTATCATTGGTTTTCCTTTTTTAATTGTGAATTGCTAATAGTGTAATATCAAAATTATAAATCCACCGACATTTTTTTTTTCATTTTTCTTTTAAAAATTATTTATAAACATTATTCTTTGTGGGGCTGCACATTATCAGGAGAGCTACTTTTGTTAGTTTGTCTTCTAAATAAAATAAGAATGAAGAATGCTCCATTCATTGCTTAGATCTTAGTGGAGTGGACCACTAATTAGAGAAAAAAAGAAGCTAAAATCACACTGTCTTGTTGACAGTTTTTTTTATCTTAAAATTTGGGATGATGTCCTATGAAACAAATTCAATTCTCAATGTTTACTTAAATTGTTTCATGTAATACTAAAATTGCTGTCTTAGAAGAATATGTGACTTCTAAAAAAAAGAAAAATATGCGATACATAAAACTACAGATATTATTTTATGATTATATTGTGTAAAATCAAATTGAAAGTTGAAACCGTTAAAACACTTAATATAAGTACTAAACATGATAAATAATCACAAAAAAACATGATATAAAAAACAAATTTCACAACAAAAAAAAAAAGCTTTCAACATAAATCAGCCATAGTCTAATAATGTGTTTGAAAACTCGTTGAAAAGTATGGAATTGTGACATCGTGAGTGCTAATAAGATTGTGTAGTGAAGGTTGATGTAATAAGTATAAGACACATACAAGGAGTATATCCTAACATGCTTGCTTGTAATGGGAAGGAAAAGTGGATTATCCAATACATATTATAATCAAAATGATTTAAAAGAATGTATAATTAAAAATAACTTAAAAAAATTTATTAACATTATTTATATTAATAATATGTATCTATTTTTCAATAATTACTTATATATAAATTTCATAGTTAACTTTTTTTTTATATAGAAAACATTCTATGAAATTTTCAAAGAAACACGTGAGTAAAAAAACGTACGTGAAAAGCTATGTGTTAATCTGTGTCAGCATGATCATTAATTTAAATAGCGGTCACACATTACCTCACATTCAAAATGTGAAACTAAACACTCTACAAATAGCACATCCTTGGTTCCCAAGCTTCAAAATGCGTGTTTATATAACTTCTATATTCAAAACTTGGTAATGTTTTAATTAATTAAATTTATGGATGAATCGTTTCAGGAAGATGACCTTATATCCTAAATGAAATTTTCATCTTTCTAAAGTATGATATTTTATCAGTATATATGTTGGAAAATTAAAACAAAAAAGGGGTACCTTGATGTGTATAAAGATACCATTTTTAAAATTTATTCCCTTCATATTGTTTTAATAAAAATCTCTACGACACGATAGGTTGTTCTGAAATAATTTGAGTGACAGAACAATTATAAATTAAAAATATTCTCTTGTTCGAGGTATCAAACAAAAATCAAGTTAACACTGTCTCAAAGAAAGGAGAAAAAGAACAAAATGAAATAAAAGAGAAAGTAAAGTAATGAAGAGGTGTTGGTGAGATGATGGATAAAAAATTAGGAGTAGTTATTATTTAAGACATACATTTGACCAATTAAATAAATAAACCATGTTAAATATTACATAAAAATTGCTTGTATTAAGTATAAAAAATTATTCCACATATTTTTTGACTAACAAATAAACTTTTCATTATTATTTTTCATTCAATAACCATGAGACTTAAATGTTAAAACATTGAACATATGTAGAGAATATGTCACAATATGTTATATATTTATATTTATATATTAATAATGTTATTTTTTTTACACGATTATCCAATCATAATTTATTATGTATGATAAATTTGTTAATTTTTGAAATAATTTATCTTAAAATAATTTAAATGATAATTTGTGATTAAATAATAATATAAAATTATTTTATAAATAAATACATATGCATTAAACACTTTATATATACCATCTCCCCTCGTTAATCACTATCAATTTTGTTTAGTAAATAATGACTATCAAATTTTAAAAGCCTTTTATATATTTTTTAAAAAAGCCTTTTATACATGCAATCAATCATATCTATGCTCTGTGGATTTTTTTAATAGATCGCAATCTTATTTGAGAATTTTACCATACAGTAGAATAAATACGGACGACACACGTCAATTTATATTGAAGCTATTTTTTTGAATTAAATTTTACGAATCGTGTTAATTTTTTTTTTTTTTTATAAAATCGTGTTACCAAATATTTAAATTTTCTCGTTGTGCATACAATTTGCTTCGTCATTGTGTATATCATCCGAATCCTACTAATACTTCTAATAACCTAATACTTCTATTAATACGATGCATATATGCAACATCAATGTTAATCGTGATTGGTTAATACATGTGTTTTTTTACTACTGTATGTTGTTTTCATTTAAGGTGAATTGAAAACGTAACGAATTTCTAACCACTTATAATCCTTAAATATTACTGAGTTTTTTCATTCATTAAATAATAGTATAATACTCATTTATGCGACGTATTTTTTTTCAAAGTTTTATTTGATTTCTTTTAAATCTGAACTAAATTAAAATTTAATTTCAAAATATGTTTTATAATAGGGCTTGAACATAAGGTAAACTAACATTTTAGCACAAAAGAAATGTTTATTTTATATAAAAATTATAATAAATAATTACTTTAAATATATAAATTATATTATAATTAAAAATTGAAATAAATAAATATTTTTTTAACAAATAAATTATATTTTAGAATTATGATAAATAATTATATTGTGGATGATATTACTTTTAACTATTTATAATTTTTTAAAACTAAAAATATTATTTTATAGTAGGAAAATACTAAAATATCTACATCATTTTCGGTGGATTGGGGTAAATATGAAAATAATTTACAAAAATAAAGACAAGTAAAATGAAAAAAGAAGTAAAAGAATTTTATAATAAGCTTTTTAGTTCAACCCGTGTTAACGAACACTCAGAGTCTTTGCATATACTACTCTATCTCTCTATAAATATCGTGCAGACAGTGATAATCTCACCTCTCTTATTGCTGTTCTTTTCTTTTCTTGTTTCCTTTTCCATTCTTCTTTTTCTCTTTGTACTCAAACTCACTTCCTCACTGATTTATACAATGTCGGCTTACAAAGACCAGGATACCCGTTTTCATGGCATCAAAACTAAGATTCGTGTCGTCCCCAATTTCCCCAAATCCGGTTCCTTTTCTCCCCTTTCCTTTTTGTTGTTTTAATCTTCTGTTTTTTTTTTTCTTATAAATATTTTTGTTTTCTGACTAAGAAACCAAACCACGAGCCTTTGAATTCATATTTTGTTTGACTTCCGTTTTCCAATTGCTAGAAAGTCTTCTTCGGAGGTTTCATTAATTTTTTTTTTCTTTTCAGTTTCACTTCAGTTTGGTTGCTAATGGTTTCTTTTTTTATTTTTATTTTTTTCAACGGCAGGTATTATGTTCCAAGACATTACTACTCTATTGCTTGATCCCAAAGCATTTAAGGACACAATAGATTTGTTCGTTGAGCGGTACAAGGGCAAAAACATTTCTGTTGTTGCAGGTAAATAATAAAAAAGGATAAAAAAAAACGTTACTATTGTTCCTTTTTTTTTAGCATAAAAATAAAAAGAAGATGAACGCTGAACAAGTTGATTTTTTTATTTTTTTATGAGTGTTACTACTGTTGTTAGCTTGAAGAAGGTGGTGGGGTCCACGGTGACGAGAAAGTTGGGGAGAGTATGCAGTAATGCTCTATATTGCATAAATTTCTGGTTGTCTTTTTGAATGGAAGTCACTCACTGTGGGTTTTGGGAGTGATTTTTGGTTTGACTATGTGGCCTAACTTGTTAGTGGGTTGTCCGATTGATTGCTATTCTGAAATCTCAAGTTCTCTTGTTTGTTCGTGGACATGTACCTGGATCCAATTTGCATGGAGCAGTACCACCATTGGTGATCGCTTCAAATTTGTGCAAAGTGGACCCGCATGACTCATGTTTCAACTCCCTCCATTTCCCCTTTCTTTTATCTATGATTTGTGGGTTCCTCCATTTCACTGTTGTTTTTATTTACTTTTTTTTTATTATTCCTGTGTCACTTTCTTGTTCCTTTCCAAGTTACTAAGCCCCTGGTGAAACTTAAATGTCACTAGTAGCTGCAAGGGGACGAGCTACTAGTAGTAGTTCTGTACTATACACTGTGCGTCGTGCTTGGTTTTTTAGCTTTTGTACCATCTCTGTGTGTGTGTGTGTCGTCTTGTTGTAGCTTTTTTCTGCTTTTAACCTTTTTCCCCCGACATGACCGGATATGCTGGAGGGTTTAGTGTGATATGTTGCGGAGGATATGGCATGGAAGCCATGAAACTGGAGCTATCATGCATGAGTTCTGTCTAATTTGGTATGTTGGATGTTGTAATAACTTGTAATGCATACAGTGTTTTTTTGTATCCCTGTCCATTAAACAGATGTTAGATTAGAGGCCCCATTTTACACTTGTACAATTTAAGGGTAAATTTAAATGTGAATTGCTGGTAGGTCCTTTGCACCGGTTTTAGTTTTTTATGTATGATTAGAAAATGAAACAGAACACAATCGGATTGGGTGTGACTTGTCTTTTTGCATGTGCATTAGGATTTGTCTGTGTGTGCGCTTATATATATATATATATATATATATATATATATTGTGAGACATTCCCAGGAAGCTTCTCTTCAATTATAGAGTCCAGTATGAGATGTGGAATTTGTCCTTGTGTATAATAATTATCCTGTATTACCAATCGGCATTATTGCTGATTGGCTACTGATTGATAGGTCCCTTGCCAATTGGCATCATAACATTTTAAATCTGTTGCCATTGTTTTGGACTTTTGGCCTTCTGCTTCTCTGTTTACATCTATACGAGGATAGGGTGTTTCTGATGAGTCCCTCCACTGTGTTTTCTTTTTTTCTTTTTACTATTGTGGGGGAAGGGGGGTTGAAGTTGTAAGCTTGCATTTTGTTTTACTAGACATGGCTTTTGTTAATTCTATTTCTATCATAGGCAACATGGTTTGGTCTCTTGCCTGTAACTAATTTTCGATCTATATCCACTTGTTTGTTTCTTCTCATTCACCTTTTATTTTTTTTTGGAAAATATGTAAATGAATTTATATAATCCAAAAGATACATACAAAGAAAGCAGGGCATACCCCGCTAAAAGCAATACAGCAAAAAGCTGTTACACTTGCCAAAGAGAAGCAACTACTGTCGGGTTTACATTAGTTTTTTTGGTCAATTTCTTGCATGCATGGTGGTTACAGTCCCTATGCATTATGTGTCATTTTTTTATGTTGTTTAATGACAAATTATGAAGATGATGGCACTAATATTTAAAATTCCCTCCAACCACTTGGAAGTAAATTACAAACATAAATGGTAAAAAAAGTTATTTCATTTTACCCTTTCTTTCGTAGCAAGTAGTAGCACACTATCACTAATACACAGTTTCTTAATGGCGTTGAACTACATGTCATCTACAATAGCACATGTATTATTGTCTATAATCTTGTGTTCTGATAAATAATTTCTATTATGTAGGAATTGAAGCTCGAGGTTTTATTTTTGGTCCTCCCATTGCCCTGGCTATAGGAGCAAAGTTTGTACCATTGAGGAAACCAAAGAAGTTGCCTGGTATAATTTAACACCTTTTTTTTTTAAAAAAAAAAAAAAATACTTTCAATAATATGCTGATTGTATCACACTTATAATTTTTCGAATCATATGTTCTTGGCAGAAGGTTAACTTATTATATTTATTTACTACTTAAATCATCTATTGCATTTCTAATGCTCAAAATTTTTAACATTCCTGATTGATTCATCTTCAATTCATGGTTTCACACACCTGTGTAGGATATGCAAATGTGCACTGTATTTAAGAAAGCATTTCTTAAGATTGGTCCTTGTTTTTTGTGTTTCAACCTTTCAAATCTAGAGTTATGCAGTTTGTTATCAAAGTATATCATAGCTTACCCCCTGATATACAGAGAATAATTATGATATTTTCTTGTAACAAAAAAGCTGGCTTTATCAAGTTTTCAACTTTGGTTGAGATTGTTAGTGACTGTAGCATACTTTTTTTTCTTCTCATTTTCTTGTAACAAAAGCTTATCTCAATGCCAGGAAAAGTTATTTCTCAAGAATATATTCTGGAATATGGAAGGGACTGTCTTGAGATGCATGTTGGAGCTGTTGAACCTGGTGAGCGTGCTTTAGTGGTTGATGATTTGATTGCAACAGGTGGAACACTCTGTGCAGCTATGGACTTGTTAGGTAAGTTCCTGTGAGCAAATTCTGTCATAAATGGACATTTATTATATCAGATCAGATTACAGTATGACATTGTTTTACATGTGGATGATCTATTAATTTATTCAACTCTGTTATTGAAGGCCGCCCAGGCCCCAAGATCTTTTTCTGTTGTTCATATGTTCACAAGTCTAGCTCTTGTCAGCAGGGATTAGTTTCCCTGAGATTGACTCCTATTTATCATTTTGGCATGAAAGGAAAAACCTAATGGTATACTCCAGGCATGCAAATTAGGATTAGTAAGCTATTATTTCATGACTTTTGGCGTGTATGTATTTTAGTGGTACATTCATGATTCATGCTTTTACTCCAATAGTTAGTGTATTAAGGAGGTTGAATTCCTTATTATTTGCTGGTTCATTTTATTTACTATTATAATTTTTTTCCTCGGATAAGTAAATAGTAGTGATGTTCTTTTAGTGAATGTCATTTTAGTGCTATTCCCCCCCCCCCCCCCCCCCCCCCCCCCCCCCCCCCCCCCCCCCCCCCCCCCCCCCCCCCCTCCTCCCGCGCGTTAATGTCACCTTTTGGATTTGATGTCTTTGCTTGCTGTCATTTAGAACGTGTGGGAGCAGAAGTAGTGGAGTGTGCATGTGTAATTGAATTACCAGAATTGAAGGTATGTCTACTTTGGATTTTGTAAATATTCTATTTGGGGATGGATCCTCTCATTTACATGTCAGGTCATGTTCAAATCTTGTATCAGTATCTCTCCTAATAAATATCAGATAGGACTCACTAACCTATAGGAGAGAGATAGAGACAACATTTGAATATGACCCTTCTGTTTTTCATAGACTACTCTGCAAGCCTACTTTGAGATGGTAGGTTTTATTTCCATTAATTTTGTTTGGTTTCCTAGATAACAGAAATATCTGATGCACTTTTTTTTTAAAAAAAATCGTGTATTAATTCATCGGTTGTCTATGATGGTTGTTTATGTTATAAAGTGTTTCCTAATTTTCATTCACCTAGTATCATTAAGCCAAGGTAGTATTTTTAGTAGTGGGTGTGTGTGGAGTGATGCTTGTTATGCTAATGATGTTTTGCGAATACATACATGACACAGGGTCGTGAACGTTTGAACGGGAAGCCCTTGTACGTGTTGGTTGAATATGTGGAGATATGATGATGATTATTACGTGTGCAAAAGAATATTAAGTTGTAGATTTGGGAGATGATGTGTCTTTCAGTGGGTGCTTTCCCATTCGGATTCCAATTCTAGCTTGTAGTAGGAATGGGAACGATCAAATCAAATTAATGATGCATTTGTATGACCCACTCTTTTGGGTCTCGTCTTCTCATCTCTGCTTCCTCACTCTTTTTTCGAATAAAATTAATATCTTTGGCTACAAGAATGTACTTGTAGATATTTTGCATGACGAAATCCAACATGGACTCCAGAACGCCCTGTAACACATTCCATTCCTAGCTTTTTCTGAATTTATTTTATCAACTAAGCCTGTCAATATTTTATAACACGCCAGTGTTGTTGCTAATTATTAGCCTCGTGTCATTTTGGGTATTTTAGTTTATGCCACTTTAAACTAAGTTTTGAGTCTTTAGTCTGTTCAAAGAATTGAAACTTAGAAAAATACTTAGGATTTCATTGATGAGTTAAAGATCTTAACTATGATGATTAAAAAAAGTCACTTTAAAAACTTAAAAAAAATACCATTTTAACAATATATTAATTTTTTATTTCACTTAAATGGATTTATAACTATAATTATATTTTAACTTTTAATGAAAGGTATCTTCCTAAAAAAAATATTTTTAAATGCAGTAGCATGTGAGTAATAATTTTAGTAAGTGTGAAATGTCTTAAAAATATAAGATGAAATTAGTACAAACTATTTTAATGGAAGAATATTTTTCCACTCTAAAACCGTAGGTGATATTTTCTGTCATGTGATTTCATATAAAAATATAAAATTATATCTGATTACCTTTTTTCTTTTGCATGTGCTTTGTGTAGGGGGGGAAGGGGAGGTTCCTCTAAATATAAAATAATCAAAACTAAAGAGGATCTGCGCTGAAGGGCTTAAAGGTTCTGTTCATGAGTTTCGTTCTACTATGGTTATGTTTGTATTATATTTTCATTTGTCATCCACGTATTGTGAAGATGTCTAAGTTTAGTTAAAATAGTTACAAGAACTTGAATAATCTCTTGCTTTTTAAGTTAGCTTTTAGAATTAATATATAGCTAATTTCTAATTTGATCTTAGAGTTTATTCGTTTTTATACTTGATCACTCCCAATTTTTAGTATTGCAAATGTTTAGTTGTGAATACCAGAAGTTAAGATGTATGATTTCTTAAAAGTGAAGAAGAATATGGAGTAAGTTTTTTTAACCAATATAGATTGGTCTACCTGTCAAGGATAGGACACATCCCATAAGGATGAGTTTGAATCTTGCTGTTCTTGTTAAGAACCTTATTATTGAACAATATGTGAGTAATTATGTAAATGTTTTTTAAGTCGTGAGATTTGATTTTACTTTAATGAGGTCTCAAGACTTAACTTAAACGAGTCTTATACTCCTCTCCCTACTTACACCAAAATGTAAAAATAATAATATTAACAAATAATGATAGAAATAAACAATCATAATATTTAGATTATATGTGACACTCAATCTCTCCTAAAACAGTAAAGGCAATGGTTGATTATTGTATGATAAAAGGCAATTTTTTATGATCCATTCATCCCATTGATTGATCCAATCCGTTATAAGAATCCAAAAATAGTTTGGGCTCTCCTTTTAAAGTAAGGGCTAAGTGGCTAGATAATAGCCTGGTATACAACATAAGCCGCCCAGCCCATTCCACATATGTGACATGTCAAACCAGAAGGGGAAGAAACGTAGCAAACTAGCAACTGGGATTCTGAGAGATTAATTTCCATCAAAGAAAGTGATTCTTGTTGTAGTTAGTTAATTTGTCATTTGATTTTTCTCATATCATTTCGCTATCAGACAAGTTAATGTTGGAGCTTTGTTTGGACTCATTGCGTAACTTGCGCTATACTTCCCTATTGCCTTGACCAAATTTTCTGCTCGTCAAGTTGGGTGGGACCCTTTATCGTTACAACGAGTCCAAACAAAGTTCCAAACCACCCCTCTAGTCTCGTTTGGTGTTTCCACTTTGATTACCTATATACTCTTTACTCTAGTTCCCTTCTTTTTAAGTAGTAATTACTTTGACGATCTTTTTAACAGAACTTAACGCCTTCTTTTTGCTGGAAAGGCAAAGCATAAGAATTTTCGACTACATGATTTCTTCAATTCAACGAAAGCTAGCAAAATTATTAATTGTCTCTAAAATCTATAATTAAAGATGTATTTTTTTCTCAGATTTTACTAAATTAACTTAATATATTTTAGATTAAATTAGTAATATATAACTAGAATTTCGGTACAAACTCAGTTTTGGACGTATTTCTTCCTTTCCATCCACCAGCAAACATTTGCTTGGCTGGGTGAAGGAGTACCTCACGAATCACGATTCATGTCATGAATGTGAATTGTCGCATTGTTGATTTTTCAACAGCGATAAAAATCCTTTGATACGGCCAAGCATTGCCATTACCCGTTTTTCCCAACTGAATATCGCAATTAAAAATCACAGCTACGAATTCGGTGAAAAGAGGAAGAAATTAAATTAGTTAAAACGACCTATTACCAAATAGTAATCAATAATTATTCTACTTTACAACTTGAAAGCGACTAAGCAAACAAATGGCAGTGATTCTTTTCGTAACCATTTGTATTTCGGTGGTTACTAGTACATGTTTTTACAGCCGTATGGTATTAATTTTCTCCACAAATGTAAGTACTCTCGTGAATATTTATTTAAAGTATTGCCTAGGCAAAAATGTTTAGCCAATAAAAGTAACATTCTCCCGAGTCAATAATCCTACTTCACTCTTAAGCTCTAACAGAAGCCAAACATGATAAAGTAAAAATATTAAATGATTGAAAATTAAATAGAAATATGTCAAACAAAATAATTAAAGTTTGACTTTGTTTCATAATACGTTCTTCACCAGAAGAACCCTAAAAATGGAGTGCAGGAAGTATTAGCCAAATCCAAAAAATGTAAAGAAATATTGCGTCGTCCATAAATGCAAGAAAAGAAGTAGGTTGAGTTCAATAATCAATACCTCAACAATCAACATACATACATCCCAAATGAAAATAAATCAAGAAAAAGTGTTTATAAAAAAGAAGATTAAGAGGACAAACTGTAAATACGTGTTTTTACAATTTATAAATGATGAGAAAACAGGGCAACACAGCACGCGAGTCAAACACTAATAACTCGCCGTTGTCCCCACTGACCGAGTCGAACCCAACTCGTCCATCCAACAACGATTCCATGAACCCGATTTGCTTCGAGATACGACCCGCAATGACACGACACACCAGCATGGCCCTTCTACTCCTGCCACCGCCGGAGCTTTCGTGTGCACCGCCGCTGCCGGAGAATGTGCAGATCGCCGCCCCTTTGCCGCCGGGGAAAGACAAGGCACAAGCTCCGCCGTAGGGAGCGCAGCCGGAGGTGGGACCCAAGCAGTGAAACCTCATGACCTCATTCCCATCCGCAACGCATCGCGCATTCTCCTCACAGTCATGGGCCGGGCCTGTTCCGGCCCGGACCTTGACGGCCTCGCGATACTCCTCGAAACGAGAGACGGTTCGTGGGCCATTGTGGACTTTAAAAATCATCTCGACAAGGCCCGAGAAGGGCTTGGGCCCCCAGCTGGTGTGGAAGATAATCTCCACGACGTTCCGCGAAGGGTGGCCCTCGGTGAGTTCGGTGAGAGAAGGGAAGCGAGGGTCGCCGTGGCGCGTGGCGGTGGCGGTCACGCTCCTCGATCGGTTGATAGTGGTTTCGAACTCGGGCTTGGCGGCGGATGAAGGGTATCTGGAGCTGGGGTGTTTCTGGAGAGGCTTTTCGGGTTTGGGTTTGGGCTTTGGCTTGGGCTTGGGCCTGTGCTTGGTTGTGTCGACGACAACGTCTTTGATGTTTTGGACGCTCTTTCTGCAGCTGGAACTGGGAATGAGGTATTTAGAGTTAGGGTGGTATACGTCTTCGTATGCTCTGGACTTGCATTGCAATGACTTCACCCACCCACTCGCCATTACCTGAACGAGACACAACAACTTGTAATGTAATAATAATATGTTGTCTCTATTTCTCACTCTTATCTTAAAAGAGTTTATGTTTTGACGGTAGCTCTAGGTTTTGTTTCAACTTCTAACAAATGGGCTCTCATCTTCTTGTGTTCTGGCCGTACAACAGAGGATGGAATGAATGAATGAGAGGAGAAGTGGAATAGACATGGCGCCATAATAAATGGATTTTACTTCGCTGTGTCTGCTGCGTGAAATCGCGCTTTTGCCCTTCTCAATTTGTTGGAATTACCCACGTGGCCTATGTCCCTCCCAAAACAACAAATTCCATTAATTCCGAAAACAGAAAACCTCATCATAATTCAGAGGTTTGATTTGGTGTTACGTACCAACGTGAATCCATTCCTGTCCACGCATACACATAATCACACTCAATTGGATGCGCAGGGTAAGTAATACAAGATGTGAAGGAGAGTAATTTTCGCTTCTTACCATAATATTGACTATCGACGATTTCAAACTTCTAAATTAAATGCACAGATTAAATATTACTATAATAAATAGGTTTCATTTTCAAATATTTATACATTTTTTATTATAAATTAATCAAAAATATTTTTTTATACTATGTTTAAAATAGTTATATTATTAAATCACAAACATTTATCATGCATACTTTTTTAGTAGATGATATTATAATATTGTTAGATACTACAACACTGTAAAGTATATGAAATATTAAAATAATAGAATAGAGAAATAAAAATGAACTAAAATAATGAAACAATTGAATTTATTGTTTTTTAAACTATGGGTTATAAATTTAAATGATAGATAAAAATAATAGGGATTTATATTGTTAATGTTTTCAATTATTTTAAAATTTTAAAAATAAATTATTATCTTTATTTGATAAAAAAAAAAACATTTTGCTATCCTTTTTAAGTGGTGTATACCTAATACAAATACATACTAGTCCAATGCATAAAGAATTTAATAACTCTTAAATTTTATTTACATGATAATTCTGTATAAATATTCATTCATAATTAACAAACTTTTTTTAACAAATTATCAAATCATGCGTAATATGAAAAATAATTTAACTAAAGTTGAGAGTTATAAACGAAATTGCCGCATTTTGGTTGCTTAATGTATATTGCTTAATGCACAATATTTATGATTTGGGATGTGGTAGGAAAGTTCGACATCTAACAGGTGCTTTAATTCGGGGCTGGAGTCATACATTATTTCCTTTGGGTAATTTGAAAGGAAATATAAATCAATTTGTTTCATGGGTCAGCATCATCAGGACTATTATGATTTATTGTCGGAATCAAGACTTTGAAAAGGCTAAACCCTGTGGGCTGTTGCTTTTATGGATCAGCTTAAAAACTATAATAAATAAGCAAATGTTAACTTGTACCAGTGTATTTTTTATTTTTTACGGTAATGATCAAAGAATTAAAAAGTTAAAAGTATTTTTTATTAAAAATGTTATCAACGTATATTTTAATGTGGTTCTTAAATAAACAGTATTTGGTTTAGCTTTTCTATTTTATCTTCTCCTTAAAAAGAAATATTGAACTAAATAGATTTTCGAAAAAAATTTAAAAAGCTTCATTTTAATATAAAAAAAGTTGAAATAATAGTTTTCTTCAGAGAAAGTTAGCTTAAATGACCTTTGAAATTTTCGCATTTTTTTTCTTGCTTTCACTCTCTTGCATTGCATGTGCACTTTCTTCTCTCTCTCTTTTTTTTTTCTTCTTTCTCCCCGCTCTTCTCTCTTTCTTTCTTTGCTCATTCTCCCTATACTATCTGCTTGTTCTCACACGTGACTATGTTTAGCTTTAGCAAGCATTTTCAACAAGGGCACATAATGGAAAAAGCAAGTAAATACTTCGTGGAAATTAAAAAATGTCTTCTAAAAAAGATTATTAATTTCTTTTAAATGTTACTTTATATTAAAAGTTAGATAAAGTAATTCAATAAGTTAGCTTAATTATTATCTATTACCAGCTACTAACTTTTAATGATAAACTTGTTTTACGTGTTTTAGTTAATTTTTTAGTTTTCAAGTAACTTTGATAATTTTATGGAACTTAACCAAAATCTTTTTCCTGTTCTTCTTGCTGGCTCATGCCCCTAAAGAATAGGAATAATAATAATAAGACTATATATTCAAGAAACTTGTTAACAATATCCTACGCAATTAATAATCAAATTTTCTATTAAAAAGCGTATTAAAATGTATTACTATAAACAGTTTACTTTAAATTTTTTAACCGGATTTTTCATAAATTTTTCAGTTTTTTTCTTTTTAATTTTTTTTTTCATAACTAGATTCCTTAGAGCATTATTTAACACTTCCCATGTTCAATTCATATGCGTTTCTTGTTTTTTACAATAACCCAACTCATATTCAGATGGTGAGTAGCTAGCTAATAAAGTCATGTTCTAAAAAAAGCTTTGGCCTTCTATCTAAGAATGCTTGGTGGCATTGTTGCTTCTTGAAATCAAAGCGACCATTACTCAGCTGCAGTGTTGGGTCGTCAATTTGAATGGCCAATATAGCACTAGACTATAAAGTCTAAGCAGAAGGAATGAAGTTAATTTATCGATTTTGAAACTCGGGGTAGTTTCGTCAATGCAATCAAGGTTTTCCCTCCTTCATTTTTGTATTTTTAAACAGCTAGTGTATGATAGTGTTAATAGTGAAAATTGTGTTTATTTCTGGAAAGAAAAATATTTTTAAGATAGTAAAGTAATTTTTCCTAAATAGTTCTATTAATAAATAAATATTGAAAAGTGAGACATATAATTCATTTTTTATTATGAATTCTTTTTAATCAAACAAGCAAATTAATAATTTTAAATTTTATAAAAAATTAATGTAAATTATGATAATAATTTTGATAAATATATTCATTTTAGTTATAATAAGATTATAATTCATAAAATAATAAAATAATTTTTGAAAAAACTATTTTTGATTCAGTAATTAGTTTATAAGTAATTTTGATAATAATACATATAGTTAGATAGAAATTTAAAAAGATGGTCATGGGAGTTTGGAGTGGAATAGTTGGTGTAGAGAAGGAGAATAGAAGAATGGAAACTGGCACAGAGTTGTGACTTGTGAAGGAGAAAGCATCTAAAAAAGCACTGAAATTTAAACTGTTAAAACGACAGGTTTTCTTCCACTTTGTTGCTAATCATATTTAACAATTCATGTATGGAATGCCTAACCTGCGCATTGCTAATTACTTTATTAATTACCTGCAGGAGCTACTGTAGGTACCAGGTCGCTGTTCTGTTAGTAACATATTGTGACAATGGCCCCTAGTTCCATTTGTAGCAGACAATCATATGGAGATAATCAAAGCTTATCTATAATTTTATGAAACATGAGGATTTGCGCCTGTATTCCAACAAGCCATCAGAGCCAAATTAAGCTGCAGTCAAAAAAGTTACGAATTGAATAACAACACCAGATGTAGGTTGTTATGCGTGGGATAAGATTCTTTTGCCCCATTATTGAATAAAAAGAAGTGCATATACAAAATAAAAAATATAACAGATTTAAATTTAATCATATCATTTATTAATATGACAATGTTATTTTGTAGTAAATGATAGTACCAAAGTAATTTTAATTAATCAGATTTGTCATTGTTTGAGTAGATTTTCCATTATTTTTTTATATTAGTAATGTAATATTAATCAAAATATACTCTTAGAAAATAATTTATGAATTGATACAGTGGGATAAAATTCATTATATTATACGTGTAAGAATGATTGATTTATTTAGTAAAATAATTTATGTTAAATTATTTTTATATGCAAAATTCTATTAAATGAGTGATAATTACGTATTATGAGTAATATTAATTTTAATTAAATAAATTTGACTTAAATGAGACTCTAATCCTAGAATAAAAATCTTAAAAAATAAAAATGGTTTGGTGGTTGTGAAATGAGAATGAGAGAAATGGAGTCCGAAAGTTGGAAGGAGTGCGGGTGGAAATGTTGCCAGGCTTTGTTGTCACGCCTGCAAAATCCATTGGAGCCTAGCACCGGGAAATGCGTACATGTTGATGTTGGCGTGCCTCAACTTTAAATTCGCTATTCTATCTAGTATTCAACATCGACCTCCAAATATGTACCTTTTTTAAGATAAAACAGAAGCCTTTTTTCGTAATTTGGTTCCTGTCTCGCTGAACCATTTTCTTTCTAGTGTTGAAAAGGACGTTTTTTAAAGAGTTAGTAATAAAAAAAACATTAAAAATGACGTTAAAATTACGTTCAAAATCACCATAAAGTAGATTTTTTTTATCAGACACCATAAAGTAGATTAAGGTTTATAAAATTAAGTTTGAGTTAAAATTAAAGTTGCAAAAATAATTCAAACCTTACTTCTGCAAAATTAATTTTTTATACAAAATTTTAATGTTTAAAAATATTTTTTTAAGATAACTACACGTATAAAATTTATTTTTCAAACTAAGTTTCGGACTTCCTAAATGAAAACCAAACATAACCAAAATGTTTTGATAACGTTTTTAGTAATGAAAAAATTATTTTAGTTTTAGAAAAAAATAGTTATCAATTGTCTTTTCTTTTTCTGACAAAATGATTGCATGCCCTATTAATATTGACAGCTTCTGAGAGCAAATTCAAATGACTTAGCTAATGACAGAGAAAAGACAATGAGTTGGGATAGGCCACTTCTGCCAGTGGGACAAAAATTGAATTATAAGAAAAAATTAAATGATACCAATAGTGTAGATTTTTTTTTTTCACTACTGTACCAAAAAATACTTTAGATATTCTTAACTTAATATTCAATTTTAATATTTCATTCACGTAATAAACATCAGCGTTAAAATTTGATAAGTAAAGACGTCATGGGTTCAAATACCCCATTAATAAATACTAAAAATACTAGTATCAACCAGCATTTATTATTGATAAAAAAAATAACAGTTACTACAATCAGCGCTAAAAAATACCTGTAATTTTGGTGTATTGAAGTAGTATAATTATTCCTTTGGCTGATAGATTCCCAAGTCACAACAGTGTCGTTTCTTTCTGACGTTACAACACAATTATATTTGAACATCTGGGACTTTGGGTGGTATTCCCTATGGAACAGCGAACCCATATATGGTGCCTCAGCCTTGTAAAATTACTAACTAACAACGTTAAAGATTTTAAATATAAAATTGAATAAATAGTCAAATCCTTTTATAAAAAATATAAGATGTTGATAAAATTAGTTCTTAAAAATATAAAAATTTTCAATTTAGTTTATAGATATAAAAAATGTGATAAATTAATTTAATAGATAATTAAATGATAAATTAATTTAATAAATAATTAAATGATAAATTAGTCCTCAAATTTTGTTATCTAATTCAACTTGATAATAAATGGTTTTAGATGTTTAACAATAAAATTAATTTATGATATATTTTACATATTTAATAACTAAATTTTTATTTTTTATTTTTTAAGTATTAACATGTCATCGCATCACACTTTGAGAGATAAATTTTATTATTTATCCTATAAAATATTATTCATAAACAAAAATTAAGATTCTTAATATTATTAAATATCCATTGAATATCAATTGTATAAAAATAATTATATTATTAACTAGTTAAAGATCATATTTACTCTGAACTTAAATATAAACATTTGTGTTGATTAAGAAGTTAGTTAATGTCAATAAAATTCACTAATCACATTTCATTTTTTTAAAATTATGTTATATTGAAACTTGATATTAAAAATAAAAAATCAATGAAAATAAATATCAATTAATTAAAGATATTTTTCAAATGACATTATTAAATAGGTGTAAAAATAGTTAAAATTTATTTATTTTTAAATTTATTTATTTACCAATAATTGAGTTTGGAAAGAATATTTATATGATTTTTAAAATAATTATAATAAAGTCATCATAATAATTCATAATCAATTGAATAAATAACGGTGTAAAAGATGATAATACTATTATCAAATGGAGTATACTAATAGAGAAAGTAATGTTTTTAATTAGGAGTGACAGTTGCAAGTGGGACGGTTAGAAGAGTGGAATAAAAAAGTGTTAACTGAAAAGGCGAACCAAATCTAGCATAGCTTTTGTCAAAAGAAATGGAGAATCATGATCCTGCTTGCTAATCATATTGTCTTCCTGAAAAAGCAGATTTTGCAAAATCAACAACTCTTAACTCCGGAAGTTGTAGATGATGGAGGACCCATCTTTCTGACCAACTTACTGAACTCATGAAATCGATGGACGACGGGCTTAAAAATCTCAATCCACGATCGTGAGGTAGTGGGGATAAAGAAGCTTACTTACAGTTAGTCGGTTAGTGTTATTAGAGAATGTGAAGTTGAAGAATAGTGAGTTCAAATATAATAAATTAGATGGGGATAAAACATAAAAATTCAAGACACTTAGATTTACATGTAAAATATCAAATTCAGAAATGTATTTACACACCCTAAATTATACTCATAAATCCCCCCAATGGCTTAAAGCACTGAAAGTTTGCAACCTCGTCAACTCATAAAGCAAAGAAAGAAACTCAAAAAGGTTAACGACACAAGAACCCAAGACCAGTCCTAATATTGACTCATCATTGATTGATAATAAATCCATCCTACTCCTTACACTTATTATATCATAACATCATATTTCTTTATATAAAAGGTCATTTTAAAAAATTACTTAATTTATTCGATTTTATAAGATTAACGTTTTGTAACTGATAATAGTTTTACTTTGAGTAAGATTATTTTTAGTAAATTATACCTCTAATTTTTTCACACAAAAAATGTAAAATTTTTTTAAATTATCAACCAAATATAAATCAAGGATAAAGTGCATTTAAATCTATATTTGACATGACTTAGTTCGAGTATAGTATAAGCTAAATATAATATTTTCATTTTTGCATCGACCTTAACTTGAGTCATTTGTCTCAAATAAAAATCTTGAGTCTTATTATTTGTTTATTTCATGTGTACGCTTAGTCATGTTATTTGTTTCATATATATGTTGTTTGCTTTTATGTATATCCTTAGTTTTCTTATCTGTTACATGTATACTCTTAGTTATATTTAATACATTTTGTTAATTATATATCCAAAATAAATTGTAATTGTAAGTTTCCAAACAATATTATATTTTTTTTACTGATATTTATTATTCAATCAAAAATCACATCATTACAAACTCATATTTACTTAAAATTAATTATATGAAATCACTTTATACTATAACTTTTAAGATACTTTTTGGTAAAAATCAAACAATTATCATATACAACAATTTCTGATTAGTAATAATGTAAAATTTTTACACTTCCAAAAGATGACATTTTTACTTAGTAATGTTGTTTTGGAAAATAAACTAATCTTATTGTCGAGTTGCAGATAATTATTGTTGTTAACGCTTATTT
>PYAF01000142.1:1615436-1627072 GCA_007407185.1 Glycine tomentella | reverse complement strand
AAGGTATGATAAGCCGCATACCCCAACGGCCCCCACAACATCAGCGGCCGGACACCAATGTGAGGATGTAAATTGGACTATAATCACAGTCTAGCAAACAAGAAATGGAGTTCCGTTGCCTCTTGCGAGGTGTCGAACCCGGGTCTTACCCCTGGTATCACTCCCTGTTTGCCATCTGAGCTACGCCCACCGGCTTGTTAACGCTTATTTAAGTTTTATGGATAAATGGGCCATCAGGCCCAAGAAAGGAAAAGGAAGGGACTAAGCAATACAAACTCCAAAGCCACGACCTCTGACAAAAAACATATGAAGAGACTACTGGGAGGATAAGCTCAAGATGGATGAAATAAAGTCATTGCATTATTTTTCAAATAGAATTAAATATTTATATATGTTGTGGATTAAAATGATTGTCAATCATTTTTTTATGGTATGATTATCAATCATTAGAAACATAAATAAGTGGTAAAATATAAATAATCCATGTTCGGAGGGGCAGATTATTCAAAGTAATCGATAATGAAGGAGTGATTTTCGGATCCATGAATTCATACCACAGGTCATCATTATTATTTTGTTCTTCTTAAAGAGATGAATTATAAATACAAATCTTCCGGAAAAAGAAAAAAAAATACAAATATTCACCGAGAGGGATTTAATCACATGGACTCTGTAAGATTCAGCATGATCTATTTAATAAAATAATTTATTTTTAATTTTTGTGTGCAAATCAATGACATACATATATCACAAATAAAATTAGTCTCTAATCTCGATCCAATGAATTAATAAATATCCATAATGAAAAAATTACATGCACATGTGAATGCTAAGTGTCAATTAGGACTCATCGTAATCGTTCGTAATATATTATATTATTAGTATTAATTATTATTTTATAGAAATTATAATTAAAATTTTAATCTTTGTAATATTCGCATTTTAAAAAATATATATAATTAAAACTTTCAAGAAAAAAAATTTATATACATAAATTTTACTATATTTAAAATTCGTTATTAATATTTTTTATAATAAATGTGGTAAAAAGAAAAATATCTCTAATACTATTGAACAAGGTGTCAATAATATATAATTTTTTTTATTCATAATAACATGCTAGCGAATAGAAGTTTAGGATTATTATACTGACCTGAATTATAAGTCGTTTTTATAATAATAATCTATAGTAAAGTTAATGGATAATCTCATGGTAAAAACACATTATGATGTCCCTAGTACATTGCCTCCCAGTGCCTACCAAAAACAAACATTGCCTCCCAGTTTGATCCTTGTTTTGGAACATTTGTGGGATCAATGCATTCATTAATGACGCCTCAAGTAGGTAGTTAAAAGATATCAGGAGTATATTTATTAAATTCAGATCGATTATCTATTCAATTAGAATATTAGGTTAGTGAGACATTAATCAAATTTATATCAACCGATATATATAAAAAAAAATAAACAATTCAGAACCTGTAAGTCTTATACATCTTCACAAAAAAAAAAACTTTTATATTAAAATTTCATTAACAAATTAATATTATACCTTAAGAATCTCATGAAATTCACAAGATATAGATTCACTCAATAAAACACCGGGTCACTCGAGGGAAAAAAATCCCTTCAGATTTTGTTTACACACAAATTACGTAAATTAAAACAATTAAAAAAATTCTGTGAAATAAAAAGTTTGCAACACGATTTAATATTAGAACTTTAGTTTGTGCAATGTATAAGTTAAGTGTTTATTTTTATATAATTAAATTCATTACAAATAAATATATCATTGAATTTGTAAAATATATTTTAGATATATAATAAAAAATAAATTTCAAAGTAAGCTTATTTTAATTATTATCAATTATTAAAAATATTTAAATTTAATTTAAATATAGAGATAAAAGAGAGTAAATTAAAATAAATACACGATAAAAAAAATCAAGTATACAGATTAATATAGAACAAAGATAACTTGAGTTGATTGATAGAGGGATTTTTTTTTTTGACTTATTACAGGGATAATATATAAAACATACCTCCAAATAACATAAAAAAAGATTAAGAAAATATAAAGAGCAAAAATATTATCTTTAAATTGTATATTTTAATTTATAATATAAGAATTGATAAATCAATAATATAGTCGTCAGCTTTAGCAATTTAGTTTGCCTCGATTACATATATTCAGTTTATACATGGTATTTCTCAGTTCAAAAAGATTTATCTAACCATAACCCAGGTTCAGTTGGTGGTTAAAGCAAGTTCATTAGTTCAGTTAATTAAGATACGCACCTTATTATGTATATAGAAAAGCGAATGAGGCGACGGATTGTCTTTTCAAAATGGGTACGTGTGGTCATTATCAACCCTAACCACATACTGAACATTTGTTAGAACTTAGAACCAACATCATTGTTATTATGTTAGGACTGCTGTAACTAAAAGGCAGATCAGTTCCTTGCACCTGGTCAAACTCAACCCTTTGAAAATGAAACCCAAGTGTTTAGAAATGGTGAATTATGTAGGTGATTTTAATTTTGATTGATGGAGACAGCTAAGAGACGAGTTTCCATTACAAAAATAATAGGGTGTTTATTGTTAGGATGTGGTTAGGGAAGTCTAAATATACTCTCAAATTTAAATGACTTATATTGAATCATCTTAATATTTATTATAATATTTATTTTATTTATATTTAAAATAATGATGTTGATACATGAATAATTAGTATAAATTGATTAATATCGATTAGGATTATATATAATGTATTTCTCTATGAAAAAATCAATTAAGGAATGAAATGAAATATTTTAGTATTATTTTCCTTTTTTATCTTCTTCACTGTTTGTTTAGGTAAATTAGAGTGACCCTAATTTTAATTATGCAACATTCATGAAACAGGTTTAAATGTCTCAACCAAGACCAATTTTTTTTATAAAACCATTTTTTAAAAAAATGAGAAAAGATTAAGGGACTATTGACACTTTACAAAATAAATTACTTTTTTGGTCTAAACAACAAGTATTATTTTTAAGAGACAATTAAGTTTGAGCTAAATAAGATTATTATGTGTGACAAAATTTTTCCTCCAAATATTTAATATGATTGCATACCTAGGACTCAAACATCACACTACCTAAGCTGCAATAATCTCACGTATGATCAACCTATTTAATGGTATAATATATTAATTTAAACAATATATAACTACAATTAAGATATATTTTTATTAAACAAATTATTATTATTAAGTTAAAAATTGTATTATTAATATATATAATTATATTAATGTTATTTTCTTCAAAGACTATATAATATTAGACCAGGATGAGATGAATCAAAATAAAACTCAAATTAATCCTTAAAAATGTATCAAATTTAATTTATTAATCTTGAACTTGTAAAAAATTATTCAGATTGAACCGAATTAGTATGAGATGAATTATGAATTATGAATTCTTCTACTAATTTGGATGACATTCAATTTTTTGTATAATTAATTTAATTATATGTTAAACTCAAAACAACAAATAGTTATTTCTTTTTTTACAATTACCATGATTTTAGGGCTAAAATTATTGATTTTGATAGTTATCCAAAGGTACTGACACTGGTGGGATAAACAATAAGTTTAGGACTTGATTATCATCATGGATATTGTTGTCAAGCCAGTCTGTAGCCAATTTGCTCGTTGATATATGTACGACCCAACTTTTTTTCATTAGCAAGGCCAAGAATGTGCTTAATAAATACTTCAGTATGGTGATGTGGATCTGACTCTTTCTTTACCAACTATGGTGGCTACCGTGAAATCACATTCAATCCAAAAGCTTTGTAATGCTCTCTCCAAACATTTTTTCTAGCTTCAGTTAACATGATTAAAGGGCACAAATTAGATGAGGAGAACACCACTTTTTTTCACTTTGTTGAGTGCGTGGATGGGGTCAATGCGAAGACTATTAAAATTAAGCCTCTTTTTTATATTAATTTTCCTTTTTATGATTTTCTTAAACGTACTTTTAAATAGTGGAGGCCCTAAGACAACTATGGGATACAAAATAAAAGTTGAAATTTAAGGAAATTTAAAATATTTTATTATGTGATTGATTGGGATTTTAAATGTCCGAGCTTTGAGTTATTTTAATTTTCAGTGACATTCAATATCTCAATTGTTGGATTTTTAGAAAATTAATGTTTAAAATAGTTTAATTGATTAATTTACGGAAAAAAAGAAAAAAATGGTGAAATAATTTGATCTCTAACTATTAAGGATGTTTCTCTAAAAAAAAACTATCAAGGATGTTAAAAAATATATTAAGAGACTAATACAATATTTTAATTATAATAAAAAAAATAATAACAGAAATCATGTCAGTCAAGCAGAGTGCTTGTCATACTAGGAGGGATCAACTTACATAAAAATAACTCTTTTTTGTTTCATCATTCATTTTCTTAGAATAATTTTTTTATGTAAGTTAATTTTTTTTGTTTTTTTTTCCTTCTTTTTTTGCATTGGCCGCGTCTTTATATTGAGGCAGAAAGTATTACAAACGTCTACGACTAAAAATCTTGCGAATCGTTGGTCTGAATTCTTCAGTAAATTCATCTGTTAACGGTGCTTAGATGTTGTCGTGTTTTGTAATTTATTCCTTGGCATTTGATTATATAAGCCTCCTACTCTCTACAGAGTTACCGACACATTATTGTTAACATGTATTATAGCATCAAGGTACAACAGAGCTGTATATAATTCATTTTCAGCTTTTATCTCATTTTCCATCTTAACTACATGATGTGTGTTGACAAAAGCAAATGAGTAGTTCTTCATGGCATTACCATGTGCAAATTTGTTGCTGCTGTCAGAATTTTTTGCAGAGCCACTGATGCAGAAAACCATTTGGTCTGAGGAATTGAAATCCGTTATCATATTTCTGAGAGTTACTGCCAGGTACTGGGGTTGATTTATGGTTATCATGTCTCGGATGATACTCTGTCAGTTCAGGTGGGTTGAGTGTAAGTGTTTCAGTTCATAAAGTGATAGCCAATAAAATATAACTACTTTTTACAATGTTAAATTTTTTTATCTTATGGGACATGCTATGATACGGGTAGGCATGTGCCTAGTGCCACCCTCTAATGCATCAAGTTTGATCTATGATGATTGTAGTTTGCATAATGTCAGGTTGACTGTAAGTTGAAATTTTGGCCATACCAATCGAATGATTAAAATTAGTTCGCTTAGTTGCTTAGAATGTTCTATTCTATCTTATTGTATCTTACCATGTGATAAGCTTTATCTGATATGTTGTTATGTTATTATTGTCTGCTCCATACATTCAATCTTGGAAAATATTTAGTATGAAATTACCAAACCAGTGTCGACGGTGTTTTATTATTGTGTGCTGGCAGCAAAATTGCCATTTCTATTATGTGGAAAACACCAAGACTAGTTTATGGAGTCATCGTTTATGGGATTATTGTCTTTACCGCAAAGATAATTTTCAGCACTTATAGGCTTAGATAAATATTGATCCCCCGAACCTTTACTATATGGCTCTCCTATAATGTCAGTTTTCTCCGTGCTTTTTTGAATAATTGCATCCGCAATTAGGTTATGAATTTATTGCCTTGGATTGAGAAGTAAGGTCATTGTTCTTGTCACTATGTTCAATGCCAGTCATGAACTAAGGTTATGAATCCACTACAATTTTAGTGGCCTACCATTGGCATGAACAACTGCATGACTGGCATGTTGGTTAGAGAAAACAAGTTACTGCTGCTAGGAAGTTGGCTGTGGTTGGAACTTTGTATTCTGTGGGACACTTGCCCTGGGGATTTTAATATTTCTGTTTAGATATTTGGAATTTCGACAATGCTTGAGTAAATTAAAATAGAATAAATAGTGTCTGCACTATGATAGATTAAAAGATTTTTATATTTTCATTCATTTACATATTTCTGTGTATGTTAAGTCAATTGACTTTTATAATAGAGTTTAAAATCTATGTATTGTGAACATAATTTTTTTTTGCATCGAGTGTCCTAATTTAAAATCAACTTCTACTTTAGTTTTTGAAAGAAAAAAAATGAGACGAGTGAACTTCTATATTTTAATCAATGTCCTTCCTTATGTGTCCCACTCCCACTGGTTAGTAACACCCTGTCTCTTTTTCTTGATTGTATTATTAATAATGGGAACTGCAAATTCTGGGTTGTGTGCAAAAATACTACTTTTTTCTTGTAAGAGGAGTGATTGATGAGCAGGGAACTGAGCCATTGTTGAGGCAATTCGCCTATAAATGCAAACAAATCAAGGTATTTGAATTTATTTTTTATCATTTAAGGGTATACGTTTCTTTATTTTGGTACATGCTGATAGGATAGGATGATTAGGTTCAAGAATCTGTAATACCTTCCGATTAGCATATATTAGCATTTTATTTTGGTCAATACATACTTTTGTTTTGTTTGCTGTTTTCCCAGTTTGGAAACCCGTGTGATTTTTGTTAGCCAACATTGTGTATAGATTTTTAGGCAAATGTCAAGTTAGAAAATACCCCTCTTTTCCATGCTAGAGTTGCATTTTTCGTATCAGAAAGTTACAAGAGCAAAAACATATTAGTCAAATATCTTGTTAGTGAAAAGAAAATAGTTAACAATTTTTTATGATTGAGCATAGGGCATTGCTGTTGAGTGTACATCTTTGTCAGAGTTGTTAAACAAAGTGATGCAACAAAAAATGGGGAAACACGGGATTTGGCTTGATGAATTACACATCACAAATTTGGGTCTTGGTGTAAGCTTAGGACTAGCACACAATGGGGCCTATGAAGTGTTACATAAGTGATGGCTTGGCCTCACAATGAAAATGGAACAAAGATGGATAAGCTAAGCTCATTAGCTAAGGGGCCTGAAACATGTCGAATGATGGATGATGGACAATGATGAATGGACAGAGTTGATGATCCGACAATGGACTTGTGAATTGTGACTGCAACCAGGTGAGGCTTTTCTGAGTTTCATACGAATTATTTTGGTAGTGTGCTGACATTTGGCCATGGAACTCAATCTCCCGAGGATTTAGGATACTTCATCTGAATAAAGCTAATACAGGACCACTCAACCAAACGGGATACTCAAGGCAGATACTGTTCAAATTTACATGTCTTTTTAATTTTGCCATCTACATATGCAAATTTATCACTGCTACAAACTCAGAAACTCAGCAGGCTGATGCAGGGAGGAAAGATAGAGATTATTTACTGACACCACCAGGAAATCAAAATGATACAAGAGTTTTATGTGATGAAGACGGTATGCATAATTAGAAATCTGTCTCCTAACCCTGCTCTTTATTTTATACCATATAGATATTATTTCTAATCTCGAGACATGAGTCTTTTTTTCCTTTTTACTTTTTTCTCTCTCTCTTGAACTTACTACAAAATCACACTTTAGCTTTAAGAACTTATTAATGTTGCTCGCCACGAGTTTCTCCAAATTAGTATGATAGATTTTTCTTTTCTATGCACTAATGTAACAAACTAATGTGAACAGATTCTGAATCCAGTAAAAGTGCTATTACTTCCATGATTTACTATTTGCTATCCCATGACAAATTAACCGTTTTATCATAAATTGTGGTATTGAGAAAAGAAATGGTGTTGTGGCAGAGAGGTACTTAATAAACCTCTTAAATGAGTGACAGGGTACAATCTACTTTACACTTTGAAAAATGATCAGTAACTTAGTGATCATATATTACTCTCTTTTAAGTTTGCACTTAATGGTATTTACTATATGATAGATGGGAACATCACAGAAATTGAATTAAGGAACTTTTGAAAAGGGAGAGGATGGCCCCAACGACATCTGTAAAATTCGGTCACAATGTATAACCACTCTGAGGGCAAAGCTATACATGTCTCTACAGTGTGCACATAACTAGCATTACGAAAGCCACATGCAAAGTGTACCGTGCCGCCCCTTCCTTGTGTGATACAATTTGGTAACATATATATGGACAAAAATGCAATTATATTCTCCCATGCAGTGATGCAATGCAAACATATCGATTTCTTTACCTTAATTTGCATGCCACTCGACATTGGATATTTCAATTACATATGTGTGGCAATGCTTTTGTTGATCAAGGTATTGATTGTATCTGAATTTCTTTCACTCACGCTATAGACTTCAAATCAATTGGTTAACATAAATGTAACTTTGACGGGGCAGGGTCACAATTATGAACGAATATATTGGATCTGGTGAATCTAGGCACCTCTAATTGGACCAAGAAGACGAAAATGAAATTGTTAATAATTTAGTTACCTCGAAAGAACATTGGCAGTATGGGCAGGCACATGTTGTGCTGGTTGGGAACATTTTAATTTTGATGATATGAACAAAAAATTGAAGTGATGAGTAAAGAAATGTTGCTCAATTTAGTGAAGACACGAGGAGCTATGGCCTGTGGGAGGGGCCGATCGGTTGTGTTGCCAAGTAAATATATATTTTGTTACTGTTAGTGCTTCGATGATTTGTTTCCCAACTACAAAGGGTAGTTGCCCGTCTAATCTCCTCTGGAAGGGAAGCGAAGGGATGCGGTTGATTGTATATGTATAAAGCATACTTTTGTAAACGTGGATTTGATTTTTTTTTAATAATTATGTTATTAGTATGAAATATCTATTTGATGTTTTTTTTTTCAACCATATTTTTTTTTATCATATGTATTAAATTCAAGACTTAAAGAAATTTAGTATAATATCACTCGGATAAAATATTTATTGATAACATGAATTCGATTTGATTGTTGGTTGTTGCTTTCTTTGTTAACCAAGACTTCTCTTACTTTCTGTCTTAATGTTTCATTGTTTTTTTCTTTCCATCTATCAATTTGCAGTCAATTATGTGATTGTGTGCTCGTGTATATAGTAGTTGGTGGGTTTGGGGGGACCATCCTTCACTTCAACATGCCCCCACGCGTTGGGGAAATCCTTCAAACGGGTAGGATCTTGGGCTTTTGATCTTAATTTGAATCTCCGTGCGGTTGATTAACTGCGTCTAACTGCACTGGGCGTGATTCTCAAGTGTAAAAATTCGTTAACCATTGTCCCAAATTAACAAAACCGTACATATAAATTATTAACATCACGGTTCAAGTAGAAGTAAGATCATCATCTTACTATCTGGAATTTTCGATCACCCTCAAAATATGGATACCTTACAAGAATTTACTATTTCCGTCAAATATAAGATTCACAAAATCTTGTTATTGAAAATGATTCGACCCCCCCTATGGAAGCTTTTAGAAAATCTAAGAGCTATACATAACTTTCAGAACAAAATTCTTAATGCTACGAACTGGTTCCAATGTGGATTGAAATAATTTACGGATTTTTTTTCTTCTTTTCTTTGGGAGAGTCGTTTTACATCACCATCATGCATAGTTGATGATTTGCTATCATAAAGACCAATTTATGGCTGGAACGACTGTTCGTAATGCATAACAACCAAAAGATGAACACCGTTGCACAGAGGCCTCCCCTGGGATGATGCAATCTATTCGGCGTTTCTGTGAATCAATATATGTAGAGATCAAAAGAATAAAAACCAGGGATTAAATATCACATGATGCTGAAAATTATATTGAAAATTCAAATGTGAGTTCTTAATAATGATATTATTGTGTTCCGAGTATGCAAAAGAATATTGAGAACTCGAAAGCTATCCTTTTCTTATAACAATTTGACTAAAACAAAAAAAATTATATTTCAACAATAAATTTGATAAAAAAAAAATCTTAACATGGAAAATAAAAACATGGACCTATTCTATAAAATATTTCATCATATAAAATAACAAATACACTAATAGAATCCTCCTAAATCCTAATAACATCAACAGATCGAGCATCTAAACACCATCACAAAAGTAGAGACCTATATAATAAAATCCAACAATGAATACCTAACACAGACAACAAAATGGCAACACCACCAACAATATATATCAAAATAAAAAGCTTTCCTATGAAAAGAACATGCTAAAATTTTAACCGAAACATAGCACATTTACTCTACCAAATCATCTATCAAGAACCTTTTTTTTTTCTTCTCAATTTTTGTATTTTTTTTTAATCTTTCACGCTACAATTGTATAGCCTTCTTGATTCGTGCCGCTGCGACACATCGATAAATCTCTTTAAAAATAGACAATGGGCTTCAACCGATTATACAAGTATACAACTTTCGTGTTTTGTTTTGTTTTGTTTTGTTTTGTTTTTTTGTTTTTTTTTTAAGTTATTTAAAAGTTAGTGTGTGTCTCACTTATGGAAGAATTCTCCTAAGATAAATACGTATAAACTTCGAAGACAATAAAATTTTGAATTAATATATAAAGTCACTCACCGTCATAATTTTCCATTTCGTATGTTCATATGCACATTATACATTAATGTTCACTGCATATTTTCTACCTAATTAATAACCCAAACTATATATAGACTTATGCTTTTTTTTATCATTATAATACGGCCTTATGTTATTATTAAGTCGCATGACACTTGCTATTTTTATGCAATTTGAGATCTAGAGTTTGTGAGTTTGTGGGTAATTGATTTCATTTGTAAAATTAATCTTATATTTCAGATGCTTTTACTCTTTTTTATATAATTACTAAAGACAAATTAAGTATCGACAACTTTTTTGTTAAGGTGATATATACGATATACTATATGATATGGTTTATCCATAATGTCACATTTTATGCAATGAAATTTTGATCAAATTAAAAATTAAAGGATTTTTCCAAGACGTGACAAATGTATTTTTAATTTTGAAAGTGACACGCCATAGAATTAAATAGATTAATTAATAGAGCTGTGTAGAGCGGATATCTAAAGAGAAATTGCAGTTGTATTCTAAATTTACATAATTTTTCCCATCATAAAACAAGAGAAATAAAATGAAAGAATGTATAATAAAACATGTGATATGATAAAGAGATAAAGAAAGAGAGTAAATTATATTTAAATGCATGATGGCATCATCATTCATTAATCCATATGTCAAGGCGTTCTCTGTGATAGTTAGGCTGTTATAATTGTTTGTTATCTCTGTTTTTGTTTCTCTCTGATATATATATCAGCCCATGTTATCCTTGTATTTTGAGAATACATTCATTCTTTCAATATTTGCAAGATTATTCGTTTTCTCCTTCCTTGCTCTCTGCTTTCTTGTCTGGGCCTGATACCTTACATGGTATCAGAGCTGAAAAAGATCCATGGCATCCCCAGAAACCATCAACTCTGCAGCAACTGATGAAAACGCAACAAACAATGGAAGTACAACATCAAGAAAGCAAGTCATGAAGACTTTCTCTATTCCCATAGCAGATAAACTAGATGAAGATTGTTTTCTTCCATGCAGCAGTTAGCTCTAGCAACCATAAATGGTCACAATCTGCAACACCATCTCAATAAAGATAGGATCCCAGATCAATACCTTGCACCAGATAACCCTACAGAAGAAAATCAAACCGAAGCATATTCTAATTGGCACCAGCAAGATAATTTGTTAGTATCTTGGTTACTTTCTTCCATGAATATCTCCTTCAAGAATAGA
>PYAF01000142.1:1550373-1612944 GCA_007407185.1 Glycine tomentella | reverse complement strand
AATATTTCACGTACTTCGCAACCTTGTGTAGCAATTTCACTTAATTAGCTGAGAGTTCTAGCGGAATTCACTAAGTTAGCTACGAAGTGTAGCGGATTTGATGCCTATCCAGCTATCAATGTTAGCGACTTCAAATCACCATTCTTTGCACGTTCGCCGACTGTTCATAATCAGCTACGAAGCATAGCGGACTACATCATGTATTCAGCTATGGAGCCTAGCGAAGTTCTCTAAGGCTGGCACTGTCAGAGAACGTATCTAGCTAGAGGCTCTAGCGGATTAGCTTCACCATTGGTTGATTGCCAAATCAGCCAATAAAGATCGCTGGACTGTATAGCGGGGTTCGCAGTGTGGCATTCCGACAATTTATCTTCACCGGGTGGCACTTTAAAAACTTATTTTACAAATGGTGGCACTTTAGCAGTTGTTTCTACACAAACACAAATCATTAGTACCAGACGCGCATCATAACACTGGTACTTTTGACAACATCATAACACTGGTACTTTTGACAATCTACCTCTGATGAGGCTAACTAGCTAAGGTACTCTATTTGGCGAGGACCATCCTTTGCACTCGCTTGCAGATTGCAATGAAGGGCCAAATTAAATTAGGAGTGATCATTGTTGATTAATTATTATTATATATTTATTTTATCTTTCATTTACTTTTTAAATTTATTTCCCTCTTCATTTCTTAATTATTTTTATTGTAATTATCACTCTCGCTCTTTTTCTTTATTTTACTCTGTATCTATCTTTCTTGCACAAATATACTTAAAAATGGCGTGTATACATTGACGTTTTCCCTTAAATTAGATTAAGCCAAGCATCCTATTTCCATTTCGCGATTCTGCATGCACGCCTTTCTGTAATTGTAAACTAATAAATTGAACAGAAAAAAAGATAGCTAATTAAGGCGTAGTTAACCGGAGCGGGCAGGCTTAAGTTAAATGTCTTACGTTTTGTCTAATGATTTTATATTTTTTCTTTATTTTTTAAAAGAAATAACTTTATCTCACCGTTAAAAAAAAATCTCTCGCATTTTTTAGGAACTTTCTCTCACTTTAAATTTTGAATAGAGAAATCCAGATATCTTAGGTTGGGATTGGGGACTGGTGCAGTTCGCACTTCACAGCCTCTAGCTTTTCCAACCATATTGAAATACATTATATATTTTTTTTTCTTCTAGATTCCAAAATGAAAGGAAAAAAAAAGTAAAAAACAAGTAAACAGTAGCGACGAGTTTCTCTTTCCAATTTAAAACCCTTGTATTTTCTATTTATTACAACTGTGCCCCTTTCTCGTGGCCTTTGCCTAATGTAACTTATATTTATATATATACCCGCCGGCTATCCCCTCCTTCAACAAATTAATTTACTCATTTGCATATACTAGGGGTGTTCGTGGTCTGGATTGGATTGATTTTGAAGCAAAAAATCATTCGATCCAATCCCTTCGGTTTGGTCATTTGATCATCCATTCAGTTTGAAATTTTTTTCAAATCCGATCCAATCCAATCCAATTTTTTTCGGTTTGGATTAGATCGATTTTCAGTTTTTTAAAAAGTCTAAAAAATAAAACTTATGAGACTTATTTTTATAAAAATAAGAAGTATCTAACATAAACAAACACATTCATTGAACAAAAATAAACATCATTTTCTAATTTTCATTAGACAAACTCGTTCATTGGATAAAATAATGAGTAATGTATTGGATTTTTGGTTTTTGGACTATGATGGGGAATAGACCCAAGTAGATAAAGGGTAAGGTATGATTTACAATTGGATCGGTTTGGATTGGATCGGTTTTCACCTGCCAATTCGGTGAAAATTTTCGGTTTTTTTTCTGTTTTCGGTTTTTCGATTTTCAGTTATTTCGATTTTTAGTTTTTCGGTTCAGTCACCGCGATTTGCATTGGTTTGGATCGGTTGATGAACACCCCTAGCATATACTAATCTCATTTCTTCTAAAAATAAAATTCTAAGCTATTTTCATTTGCACTCTTTTTTCTATACTAATGTATCCATCACTCAACCTTCTTCCATGTCCTTTTAATTCTCCGTCTCAGTTTCACTCCTCTCAGCTCCTTCTTATTCCAACCTCTCTCATTTTGAGAGCACGGAATCAATGAAGAAAATAATTAAAATATTTTATCAGCTTTAGTAAAGCCGTCACATTAAAATAAATAAAAAGGAGCGAAAATTAGGAAGAAATATTTCTTGAGGGAGAGAAAAATGCGAGTGAAAGAGATGCACCCGTTGTGCTGTATCTCCCTCGAGAGTCCAGGAATCGGCAAGCATTCGCCGGAGCGGGACCCGGCGGCGCTTTTCCGAACCAGGAGCCTCCCGGCGGTGGCATCTCATGGCAATGCCGCTCAGGGATCGGAGACCACCGTCGCCGGCGTTCTTTACAAATGGACCAACTACGGCAAAGGCTGGAGATCCCGCTGGTTCCTCTTGCGGAATGGTGTTCTCTCCTACGCCAAGATCCGCTGTCCGGAGAATCTCAACCTCCTCACTCCTTCCGACGACGTTCGCCTCATCGGAGAGATTTCCACCAACCGTCTCGCACGAGTGGACGGTGCCGCCACCGTCACACGACGGAAGCACCGCAAAACTTCTTCTTCTTCTTCCGGTGTTGTCCATCTCAAGGTAACTATCTCTATATATACCTACGCATAACGCGCTTGTTGATTTTGTTTTGCTCCATTATCTAATTTTATCGATTCAGGAAATTAATAAAGGGTCATTGCAAGCGTTGGCAGTGTGATCTGACTCCTCAGTTATACTGTTACTGTTTTTACGGCACTAGCTCGCTCCGAGTTAGCGTTAGGAAACAACAATAACATTCCGATTTTCGATTTCAAATATGCCAGTAAAATGTTAATTATTGGTGCTTTAATTTTTGGTGATATATGATTAGTGATTATTGCAAAGATTCACGGATTCGTTCTTTGGTTCCGGCCATGAAAATTATCCAACTGAACGTGATTCTTCTTCTGGCACTGAAAAGGAACGTTTTCTGTTGGAGCGAGCAGTAGTGTGGAAACCCGTGGGTTTCAGCCATGGTTCGCTGTGAATTGGTTTTCTCTCGCTCGTGGCTGGGCTTGGGTGCGATTTCAAAGGAACTGGATCAGTCTCAAATTGCAATTAATAGTTGAATCTGTATTTATATTAATTATACGAAAAATTAATTTAAAGTGGAAACGAAACATTGCTGCTAATGCGATGCGCGATATCAAATTGAAAATTGGTGTTTCTAATTGCGGTTTTAATAACTGGTTGTTAATGTAGAGTGGGTCACATCAACCGGTGGCCGAGGGGGGGTGCGGTATGCTACGTCTAGACCTAGGCATTAAGTTGCGGTCACAATTACATCATCGCTGCGCCTGTGTTGCCATTGGTCGTTGGTGGATGCATTTCTTCGTTTCAGCTCTACTCTTATTAATATTGCTTTCTCTTCGCACCCGTTTTTCTGCCAATACTACCTTAACTCGTCTACCATTTCAGCTTAAAAGTATGAAGCACTAAATACACCGGCTATCTTTGGAGCCCTTCCTGTTACCAGTAAATTATTGTTTTTTGGACTCCTTATTTTCTTTTTCACTATTTTTTCGCCGTACGTCTTTCTGTTGTCTTGCATTGTTTCTGGTTTGCTCTTCCTTCCCACTTTCCTCAGAGCATGTTCCTGTAGCTTGGAAATATTTGGGGAGAGAGAAAAAGCGACGGTGGCATACTTTTTGGCTTTTCTTTTGCTTACCTTAACGGTAATACATGACTTGAAGGAGTTACCCTTACATTATAGACATAGTAGTGTGGTGGAGTAGAAAAAAAAATGTTGAACAGTACGTGATCCAACGGCAGTTAATTAGGGATCTTGGACTGGCGTGCGTTTAGCTATGTAAGTTGGAATGGCTCAATCGTTACTTTAAGCAACCTTGTCAAATGGTAAAAAGTCTTTTCAGTTATTGGTTTTATCCAAAAAGGAAGCATATTTTCTGGAAAAAAAACAAAAGAATAAAAGGAGAACACGTATCTTGGACTACGCAGCATTTTGGTGGGGCATTATCTTTTCAACTTATAACATTAAATCTCAAATTCAGCTCTTACATATTTGTTTTGAAGTTTATATTATATAAGATTGAAAATCTATGAACATTTCTTATTTTTTTTTAGTGATAGATCTCATTTTGAGATTTAGAATAATTTTAATGTAAGATCTTGAGTAATGATCTTGAATTTAAGATCTGATCTTTACTAGATCTTCTAATAAAAGAGGTAGAGAGATTTCTAACATGAAAAATGAGTTATGGTAGAAAAACTCAGAAGATTTGTACATTGTTAAAAAAAATTGTTTCACTTTTCCTTTTTTTTTAAGATCTCAAAATGAAATATATCACTAAAGAACAAAATAGAAAAGATCTTCAATCCTATGTGACATTATGAGTCTACTAAAAAGTAATCTAAAATCTCAATTTGAGATTTATCATGAGAGAAAAATTTATTATTATTTGAACACTATGCACATCTTTAGAAATCTTTTACAAAAATCTATTTTTTCATGTTGAAAACCTGTTCAATCCTTTTATTTAAAAATGTAATAAAAACTAAATTTTAAATTCAACATTTAACACTAAATATATAGTTTAAATAAATTAGAAAACAAGTAGTATTGCTGTTCAAGATAAAAAAAAGCCACCCCACTTCTCCCATATTAAAAGGGAAAAACAAAGGAGGAAAGTAAGAGCCAATAAATCGTGTTTTACAATATTACCCAAATCATTCTATTATTCCACACTTGCTATTAATTCAAACTTGTATCATAATTGGTTTGGCGGTCCAAAACCTGGCGGGCCTGTGTTCCGCGTGTTCTAATTATTGCTAAGCGTCTTTCGTTAACTACAAAATTTTGGTGTTTTTTGGTTGAGGTGGTAGGGGGCGTCCTTACTTTTTAAGCTTGTTTATTGTGTACGTGTGTCTTCTTGGGAAACTTATCCCCGTTTTTCTTTGTATCAACGTGCTGTTTGGGTGGGCTCTCCCCATAAATTTTGTTGTTGTGCTGCTTCGTTTTACTCTAAAATTATTTTCTTTTTTTCCTTTTAATGAACAACAATATCACTATTTTTCTTTTTCGTACAAATTTGGTAGTATTTGTTATCATTATTATTATTTTTAATTTCATTTGTTATCTATATCTATGAATCCTGTTCCTTTTAATTATTCTTTTTCAACGAAAAGCAAACATGGTTAGTGTGAGTTTCTTCGTGCATTGAAATTGAAGTTACATTGCGTGAATGCTTAACAGATTTCGTCGTTTAGAGAAAGCAAGTCAGATGATCGGCGTTTCTATATATTTACAGCAACGAAGACACTCCATCTGAGATCTGATTCGAGGAAAGATAAGGTGGCGTGGATACAAGCCTTGGTTTCAACACGTGGCCTGTATCCTCTTCAACCACTCAGTGATCATCTCTTGCTTGTACCCAACTTGTCAACCGCGAGGCTTAAGACACGCTTGCTTGAAGAGGGTACCGGTGAGAACCTTGTAAAGGAGTGCGAGCAAATCATGCTTACAGAGTTCTCCGAAATGCAAGGACAACTTGAAGTTCTTTGTCAAGGGCGATCTAATTTGCTTGATACAATAAGGCTGTTAGAGGTAATTAATTTCTTACCTTTTGCTTTGTTCTGGAGTGCTTGTCACCATCTTCCTCCGTATTGGGTTCATTTGAATACTTAATGGACTGCGGGATATTTATTAGTTTACTATTCCCACAACATCTTTACCATTTTAAATTTGTGAAAGATAGCATAATATTCTGTAAATTATTATTTGTGCAATAATTTAACGATTCCATTTCATTTTATTTCTGAAGTTTTTCTCTCTTTTTTAATAATTTATCACCGGGTCTGCTTGGGTGGACGAATACTGAGTTAGCTTGATTGATAAAATATTCGCTGAAATGTACTCCTAAGGTTTCTTTTCAGTCTCCTTTACCATCAATTTTTTTTAGAAGCTATCTTATTTGTAAGGAGACTGTTATCTTGTCACGCGTATTACTTTCTTTATTCTAAATAAATGTTTGAGCATAAAGTTTCAATATTTTATGTATATAGTTTTAAATTTTGCTGTCTATATATTTTATTCCATTATTATTGTGCTTCTTAGTTCTGTCAAACGCATGAATACATGTTTAAAATATACGTGGCTATAGGATCATTATGATGAAGTTATCTGATCACGTGTATTGGTATAATTCAAACTGAAGTGCTATTGTTATAATACAATCAAGAACGAGGTCAAATTTTTTTCTTGCTAGACCACATGGCATGTTTGGTTCATATGGTCGTGAATTCTTGGCTTTTTTGTGGGTTTTTTCTAATGTCTTTTGAAGAGTCACGTCACTGGTGACTTTAGTTGGCGGCATCAATAGTTTTCTCCCTCCTGCCCTCACAAAAAAAAAATGTAATTGTAATTCACGGGTTTATGTCAATTCAATTATCATTTCAGTGGTGCCGTTTTCTGTATATGTTTATCTTCTCAATGTGAAAGCTCTTATTCGTATGTGACTAAACTGATTTGCTATTGACTATAATAAGCAGGCAGCTAATACTGAGCCTGAGGCCTCTGCTATACACGATGGTGAATACCAATTAACAAAGAATGAGTTTTCAAGTCTTGGACGTGGAAAATATAGTGGTACTTCTATATTTGTTATCAACGCTTTTCTGTTTATATCTATGCTGTGGCTTTTGTCTTTCTTATTTGATGTAATAAGCATGTGCTTATATGCGGAATCTTTGTAGTGTTGAAAGTTATCATAGGGACCGGTGGTTCTGTCTTATATGAACAGGAGGAATATTGCTGACATCATATTTGTTATTGCAATACAAGCATTTCTTGAATGATGGAAATATATATATGTGTATATATATATATATATAGATATATATTTAGCTAAATGCCCTTAGAACATGGACTTGTTTTTCTTTTTCCCAAGATGTAGAGTTTAATTCAGCCAATGGAATTTTAACCAGCATCTTCATAGAACTTTTATTTCATCTTTTAGATTGAAGTTCATATGTCTGTTTTGTTTTGAAAATCAATCTGATGGCTATTAGTAAACTATACATTGTAAGATGCGAGTAAATTAATATTTTTGATGGATCCTAGTTCATATGTCTCTACCTGTTAACTTCTAATAGATTTCAATTGTATTTGGGAGGCAATTTATGTGTGAATTTGAGGGGCATGAATCCATGATTTGCTCAATTATTAATTCATTCAACCAGAATAAAGATTATACTTCATAAACATGCTGAGTACATTTATCACACTTCGCTAGATACTCATGAGCACTGTCGCTGTGGATAAGTGTGAAATAATATTTTGTCCTTTGTCTTTGGGTAAATTTGTCTACAATGAATC
The DNA here is from genome assembly GCA_007407185.1 of Glycine tomentella. Classification (NCBI taxonomy): domain Eukaryota; kingdom Viridiplantae; phylum Streptophyta; class Magnoliopsida; order Fabales; family Fabaceae; genus Glycine; species Glycine tomentella. The sequence goes on along the minus strand of PYAF01000142.1, from coordinate 1,605,515 downwards.
TGTCTGCAACCTTCATTATTTATGATCTTGTCCTTTGTAGATGTACTATTATTTTCATGTATACTTTTGGGTTTCAGAATATAGTACAACTGAATCATCTGATGATATTGACAAACAAGATATGGAGGAAGTGTCAGATGAAGATGAAATCTCATATTATGATACTAGAGAGTGTTTTACAGATACTGATTGCAAGTGTGAGTCAGCGGGAGCTATGAATCAAGTGGACAGGTGTAGGGAAGCCAACACACTATACACCGATACAGAGAACATTCATCATGAGAAAATGGTCTGTAATTATAAGCACCCTCAGATAGCAAGACGAAAAAAGCTTCCAGATCCTGTTGAGAAAGAGAAGGGTGTTAGTCTTTGGTCAATGATCAAGGACAATGTGGGAAAAGATCTAACGAGAGTTTGTCTCCCGGTATACTTTAATGAGCCGATATCATCGCTACAAAAATGTTGTGAGGACTTGGAGTACTCTTATCTTCTGGATCAAGCTTATGAGTACGGAAAATCAGTAAGATATACATCTTTATGCCTCTCACCAGTGTTTAAGTGCAATCAATACAAATTTAAAACTCGTATCGAAGTTGAATGGCCACATTTTCAAAAGCACTTCTTTAGCCCTAAATCTGTTATTGTATAGTGGAACATGATAAATTTACGACTTCTCTTTGCAACTCTACCTAGAATGTTTTAGGGTTGTTTCCATCTCTAATATACAGAGAGATTTAGTAATCTTACTGCACTCTTTTAACTTCTTAGCTTTTATGTTTATAGTTTCACTCATTAAGTTTTTTACCTCACACAGGAGAAGAGCAAGAGGGAAAAATCATGATTTGACAGTATGAAACTAACCATACCTTATAATTTCTATGAATTTGTTCTGTCACAAATGAGTATTTTCTCAGTTGCCTCATAACCAAGTGATGCATCTACCCTTTATATTATGGATTTGTTTTCTCTAATCTAGAGAAATGAGTCAATTTGTGAGTAACTCTGTACTAAACTACTAATAATTTGGCAAGTGGCAACATTTAGTAAATTTTCATCTTTCCCGTAGGAGTGTGCTTGGTTGAGCCTGAAAAAAAGTGAGTAGGTGGATAATATGAAAATAAATTCACTTTATACTTGCCTGCGCAACCAAAGAATGAGAAGGAAGAAAATAATATCTGCTTCATTTTTCATTGTTGGTTGAAATTTCAACCTGTACTCTCTTTTCCACGTTTTGACTTTCCATCTATTCAACCTCACACTTTACATATTTTTTTATAGCAGAAATTGATGATAATATGATTCAAAGTTGAAATCATAAATTTGACAGTGAAATAACCATGCCGTAATAAATTCTATGAATTTGTATGTAACAAATGAGTATTTGTGGTAGAAGGCTTAATCATAATATTGTATTTGATAGTTTTACCCTCTGAATAATTTTGCAGGGAAACGGTCTCCTTCGGGCACTGTATGTTGCCGCATTTGCAGTTTCCTGATATGCGTCATCTGAAGGTCGTAATTGTAAACCCTTTAATCCTTTATTAGGAGAAACCTACGAAGCTGATTACCCCGACAAAGGAATTCGCTTCTTTTCCGAGAAGGTTAGTTCCTTGTGATTTAATGAAGCAGAAATACAGGATTGGAATCTAAAAAGGCCAAGAAGAGATAAGGTCGAATTTTACTCTGGATATCTTTTGGGCTTAACAAATATTGATAAAATTTCCTAAAATTAAATTACTTTCATTAGTTAAAAACTTAGAGAAGTATAATGTAAAGCAACTTATTTACTTCTAAGGTAAATTACACTCCCACTGAATGTTGATTGCTTAAATTGCATAGCGCACAATGAGACAGTAAAACATGAAATGGAAATCGACTGAAATCTCAAATTCCATAATAGAGGTGTTCAACACTTAAATTCGTCTCCTGAAGTCCCTATGTTGATAGTAGGGTGTTCAAAATTAGCTGCAGCCTGCGGGTGATATTTAGAGGCGTAGAGAGAGGAAAAATATTCCCAGGAGGGTCGTTTATAGATGCGCATCACCTCTTACAGATTTATTTACTTTAAAATAAACTCTGTAGCACATTTTTATCTCATAGGGGGAGGGAACTATAATATTACAAAATACAGGGGAAACAATTTATTTAAGCATCTCTCATCTCTTGGGGGAGATACGTGTAATTTGTCTTTATATTGAGAAGTGGACTTGTTATTCTTTTAATCTTTTTCTTCTTTTTGGTCCAATGTTCGGTTTTGTAACTTGATTGAAGTAAGTAAAATATCTTGTATTGTTGTATGCTCAGTTGTGGTGTGGCTTAACAATGATGAGGAAGTTCAATGCATACATTGTCTTTCTTGAGTTCATACATGATAATTTTTTGGCATAGATTACATCTCCATGGAATTCGATCTTATATGTATTTTTTTCTAGTTGGTCTTAATATGTGCAATTCATCAACCTGCCAATATATTTCACGTTCGCTGACATTATGTGTGAAACAGGTCAGTCACCATCCAACTCTCATTGCCTGCCACTGCGAAGGTAGAGGATGGAAGTTTTGGGCTGACACCAACATCCATTCAAAGTTTTGGGGAAGGTCAATTCAGCTTGACCCAGTGGGTGTTCTAACCTTAGAGTTCAGTGATGGGGAAATATTTCAGTGGAGCAAGGTATGCATTGTGAAATCACTGTCCATTATTGATCGTATATATTCTCTCTAAAATTAATGTTATGATTGTTGTTTTTTCTACTATTAGGTCACCACCACGATCTATAATCTTATCCTTGGGAAACTATACTGTGATCATCATGGGAACATGGATATACGTGGTAATCGTACATATTCATGTAGACTCAAGTTCAAAGAGCAGACGATCCTTGATCGAAATCCTCGCCAGGTAAGAGTTATTGGTTATTAGTGGCCCGTCACAATTCTTTGCAACCTGTTCTTTATATTATTCTATTTATCTTCTCTACTCCTTAAATTTCGCCTGTCTAAATTCCAAAGTAACACATTATCTGCTAAGTCATTTTTTTAGTTAACATCTCATTCATTCAGTGTGTATCCCGCGTTCAATTAGGTGCATGGATTTATCGAAGATGAAACGGGGAAAAGAGTTGCCACATTATTTGGCAAGTGGGATGACAGCATGTATTATATGAATGGCAATGTAAATGTCAAGCCTAAAGATTTCACTTCATCAAAAGCATCCTTGTTGTGGAAAAGGACTATGCCATCTCCTAATCTCACCCGGTATAATTTGACACCATTTGCCATCACTCTGAATGAGCTTACTCCGGGACTGATGGTATATAATGATGTATTAGATCATTATTTGATAGTACGCATTCCACTTCTTATATATGCGTCTCTAATTGTTGTTTATAGCTTTTTCTGATCCCGGGTATTTGATCACGGATTAAAGGAGAAGCTCCCGCCCACGGATTCCAGGCTCAGACCAGACCAACGGCATCTAGAGAATGGGGAATACGAGAGGGCTAATTTGGAGAAACAAAGGTTGGAAAAGCGGCAGAGAATGGTATGTCTGAATTCTGATAGCTGTTTCATCTTTGCTGCTATGAGCATGCACGAATTCTCGTTCCCCTTGTATTTGGAGTATTGGGGGTACATGAGGGTTTAGAGTTCTGTTTTCTGGCCTGTGGTTCTCAACGAATCTGTTTAAATTGTTATCGCTCATCACTTATTCAATTTTGAAGGTACTTGATATTAATTAAATTGTATCCACATAATTATATATAGCTGGTTGCCTATTACGTAAGTCGTTTGTGTACTTGTAATGACTATTAGGGTATGTTTGGTTTTAAAAATTAAAATTCTGGCTTCACTGAGTTCTTGTAATGATTGCAAAAATGCCATGGTATTTTTATCTTATTTCTATTTTTAGTTTCCGTAATGTTGCTTTACTAATTCATATATATTTTTGACCTTGTTTGTGCTCAGCTTTTTGTCTTGTAATCAGTGTTCTACTGATATTATCTGCCTAGTATACTGATGGTAAGTTAATAATCATTGTACTTCTTTCTCCTCCTTTATTGATGATCATCATGGTTCTTATGTCTACAGTCAAGGAAAATACAAGAAAGTGGTTGGAAGCCTAGGTGGTTCCGAAGAGAAGGTGAAAATGGAACATTTCGATACGTTGGTGGGTATTGGGAAGCGAGAGAGCACGGAAGATGGGACGGATGCCCGAATATATTTGGTGAATTTAATGAAGACTCTACCGATCCGTTAGGTGCATCTTAATTTGGTTCAGATAACCTTTACATATTTTCCAGATAGAGCTGCTTGATTAAGTTAAAGTTGAACTACATACGGATATTCCATTAAAAAAACACAGATGTGTTTGATATGTCTGAGACACCTTTGTAGGTCTTGAGCTGTAACTCGGTATGTTCGTGAGTGATAAAAATCGGAAAACGATGACGTACTCATTTGATGCAGATAATGATCATGATGGTTTATCTTTAATACTGTTGCATGGTGATATATGTGTTTTGACAGAATGGGGGATTAAGCTTTGCGAAACCGCTGAAGTCGGGATCCTTAAAGCAGTCATGGTACAGGCTTTGTGCATTGGCCGTGTGTTGGTGATATAGGAACAATGAACAATTGAAAGGGTAGCAAAGTTAACTTCCAGCATTTGTTTCTCGATGCTGCTGCTTTGTGAATTGAAACGACTTGCATGGCCATGGCTACTACTGTTGTAATTTTCTTTCTTGACCTTAGGGACCAGGGTTTGCGCGGAAGAGAGTTGCGATCCTTTGATAATCTGAAATTGAATTTGTTACTTGGTCTTGGATGTGCATATATATGAGAAAAAAACCCAGCTGAGGAACAGTTGTTGAATCGCGACGTCGTCTTAGTCATTGTCAATTTTTGCCCTTTTATTGTTTCTATGTAATTATTTGGGGGGTATTAGCTGATTTAAGGATAGATCCCCATATCCTGTTATAGCTATACTCAGCCCGAAAGGCTATTGATTTATTAGCTACATTGATTGAATTTTAGTAGTAATAAATGACGACAGGTTTTATCTTACGTTTCTCCTATTTTATTTCATAAATATATCTATGAATTTCAAACATATGTTGTTTAATTATATTTTTAGCCTCTGAATTTTTGGATAAATTTGATTTTAGTCTCATTTTTTAAAAATTATTTAGTTTTTTAAATATGAAAAAAACATTTTTAGTCCTTAAGCATTAAATTGAGGGATTAAAATATTTTTTATAACTTTATTTTAGTCTCTAAATAGTAACCGAGGAAGTAAAAGCATAATTTAAATGATCTTAATCGAATTCATTCTAAATTTTAAGAATTAAAAATATAATTAATTTTAAAAAATAATACTCTCAATGTGTGAGATGCTTAATGTAACATACGGTATCATTGAGAAAGAATAAGAAAAACATTGATATATTCAAATTAGGAGAAGATAGATTTTTATAGAAAGGGGAGGAGATTGAGAGGTGAAGGATTTTTTTAATGATTTACAAGAAAAGGGGAGAAAGCAAACTCTACTAATACATCTTTATAGACAAATAAAATTATTTAACTTAGGAATTCAAGCATAATTTAATCATCAAAAGTACAAAAATCAATATTCTTAATGATAAGACCACGGCGTCGGCAAGTATATCAAATCACGATAACTAATAATCTAGTGTCATTTTCAGCAATCTAAGATCAATTCACAACCGCAACAAAAATAAAATTTATAGAAGTGACTTGTTGAGAAAAACTATAATTAAAATTCAAGAAAAACAATAAAAAATTGATTTTGAGATTTTTCTTTTAAACCAACAACATAATGGAAATAATTAATTTTAAAATAATTAATGAAGGCGTTGGGCCAAGTTCAATATTATTTCATTTATAAATTTTAAATTGAGGTTTAAGAATATATTTGGAAATCATTTTAAGATAGTTTATAACTTTTTTAACTAATTAAAAACTTGCATTACCATAACATCGCACAGACTATATGTACATTATGTTTTAGTAGAATATCATTAAGGATGAAGCTTAAGATAAATATTTTAAAAAGTAGACCAAAATTCAACCATTTTGGTCTATATTCTTTTTTAAAATGACATTATGATTTAATCTGTTCTAGCTTCATTTTTTTATTATAAAAAAGATCAAACTAATTAACTTTATGAAATTTGATTACTAGTTGGATAAATATTTACTCTAAACGTACCGTAAGTAACGCAAAGGGATAGTAAGTCGATAAGTAGTTAGTTTTGTTGGGTCACAAAATGACGGGCCAGGGTCCAAATACTGCAGTGATAAATGATAACCAGTGAACTACAAGCTCGTTTCGCCCACCATCACTTTGCATGTTGTTATGTGTCCAAATGATTGTGGGACTTACTGTCACGTTTGAAAGAAACATGTGCGTATAATTAAGACATGGATCAGTCATCAGATTGATGAAGCAACATGACTAAATTAGACCTCACAATTATGGAGCAAAGAATTCAATTTATTTGCCTTTTTCTTTTTCACAGTATAAGCACATTGAAAATGGTTACATCTTACAAGCTTATTTCATGTGGGTAACTAGATGCTAGACATTTCTTTGTTTAGTGTGGAAATACTTGTTTAACATTTTGATACAATCAGGGGAGATTTTGAAATTTAAAAAAAAAAAAAAAAAAGAAAAGAAAAAAGAGAGAAACAAGAGAAAAGGTTGGTAGGAGAAGATTCAATGGCCATGGAAAGCAGCATCATCTGTTTCTTCCAATTCAATGCCCTCTTCAGCAAGCCTCTTCTCCTTGTACACGTACCACTTAGCACAAACCAAGTATAAGACCACATTTATAGCACTCAATATAGCCAAGAGCCAGTAAAAGTCATAGAGCCTCCCTTGGTTAAGATTATCTGCGAGCCATGGCCTACCATGTGCGGTCATTTTGTTCACTATAGACACTAACAAGGAGCTAAAGAAAAACCCCAAAGAGAGTGTGCTCAAGAACAATCCCGTGCTCATTGTTTTCATCCCTTTGGGACACTCTCTAAGGAAAAAGTCCAACTGCCCCATGTACATAAATGCCTCCCCTGCCCCCACAAAGAAGTTCTGTGGTATCAACCAAAACACGGTCATAGGGATCTTTGCTTCTGGCTTATCTACCAAACCATGTGATTGGGCATATCTTAGTCTCTTTATTTCTATCAGTGCTCCTACCACCATGGAAACCACTGAGAGTACTAAACCAACTGCAATGCGTTGCAAAGGGGTGAAACCATGTGGGTTCTTGAGCACTTTCTTTGCCACGGGAACAATCAAACGGTCGTAGAAGGGGACAGTTAGGAGAATTGTTCCAATTAAGAAAACGGTCATTGATGCCGCGGGTATTTGAAATGTTTTTCCTATGTGACGGTCCATGGTTGTCGCTTGTGACACCGAGAATGTGGTCATTTGAGCGTGGATTGTCCAAAACATGATGGTGGTGGCCCATATGGGTAGCATTCTTAGTATCATTTTCACTTCTTCCACGTCTGTTAGGGTGCAAAGATACCACTTCCTCTTCATTCCACCTCCGGATTCTGATGAATCCATGATTGCAGCTTTGTCCAAGAAACTGCCCATTCAATCATCAAATTAAAATATTCATTAGTATTTCATATTTGAGCCGACACCAAAGTCAATAGAATCAAGTTAAGTAACATTCATGAAAATAATGTAACTTATTTTTGTTGAAAGCAGCGTAATTGAAGGCGCAGGCACAACAAATTTCAACGCACCGAAAGCGCACAGTAACAAATTTTATTATTTTATTATTTTGTTACTGTGCACACGCGTTATTTTATTATTTTGTTACTGTGCATACGCGTTTTGTAACTCCTATATAAAGGAGCGCTTGGCATTCATTTTATGCATCCCACACTTGAGAAATACCAAGTGTTCTTCAATAGCTAGAATAAGTGAGTGAGTAATCTCCTATTTTAAGAGAGAATGATATTGTTTTCTCCTTAAAATTAGAGAGGTTGTAATCTTTCTTCTTTTAGTGAAAATCTTTCCTGGTCTTGCCCGTGGTTTTTCCCAAATTGGGTTTTCCACGTAAATCTTGTGTGTCACTTCAATTGGTGTATTTTTTCTTACCTTACCGGTGGAATCAAGATAAAGTTAATTACACCGTTGGTGTCTAGGAAAGTGTGTGGTTATTTAATTAGTCACCGTTGCATAGCACGGAGAGACTCCCACGATACACTTACCTGGCTAATTGTGTGATTAACAGTATCTTGAGACTCTGGTTCGTCTCAACTCTATTTTAGCTGCAGGATACTCTGTGACCCATCAATTTTATATAATTAAATCCAATTGGTCGTGCCTGTGCATGACCACCATTAAACTTATTTTCCATAGTTAGCGTATGATTTGATTAAATATACTTTGTTTGTTTTAATTTGGCAAAAAGCTTGTGGAATCATAGTCATAGACTCATATAGCAACCAAAGAAGCTGTCTTGAATAAAAGCTAATGCGAGTTTTAGTAGGGATCACATTCACATGAACGTGAACAGGGAACATAATTGTTGAGCGCAGGTGTAGCATACAGATAGTCTTGTCTGTGTAAGAGGAGGCAGAGGTGAGAAAAGAAATAGTTGAAGAGTGTGTTTGATGAAGGACAAATGACGCGTGAATGTCCACTTGGAGATAGCCTTTTATGTGGGTTGATTGGATTCTGATTCCTCTATGAGTTGTAAGAGGGACTCGATTTTTTAGGGACAATTATTAGAAAACAAAAGAAAGGTGTTTTCTCGTCCTTGTCTCCATACGTTGAAGCAAATTGGAAGAGGATATTTAGCAAATCACAAAGGGCAGACATATAAAAATCATGGCTATTAAATTAATCTCACGTAGTAGTAGTACTATACAAATTCCAAAGCAAGTATTCCAAAAATATTCTAAACCATACATTTATTTCTGCTCCAAGCTCGTGAAGTGGACTTCTTTCCAGACCACAGAGCAAATGAGCAAGACAAGTTATTGGTTTTCCCTTTCGTGGCCAACTAGCTCTACACATCTGGCTCTACATCCCCACATAGTCGATTCTTTGGCCCAATCATTCACGCTAGCTTCTACCAAATCGAACTACCTTCCTAATAAATGTTGTTCATTCAAATATTTTAAACTACCCTTGAACCGTACTTAATTGCATATATGCGCAATTTTTTTAAAAAAATTAGCTAGCTTAAGTAAAATGAAAATAATCCTTAATCTGTGAAAAAAAGCCCTAATACGTGCATCCAAAACCGGTAAAAAAAAACAATATAAAGCAGTGGGCCAATGCTTAGAACCTCTTCAAGCTAAGTAAATAATAAAAAGCATTACTAACATTATAAATTGTCCTTTATTACTGGTGGGAATAAAAAAAGTTTTTTTCTTGTCGCATACACCCATAAATAAAAAACCAAATCTGTTTTTTTCATATCCAAATTTTCAAACACACTTCACAGTCATCACATCACCAGCTTATTACTTTTTATCCCTTTCCCTCTTACCTTTCTCTTCCCATCTTCAAGTTATATACACCTTTCTTTGGTATGAAAATAACTTTCTTTAATAAAAAAAATATATCTTTTAGCAAACTATTCCTAACAAGGAATGACAACCAAGACCTTACACAGAAAAATAGAATATTATATAAATAGTTTCTTTGAAAGTTATTATTAAAACCAAAAGAGAAAGTTTAGATTGAGCTACTTAAACTTTAGTTGAACATCAATCAATCTACAAATTAATTAAAAGAATGATTGATGATGTATCATCAGTGAATGATTACTCTAAAGTCAAAGCTTAATAAGAAGGTAACTCCCGCTAATGAATTTAATAATAAAGTGAATCATTCAGGAATATCTATCACAAAGAATCACAAGAAAGAATAAACGAAAAAAATAAGACGGTGATTGGTGAGTAAATTTTACCGGAACTGCTTGCTATGAGGCAGAGTCTGCTTCTTGGGGTCGTAGTCATTAAAGAGCAATGATGAATCAGAGGGCAATTCCATGTTCCTCTTTCTCAGAGCAGCCACGAACACTTCCGCAAACTGAGTTAATGGACTTCCCACAAGTTTCTTGAAACGGTACTTCCTCGTACCCGACAAGAACACGAGAAGTGCCACCACGATCGCACCCGCGCAGATACCATAACCCCAATCTCGTCCTATGTTGTCTTGTACGTACACAAGAACCGTGGTTGCAGCCAGAGACCCTATGCTGACGAAGAAGTAGAACCAGTTGAAGAACTTTATCATATGCTTCTTCTCGTCGTCGTCCGAATCATCGAACTGATCCGAACCGAACCCGGACACACTCGATTTCAAACCTCCGGTGCCGAGCGCCGTTACATAAAGCGCCAAATAAAGCACCGTTAACTGTTTCTCATTTGCTCTCACGCAAGGTGGCACGGTGTCTCCGTTGCACTTTGGAGGGTGAAGGCTCGGAATTATGGTTGATATTGTCAATATTGTCACACCCTATATATATATATAAACTAAACACATTCAATTACATCACCAAATTAAGAAACTTAAAAAACTGAAGTTTTATATCAAAGTGAAATGCTAAAGAAAGTTGTGATCGATGGTTCTTACAGTTGCTTGAACGGCTGCGAAGATGGCGATGGTGCGGTATCTGTTGAGAAAAGAAAACGAAAAATCCAATGAACACTCGTGAGATCCAGTTCAATCTATTTCTTTCTTTGGATTGGATTGAATTGAATAGAATAGAATAAAATAATAGAGTAGATGGTGTTCATTGGATTGAACGTTCGTGACGGCACAGTAAGATGAATTGAATAGAATAAAATAGAGATGTAGCTCGCTGGTCTTGGTTTTTCCATTAAGTAGATAATATTAATTGTAATAAGTGCTAGCAACAATTAGATTAGGACCTTCCGAGGAAAGTGTCGGCGAGGAAGCCACCGAGCAGACAGAGCATGAAGGAGGTTCCTAAGAAGTTGGTTACAACGTTGGCAGAGGCAGCATTACCCAAATGCATGGTCCCAGTCAAATATGTCACCAAATTCACGGCGATGCCGAGTGTTGTCAACCTCTCCATCACTTCTCCTCCTGATATATATAAAGCAAAAACAAATTAACAACACGTTGTTTCCCAAATCACTTCAAGAAGATTTATATCACATGTAATTTTTAAAAAAAATAATTGATTATAAAACATATATAAGGTATATATGGTTGAATTGTGAGACCTAATATCATGGCGGAAGCCGTCCAACCACCGGTTTTGGAGCGCTCGGCTGGGCGGCCCTTGTAGTCGGAGGCATCAGGGATGGTTTTCCCTTGAGTTGTAGGGAGGGTGCTCATTGCTGCAGGGTGAGAGGGGTGAGGGGTGAGGTGGGATTATCAAGGGTTGAAAAGGCTACAATACAAACAAGGGGAAGTTGGCTGTTAATGCACGAGGTTTGGACCTTTATATACAGCTAAGATGAGGGCCATAACACGACCAGGGTTTGTGAATTTATATTATAAAATCAAATTCTGACCTTATGCCTAGCCACCCTTTCATTTAAATTATATGAAAAATATTGCATCTCAATCATGACATAGGACAAAATAGCAATATAACAATAATTTCATGCTCATGAAGTTGCCAAAATTTCTTCATCATTCATTCCCTTTGATGGTTGAGAGTAAATTTTCAAAATAATTATTTTAGTTTTATCTTACGAGTACTTATTTGAGTGCAGTGTTTCTTAGTAGTTCAATTTATTCCGTTTCCTGAGAATGTTGGAACATACTGTCAACATGATTTTAAATTGTGGTTGAGGTAATGAGATTGTCATTATATTGTGTTGAATTAAAAAAAATATTTACATTACAGTTTAAATGTGATTTTAGAATGTTTAATTATTTTGACGTTATGGTCCCAATTACGATTGTGTATCGCAATTTAAATCCATAACTGTGAGTATCATATTTAATAATTATTATATTGATTATTTATTTTGGCTGGCTAAATTTTAAAGTGGTCAATTTTAGTGAGTTCGTAAACTTTTAAGATTCATATGCATTTAATTGATGAGTAATATTTATTATAAAGTTTATAGAAACTCTAATAGATCACTTTATAAAAAGTTAGTTTTGGTTATGGTTATAGTATAGAATTTCCTTTTCTCCATCAGAAAATGAAACAAGAGTCTCATTGAAAAGTTAAGTGTTTTATAAGTTTGAGGAAAACTACAAAAGCACCGATTCTTAATTCATCATTAATTACGTCAATAAATCTGCAATAGTTGGTAGTCCATATATAATGGCCAACATTTATACATAATTGGTCTATCCAAATTCGGCAAGATACCTTTTTTGGAACCACTACAAGACATTGTCTCTAGATTACGCAAGTTAGCAGTTAAACTTATTTATTTTAAAATACATGGATAATCTGGATGAAGTTTTGCACGGGATATTGTCATATTGATTCATTGGTTTAATCTTATATATTTTAAAATATATTTTAATAAAATAAGTATTTTTTATTTTTATTTTTTTGTGTTTGTTTAAATTATTTTTTGTTTAAAAATATTTTTTATTTTATTAACAAATAAATTCTATCTATTTCATTAACACTCTTATTTTGTCTTTATTTCTTTCTTTCTGTCATACCAAATGGTTATTATATATTTCTATCATTTTTCTTTATTTTTTTTCTCTTTTTAGGTATAGAATAGTATATGGGTATCTAAGAAATATTTCTCTATTTTTTGCATAATTTTGTAGCACAAGAGATGCTTCTAATGTATCATTAATTTAAGAAACTAATACTTTGAAACCCAATATGTTAATAGGCACATAGTGAAAGAGTGATAAAAATGAGGACATTATAAATATTATAAATGATATGATGTGACAAGAAGAAGAGATATAAAAAAAAAATATGAATGTTGAATAAGTATTTAAAAGAGTAAGTGTCAAAATATCATTGTTGTTTAGAAGAAAAAAGCCTCCTTATTTTCCAGTTCTAAGGGTCATTGAAATTCTATACTTTTAAAAATAATAAAATGAGTAGTATGGATACATTGTAACCGCTTACTGTACGCTCTGTGCGACTGTGCGGCTTTTTGCTTAACCATACAAGCTTGTGTTGTTTTCATAAAAAATTATGATGATTCTGATGAGCGTGTAAATGTTGTGCATGTGCTCCTCGAGACTTGCATGATCAGTACTTCAATATAGAGAAACTTCTTTGCATAATGTTCAAAATGTTTGCAGAATTTAGAGTAACTTGCTTTAGTTCTACCTATCACATGCAATGTTATTGCTGCCACTCGATCTGTTTGTGGTTTTCTGATTTGCAGTGAGGAATGGAAACCAAACCAAGGTCTATTTGATTGGAATTTATTTGGGACTCATTTGTGGGTGAAAAAGAAATGATGCTAGCTTCCTTGTTTTCTGATTTTGAGTGAGGAATAGAAACTAATTAAACCAAGGTCTATTTGATTGACATTAATTTGGGAGTCATTGGTGAGTGAAAAACGAATGATGCTAACTTCCTTGTTTTCTGATTTTGAATGAGGAATAGAAATTAAACCATGGTACATTTGATTGGAATTAATTTGAGATTCATTTGTGGGTAAAAAAGGAATGATGCTAACTTCCTTTTTAAGACTCTGGATGAATTTATACCAAGCTAACAAATACAAGGTCAACCAAGTATTGAATTTAAGATAGAAAAATGCTAGCTGCACTTTTTAATTTGAATTTTGGTGTAGGATGGGAAGCCAGCGGACAGTTTTACTTTGATTTCTTCTTCAGTTTTGCTTTAATCATTGCACAATTACTTATTTAAGTTTAATTGTTTTTCTGAAAGGCTTCAAAATATTTTTGTGAAGAATATATTCTCAATCCAGTTTTCATACAACCTCGTGCATATTAATTTAGTTTAGTTTAAATTTGATATAACATTATTTTTACATTTAATTCAAAATACATTTTGAATTTTGTCAACAAATGAAAAACTGAATCGCCAAGACACCTACACAAAATATCAACGACCATTAGAAACCTATAGCGTGCTCTATCCATATTAAAAGACAGTATCTGATTTTCTGGTTTTCTGCAACACATTTTTGAGAGTTATATGGCCTGAGGTCTTTAGTTTCCAGGTCTACACTCATTTTTTTGATGTAAACACTATCTGTATCATATTGAACTATTGACATGCAACTTTATCTTAAAGTTTGTTTTCATTTAAATTCAAACTTAATTTAAATTAAAGATAATTTAATAGATTATCTAAAATTCTGTTATTCTCTTATAATATATATGTATCCTGTACACCTGCTCAGTAGTTGAATAAAACTCTTCTTTATCTTTTCTATACACCACTTGTACAACTACATATATATATATATATATATATATATATATAATATTTCCCTTTAAGAAAAAAATAGACAGTATCTGATTTTAAAATTAAATTATGTGGACACACGCCCTACATGGTACGTGAAAATGATAATATTTCTAGGATTCAGTTATAGATGAAATCATTCGAATCTGAATTTGTAGCCTCTTCGTTAATAGTGTCAATATTACATTCAAATAATTTAAATTTCATATGCGTGAGTTTTAATCATGGAAAATACTTTTTTTTTTTCTATCGGTGTTTTATTTTTAATTTTATGTGTTTAAATAGAGCCAATTTTGTAAATATAATATAGTTTGATTCTCAATATGTAATAAGAGGGAAAATGTTTCGAGTTATATATTTTTTTATAATTCAATTTAATTAGATTTTGTTCTATTAATATTCATTGTTTTTATCATATGGATATTATTACTTACAAATGAAAAAGAGGTGATATCACTTAAGAGAATCAATAATTTTTAATAAATTTCAATCATTTATAATTTTATTTCCACATTTGAAGTCGAAACAAAAAATTATATTTTTTTCCGTCAAATTCACAGAATGAATGAATGATTTTTTAGTCCCTCACTCAAAAGTAGCATGTATAGCTTTTTATATTAAAAAAAATACTTGCCAATTATTTTGTCAAAAAAGAATGGTTGACTTTAATTCGACCATGTTCGTGATTATACTTATTTAGGCTTAATTTTTTTTTTAAATTACTTTCAAGAAATTAATTTAACATATTTTATCTCTATTTTTTTATGAAAAAATAAGCAGATTTTATCTTAACGTTAAAACTTAAAACTAGTGAACTCATTTTATTTTGGGTGCAAAAACGAGTGAGCACATTGATGGTGAAAGACCACTTTGTTTTTTAACATCACTTATTGTGACGCCATAACTTTCACGATTCGTCCTTCCGCCATTTCTCTTTCATCTTTTACTTCTATCGAATCTCAACATATTTATATCGTCACATTCGCTTCGCCCTTCGCCCTTCGCCCCCTCACCTTTGTTTTACACCTTTATATCATCATATAGCCTGATTGTGTTATGTTTTTTTATTATATTTTATTGTAAATATATTTTAATATAAAAGTTATAATTAAAAAATTATACATATATATATTATATAATCGTTTTAATTTGAACTAAAGGTGTCGTTAAAGATGACGTTGATGTTGATGTATATCAATCGTTTAAAATTAACTTTATTACTCTTGACCCCCAACATAGTGCATCCTCCCTTCTCTTTCTGTTCGTTTTATTTATTTTTAATTAAATGTAAATATCAGTATATAAATATAAAAAATAATATATAAAGTTATTTAAGTTTTATAATACTACAATCTGAATCCGCTACACCGCATCCACCCTGACACTAGTTCTATTAAAACATTTTATTTATTAAAAATAAATAAAAGAAATCGATTCTAAACACTCCCTTGATAAGGAAAATCTCTTATTAATTATGTGTCATTGTTGATTGTGCTCTTTTCTTATGTAAATTACTTTTCTTTTCTACTTTAACTATTTTTAGTGTTCTAATTAAACGACTCTTTTATTTTACGGAAAATATGTACTTCAGCAAAGACTTTTTTTACCCTCTTGCTGCTCTAATTAATTTATTTAGTTTTATACGATAAAATAGTAATAAAAATTTGAGATGTGGACACGCGGATCTATTTTAACCACAATTTTATCATCAACAACCATAGATATGTGGTTGATTTCGATAGCTGCTAATTTAATAGTATTCTATATATTATAGAAGTAAAATAAAAGAAAATAAAAACCTTTAATGTAGTCGAGTCTTGGCGAACAAGAAGAATGACGAAAGCACTTCATTGGACGGCCAGTGACACAATCCATCTTGAGTTTAATTTCATTTTTATAATTTAGTTAATGACTGAAGTCAAATTATCAATTGAGCATATATATTTGTATACTAATAATTTAATACCATTAATACATAAGGGGAAAAAAGTACATTAATACGTCAGATTTGTTTCCTTTTACAAAGACGTTGAAACATCTCTTCTCTCTCAAAATTATCATTCGTTGCAATGAATTAATAGTATTTTACTAGTAATTTTTAATTAATAATCAGATTCAGTCAATAGATGGCTCTTTTAGGAAGTTCATAAATCGGCTTTTCGCGTTGTTCAAAAGATCCATTACCTGGACAACATAACACGTGGATCAATAATAGCACTTTAATAAGGTGCTAGCATCAAATTATTTACGCAACTTGTTTCCTCGTCTCTTAGAAATTACTAGTATAATGATAAACAAAATGAAAAATTAAAGAAAACCATATAATGGAAGAGAGAGAAAACCCAGCCACGGCTACGAGTCGGATGACTTTAAGTTGGTAAGCATCATATGACATGACAAATGAATTTAAAAAGTTAAACGGTGTCATCCTCTTATCTATTTTTCTAGGTAAGGAATTGTCGACTGTGTATAAGTACATATATAATGCTAAAATATTAAATGTGATTTATTTTAAAAATAAATTATTTAAACAACAAATTTTAATTTTTTTTCATCATTTTATTGTGATAAATGTGTTTTAAATACAATTTTTTAACTTAACTTCATAATATATGTCTATAAGCACAACATATAATTCTTATATTAAAGTTATGTTTTTCTAATTAAGGGTGCTCTATATTATTTCGTACGACTTTTGTATTAAAAGTGACGAAACAATAACTGATCAAATAAGTTATTGAAAACCATAACATAAGTGATAGTATATATCATGATGTATTATGTTGTAAATATAGACTCTTAATATTTTTGTTGAGAGTTTGATTTTTGATAACTAGTAACAATAACAACCAGATTAATCTGCCGATATTAAAAAAAACACAACAAGATTAATCTAATATGAAAAATGTTGTCAGTGTACCTTACTCACAAATATTTTTGTTATGATTTAGTCATTGAAATGATTCTATATATAGAGTATATAGTGTATTAGTCATTTCTCTTTATCACTATTATTTTGTTGTTTTTATTTTTGCACTGCATATTATCACTTAATTATTTTGTTGTAAAGCATCCACCATGAAAGTACAGGTCCAGTTAAAAAAAATACATATAGGTTTGTTATTTCATTATAGTCTGGCCTAACTTACTGAGAGTCTGAAACTATGTAACAAGTCTTACAAATAATACTTATGTAGTATGATATTAGTTGCGTTACTCAGTTACCCACACTAAAAAACAAAATTCACAGTCGCCAGTTTCAGTTGTACATGGAGAGGCACTTACTACGTACCCCGTATACATACTTAATCTTCTTTCTTTGACGCTTGGCACATGCATTAGGCTATGTGAACTTGTCTGAAGCTTCTGTACACACGGGATTGGTCCCTGTAGAAAACATTAACTTTGTAACGATTGGAAGAATCGAATATTAATTTTACGTTCAGGTACTTAATTAAAGTCAATCTCCACGTACATCAAATTTCTACGCTCACAAAAAATTAATACTTGCGACATGAAGAAGAAGAAATGTATATGCGCATTTGAATCTCTTTCAACTGGTCGTTCATATATGTTTTAAAATAAAAAAAACCCGATAAATTAAAGAAATCGATATAACCAAATAATAGTAAGTTTCGATGATCAAAAAGTTGACTTCAAGTGGCAAAGTAAACGATTTGATATTAATTTATTAGTAATAATTGATTATCAATTATTGTGTAATATAGTATATACTAGTATCTGGGGTCAGATAAGGTGGTGGTATTTTGTAATGCGCATGCTAAATGTGTGTCTGGCTTACAAGTTCATCATGTCGCTCAATTGTTAATGTGCTGTGCTTTTGTAGACGTGCTTATCGTGGTTTTGGATATAGAAATATAGTTAGCTAGTTAAGCGTTGAAAATGTATTAAATACTTTATACATTATTACGAAATGTTGAAAACGGATAAACATAGGCGGCATTCTACAAATAAAGGAAAACAAATATAGAAAAGGTAAAATAATTTGACCTTTAATTATTCTCACATCCATCTATATATGAAAAAATTGTTTTAAATTTGGCTTAATTGGGATTTGAGAACAGTGTAAAGACAGACATAGAGATGCAGATAAAGGTGGCGTGGCATGAGAGGAACTGGAAAATTTCCCAGAATATACAGATTGATACCTGGAAACATGTGGCCAATTAGATTCTTAACATGTGGGGAAGTCCTCATCTAGGGTGGGGACCTTTAGGCATGTTTGAGTTGACGAGAATAAAATGAAGATCCACTGAATCTGTCTAACTCTCTCTGCATTATTTTATACTCATGTGTGTTGGTATCCGTTAAATTTTTGGATACTGGTTTCTTTTCCTGAATATTTTGGATACTGGTATGTTTGAGTTACCCTTTCATTTTCTTTAAGAGATTTTTAAAGTTAAAAATTATACGATTGTTTTAATTTTAAAAATAAATAAATTATTTTTTAATTAACTCAGTATAAGAGGGAAAAAATTAAAGTGTGTAACTTATTTTTGAAAGATATTTAATTAATTTTTAAAAGCTAATTTTTAATAAAAAAAAAAACATGTTATTTAATTTTCAAGAAATTTTTATCATATGTGCTAACTTATCATTTTAAAAAGAAAAATCTCGAAGAAAACTCAACAAAGGAATACCTTAATAAAATGAAAATAAATGGAAATTCAGAAAAGATTTTCAAAAAACCGAAAACTAATTCGGCTCATGTTTCAGTAGAAATATTAGCAAAAACATTCTTTATAATTTCTTAAATATTATTAAATGGATTGTATCTAAATTTTACTAAACGAATTGTGGGTTCAGATTATTTAAAGAAACTCACTTAAATTCATTCAGTAACAAAAATAATATGTTAAAAATTACTTGCTCTGTTCTATACTAATTTCATTTAAGAAGAAAAATAAATTTTAAAACATTTGTTATTTTAACTTTTCAATAAAATATTAATTAATTTTATCCAGTTATATTCTTTATAATATTAATAATAAATAACAAAATTTATAAATTAAGTAATAATGATAATGTTAATTTTGTAAAATTATTATTCTCTCCTATATATTTATTAATTTTTTTGATTTGTATGAAAAAGCATAAGATGACAAACATTAATAAATGGAAGGAGTACATTACGATTATGGTGGATATTAGGTTAAGTCTCACATCATCATGACTGTTTGTAAATCTGTTAATGTCGATTACATGAATTATGTACTGCTGCTATTTATTTTGTAGAACATATTTTACATCTAAGATAACTCCTTTGATTTATTGTCACACGAATTAATGTGTCAAGAATATGAAGGAAATCCAAGGAAAAAGAGGAGCGCAAAAGATCGTTTGGTTTCAAATCGTATTACCATTGGAATGGACGAATAAATTAAATGGGATACCAAAAAAAATGTGGAATATGTCGGTAACAATGATATCACAGAAAAAATTGTCTTAACATACCTTCATCTTCCATTTTTCTTAGACAAATATTATTCTTTATATATTTTATTTATGATGTAATGTATTATGATATAAATAAAGTATTAAACCAAAAAATTAGTAAAATTTTCGTTATTCAAATAAATTGTTTTAGAATTTTTTTAAAAAAATATATTTTTAAAAAATTAAAAATTACTAAAAAAAAATAACATTGGGAAGTAGGATCATTAACTCCAAATTTCCTATTGCAATTTTTTTTCTAAAAAAAATTATAACAATAAAAAATAAATAAAAACCAAACAGTGAGATAGTGAGAAGTAGAGAAAACAAAATTAGTGTATATTAGGATTTAATATTATAATTAGTGTATATTAGGAATAAAAAGCATACAACTAATATATGTTGGAAAAAAACCTATTATATTAATATGCATTTAAAAAAGAAAGAAATATTAATGATAATGATATTTTTTTAAAATATATATAAATTTAAAATGAATTTATTATTATCAACTAAATTAATTATTTTTTTAATTTTATTGAATTAATTAATTCTTATAAATAATGAAGACAGTAAGTAAAAGGATATGCAAATAATATGATACATGAAACGGCAAAGCCACTTTTGTGCCATAAAAAGTATAAAAAAAAAAAGGGTCTATGATGCATTTATGGTGAAGTTTTTCTTCACCTATTGAGGTGGGGGGCTGCAATAGCATTCGGCCTATTATTTCTGTAAATAGCTATCCCTTGTAATTGAGAAATTTTCATATTAAGATGAATGTATAGAACATTACAAGAGCCAGGCATAAATGCAATCAAAGGAGGGAGCTGCACGTTAACCTCATGTGAGTCTCAGTGATACAGTTCCAATATGAGTACTGTCTCTTACAGCTATTATAAATGTAAGTAATAATTAATTAAGGTTGGTCTAATAATTAAGGAAGTATGATCCATACCTTAATGGCTCGAATTTAAACCTGTTGGGCCTAATACCGCAAGGATTGTTCATGTTTAAACTCGTCCAGATTCTTACCTTAATGATCCGGCCACACAGTAAACATAATATAAACAAGAGTTGATTTAAACTTCTTTTATTTTAACCAAGTAATAAGTAGTATGTACTATATATCTTAGGATGGGGTTGAAACTGGGTATGCCTTTTGTTTCTTTAAGCTGTGGTTCGTTTGGTATGGGCCATTTGGCTCTCCTTGCTACTTCAACGTAGGATAGGCCTGTTTTGGAAAAGGAAAAAAGAGTTGGAAATTACCGAAATGTGTTTCTGGTCAATAATTGGGCTTTGGCTCATCTAGATAGATAGGTGCAATCTCTAAGACTATTGCTATATCCACTTTCTATTTTGCTAAGTAGACTCATCTTTTTTTTTTTTAAATCAAATTACTTAAATAACATTAATGTGTATATAACTAAATCTTAAATGTCTAAGTTGTTACATCAGAGCATCTTTTAGAGTCACCCAAATTGAAGAACTGATATCAATTATATGTTTTTCCCACTTCAATTGCTTCACTATTATACAATTTTTAGTATTATGAAAATTCTTAAAAAGTTCAAAACACAAAAAATATTTCAAATATTAATTTTCAGAGCATAATTTTATTTTTTAAACATTTCAGAATCTATTTTCTTAAACACAAAAATAGTATTCCATAAAGTATTTTCCAAAATGTTAAAAGAAAACATTGTTTTGGAAAGTACATTTCAAAATAATGGTTAGGTATCAACATTATGAGTATAAAGGATATATTTGATAGTAAAAAAAACAAATAAAAGTGTACTTGGCAAAAAGAGGAGGGTGAAAAATAGAAAAAGCCATTTTAACTATTAAAGTTATTATTTAATTTAATTTTGTAAAGTTTATATTATCGTTTTTTTACTCAATTCAACTGATTATTTATTATTTTATTACTAACTATAATTTTTTTAAAAATATTTATTCAAAAAAATGTTAAAAAATATATTTAACTATTTTATTTTGATTTAAAAATAAATTCATAATTGGACTATTATAGTACATCGATAAATTTTCGTTAATTCAATTTAAATTATAGAAAAATACAATTTCCTTGACTGGAATTTTATAGTAATTAAATGGCAAATGCATCTCTCTTCTGTAAAAAAAAGCAAATGCATTTCTCTTTATTATAACAAGAATAAAAAAGAAACTTGTCAGTACGTGTACACAACAATATGTTGGGGGGAAAAAGAAAGAAAAAAGGATAATAAAGACATAACATTGATATTATCAGAGGGTGGTTGAAAAAAAAAATTCAAATAGCCAACTGATTCTGCACTTGGAGGATTGTCTTAGCTGAGTCCCTAAGCCTCTGTGTCTCTTCTTCAGTCAAGTGCACATTGGTTATACCTAAAACCCCTCCTCTTCCGAGTTGTGCAGGCAAGCTAAGGAACACTTCCCCACCATCAATACCATGAAAACCCTTTGGTCCCTTAGAAGGGTTCATGCCAAGTTAGCCACTGAGTATCCTATCGCCCAAGAAGTGTACCCTTTCAGACTTATAACTTGATAAGCACCCTGTATAACTTCCTTGTGTATGTTCTCCAACATTTCCTTCTCATACGCAATTTGTTGCTTCTCCAAAAAACTCAGCACTGAAACTCCCCCAACATTAATATTAGACCACAGAGCCACTGAGCTGTCACCATGTTCCCATACTATAAAAGCCTGCAATTACAAAATTCACAACATACATATAAAAGAAAATAAAATTATAAAGTAAGAATAATATAAGGTAATTTAGATGCTCTAAAAATAATTAACGACCTGGACATCTTGAACGTTGACATCAAGATGATTAGCAATGAGGAAACGAAAACGCGAAGAGTCCAAGTTAGTGCCAGAGCCAATGACGCGGTTTGAAGGGAACCCCGAAAGCTTCCATGCCACGTAAGTGAGAACTGAGAAGAATGGTGTCTGGGGAGGAGAAATGGAGAATGCCTCGTACGGCCTTTGAAGTTTCTACAGTTCTGGATTCACCAAGGAAATATGTTATGTTAAAGATTAAGAAGTTTCCCTAGTTTCTGGATTCGCCAAGAGGAAACAAAAAACAAACGTGTCGGCTGCTGTCATTTTGCGTGGCCATTCAATAACGCGCCCTTATACTTTATGAACTTGTGTCCAAGGGAAAACCCACGACTGCTAAAATTTGTAGCCACCCTAAATTGCACCAATTTTGTTGTGTGATAACATCACAATTATAACTTATTGATAAGTACAAAATTAAATAATAATAATAATAATAATAATATTAAATACAGTAAATACGTTGTTTACAATTTAATTATATTCCTCTTTTGACTCAATTCAACTCAATGAATAATTGCATATTAAAAAGTCATCGTATCACTGGAGCAATGAATAGGCTTTAATTTAGTAATTTATTGAAACTTTCAACGATATGAATAGGAGAAGAATGTTACGTGCCAGAAGATTTACGATGCTTACCTTGAACCACTCAGTCTAATATTTCTCTGAACTGTGTGAGCTGAGGTGAACTTCTTTTGATATGCTTTTCCTATATTATTTTCCAATTTTAGCGTGCACGTGCCCGTGGTCATACATTTTTTTTTATCAGTTAATATATATACGCAGATTTTACTTATCAAAATAGAATAAGACGGGATAGGACAACACCGGTACCAAAACCAAACAACACACGGGCAACAGTTTTTCAAAAAAAGTTGTGATCTAATGATGGAACTCTTAATGTGTATTCTCCTTTATTTAATTAAATTATAAATCATTAACTTTCTTTAATTTGTTATATTTGTACGTTGTTTTGTCTCCAAACCATGGCAGGCAAAACTCTGAAATCGTATCGTTTTAAGAAGTACCCAATGTCTGTACACTAATTAATACTAGCTTTTCATTAGTTCAAATAAAATGAGTATATACAAATTATATAACTAATTTAATAAACAACAATAAAGAGTTTAATTCATATTCACAAATATCTAATATACCTTATTAAACCATAGAGTTGATCCAATTATATAAAGTCTCATTGTGTTGTCATGTGAGGAAATGATTTATTTAGTAAAAAAAATCATGTTCAATTGACTTTCACCATGTGCATAATTTTTTGAGTAAATGGTAGTCATGTATCACAAGTGGAATTAGTTTTTAATATAGTATAACAGAAAACATCAAGTGGAATTAGTTTTTAATATAGTAGAACAGAAAACACCCTAATCTTTGATCAAAGACAAAAAAGTATCTAATATACCTTATTACCACACTATATTAATGAATTGTATAACACAACAAAAACTTAAGTCAAATCCTAATATATCGGTCCTAAGAATATTTTATATTAACAATATATATAAATTAACTCATTTATAAATATATTTTTATTTTATTTTAAAGATATTTATCGGTAATAGGATAAACTCAATTTATCTGACTTTAAGAAATACTTGTTATTATCCCTTTATCGGTGATAATCTTATAAAAAGTGGTTTGGAGTGTGAATAACAAAACTAGCCGTGTGAATAATAACTCCCTTCTTCCCAAGGATAAACCCAATCCTTTTATGTGCAGGTTGATTTATTTCATTTAGATTGACTCAGAGTATTGGTATTCTCACCCCATTTATCTTAAGTTTACCCCCTAACTTTTTTAAAAAAAATATATATTTTTTTAAGATAATACCCTTCACATAAACACGTTTTTTGTTGTGGCCAACATACACCAAACACTTGTTTCCAATGTTCTAGGTGTGTGTGAATTCACCATATTGTGAAAACACAATAAAAACTTATTTATGTTAGTCAAAATATACAATGAAAACTTGTCTTTGTTATGCAATTAACTCCATATACTAGTTAATTTATTTAAAAAAGTTACATTTTAATAATATTCAAATGAATTATGATACAAATTATTTTTAATTGAAATTAAATTAATAGTCTAATTTAAAGGGTAATTGTATCGTAATAGATTTAATTATCATTCAAAATATAATTTGTATCATAATTAATTCAATTAATATTATAAGAGTATTTTGTATAATAGTTAGTTTAATTTTAATTAAAAAATCATTTATATCTTAATTAATTTGATTGTTATTAAAAGATAAATTTTTTAAAAAGTACGTAAAATTATTTCCATTGAATATGTGGACAAGATTTGTACGGAAATATGTTTTTGTTGAATATATGGACAAGATTTTGTTTCTGCATGTAGTGTATCTCAATAAAGAAATTCAATATACACAACATCTATCAGTAATATTTTTGGCCGAAGTAATTAAATGTCTGTCGTTGTACAAATCAACTGTAGCCCCCAAAAGGAAAACGCTGTAGCCGTGAGCAATCGCGTTTAGCATTTATGAAAATGTTGTCGTTTTTCATAAAGGCGAACAACAAGGTTGAACCATGAAGGCATTTATAGAACCCATGAAATGAAAAGAATATTTTAAAATATATAATTAAATATGTTTGTCATTTTTCACTGATCTATTATTTCAACCAAATCTAATGTGAGATAGAGGATTACGAAATCAATGAAAATTTTAATTTTACCAAACTTAATTTAAAGATATCGAACAAAATAGCTTGAACACTTATCTACACTGTAATCTATCTTTTTATACACATTAGCCAATTTTTTTTGCAGAAAAATGATTCTTATATTAATTTTTATATATGTATAATGTATGTGTCAGTACTAATATCACAGTATCTGATTATGTTAAGTCATAAACCCAAAAGATGAAATACATCCTCAATGTGTAAAAATAAACATAAGAATTTACGACAATGTAGTAATTTTAAAAAAATAAAAGACTAAATTGTAATCTAAAATAAAGATAAAGAAATATGTAAATAATTTAGCCTAAAGTTTATGCTCATTCAACAAATAATATTCTTTTTGTATAAACCGAAAGCTCTTCAAATTAACTTGAACTCAATATAGATCCAATTTTAAAATTATAATTTTCAAAACAACTCACGTCATCTTTTCCGTTTTTAATCTATAAAATCTTAAGACTTTTCACAAAATCCTTTCCCATCAATTTCTCCATACTTACAATTTTTTATTAAATCATACTAACACACTGCCGTGGTAATATTGTGGTGTGTGTTTTACATGTGCCATTAACAGATATTTGTGCTGATATATGTTTTCTTGTTTGATGTTGGACAAGCACATGAGTCAACTTGTTTTAGTTGTCTAGCGTCCTCATTAGGCTAGAGCCACTGTTGTTCTGCTGTTTGGCACAGGGTCCATTTTTCTTTTGGAGTGTCTCCTGTGTAGGATGTAGGATCTCATGGAAATTTTGTATATGCTCTGATTAGAGACGTGTCTAAGCATATCACTTTCTCTTATTATATGAACAATGGTTGAGAGCTCAAGGTCTAATTAATTAATTAATTAATTAATCATATCTTCTTTAGTTGCCTAATATTCAAATCGTATTTTATTCTCTTTTCCAGTCAGATAGCTAGCTTGATTGATGCCTTATCTAGAAGAGAAGCCTTCATTGCCCTTCTTTATTGATTGGTAGGTAGTATGGTCCATATTGAACTAGCTTCTAATCAACTTAAAGGAGTTTTTGGTTTTTCAATTGAAAAATATTACTCAAGATTCTGTAAAAGTTGAAATACACAGTATACACCGTATAATCTTAATATATGCCAGAAGTTTAATTTATTTTACCTCTTTCACTAATTCATTTTTTCTATTATAATCTTTTGTTAAAAGGTTTATCCAAATTAACTGAATATATATGGGCTGAATTTAGGTAATTTTAAATGAAGCTATTGTCATAATAACAAGTATATTTTTTTCCATTGTAGGGTAAAGCTAAGGTTGATCTGTAGCTAGGGTCTAGGAATCAGGACAGGTCAAGCAATCAGATTTATAAACACGTTCATTGTCAGCTATAGCAATGTATATTCACCAAATAAAAGCTATATCAATATATGAATTCTTTTTTCTTTGGAAGAATTAGGCCGTGGTAAATGAATTTACATGCCTCAACAATACTGTTGGATAAATGGAGAAGGAACGTGTTCCCATTTTACATTTACAAAATTTGAATTATGAGACTGGTGAGTTGAGAAAAGTTAGTCTATTAAATGAATTTTAGTGTATCGAGAAATTAGTCTCGATCTTTTAGCTAAGATATATTCGAATTCACTCAAAAGATTTGAATTATGAGTTTCTGCTATTGCAACTGGAAAAGTTTATTTTGCACATCGAGCTTTTGTAACAGCTTATTATGTTTTCTAGAGATGTATAAGGTACAAACAAGATAATGGCTTCATAGTTATTATTTGTTGAAAATTTAACTTTTCAATATCGATATAGGTTTTAGACTCATTTCATTCATATCCTGGCGAATGTATCGGTATGGGCTATACGGATGAATATCAGAAATGGGGGTGATGGTGATGTTTGAGTTTAGAAGGCATCAATTTTATGATGATATTATAAGCTTAGGGAAGTAATGGACTGAACAGGCGAGATTGTTTAATGTACTATACTAATATTGGTTTGGATGAGGCACTGTACACAACATGTGAGACGTATTCTTTTTGCTTCCTGCATTATTTAATTTATTCGCCTTTATTTTGCTTCCTTCGTTAATTCATATATTGCCTTTACAGTATTTGGCCGAGCCAGAATACAATTTTGGCGCAATTAACTAACTTTAGGACAATAAACCGAAATTGGGAACACACTTTAACGACCGGCATTTAAAAGGAATACCAACTATACTGATTCATGCCTTAAAAGTTGGCAACTCTTCCATTCCAATATTAAATCCTTGTCTCGCATTCCACTTCTCATAAATTCATTGCACACTTTTCACGTGAGTCAATTTTTTTTTGATGGATAAGGAAAACAGGGTATTCTGACATTTCGCTAAGGCATTGCATGTGCCTTGGTGTCTTTAGCCTGCAAATTTTGACTAAAGTAAACAGGAAAATGACACAAAAAACTGATAACAAGAAAGGATATATAATGAATGAATTTCATGGGTTATTTATTAAGGACATGAATGAATCTGACTGTTATTAATTATATTTATATCCATTACTTGTTTTATGCCAAACAACATCGTGAAAAATGTATATATATGTTGTTTTTTATAAAACAGCACACATCATAATCATACTTTCGTGCAATTGTACTGTATAATATATAGTAGTTTTGAAAGCAAATAACTCAACATTGTCGGACATCCTTCGAAAGGCCAAAACTACATGGCATCAAGCATTGTTGGAAAAATAAAGATTGTAATTAATTAAATAAGCATATATGCATGGAGTCAATTAAGGCTTTTCATTGTGAATGGGTGGTTTCCGATGGGGTTGAGCATAATCCATCTCGACTATGTCCTCTTCGGTGTCACTGGTCTTTGTAAGCACTGTTTCTTCATCGTTGTGCTCAGTAGGTCCCAGCATTGACCGGACATGCCTCCTCTCATCCTACAACCATATGTCTCATCACTTTCTATCTTTCAAAATCAAACGACACCATAGTAATTATATCACTCCATACATAGGCTATATGCAACTTACAATTGTGTTGGGAAACAAACTTCTTCACGCACAACAATGATGAACAAAGATATGGGACAGACAAACAACAATAAGATACATGTGTAAAGAAATAAACGAAAGATACGAATTTAATGTTATTCAAAACCTTTTGCTAAAGTCGGCCAGGAAAACGTTTTAACAAATACTATTCATTATCTTAAATTATATTACAAGTTCTTTTAACAAACTTGAGAAAACTCTTCTCACAATAAATTTTCTGGACAAACTTTAAAAAATCCTCTTTGTTACAATATATACCTCTTCTCACTTGGGTGATACCTTCTCTAGTCGTCAGAAATTGTACTTATGCTTGACGTACAGATGCATATGTTCTTGTTTGAACTGTATAACTACTAGTTAACATTTACGTAAAAAGATTTCTATTGGAATTGTTTATATATCATTCATTTTAAAGAAGCAATAAACTGATCTTTAACCCAATAAGAGGGGCAAATAATTCTATCATTCAAATATAAATTATCGAAATTTGTATATTACCTGGGTTGCAAGAAAGGATGGCGAATCCATTTGAAAAGATGTCCCAGTTGCATGCTCGCCACCGTCACTTGGTATTATGTTTACTACAAAGGGAGATATTATGGTGCATAAGGCTGGAGTGATAGTGGGAAGATTGTAAAATTCATAAAACAAAAAATCACATATAGCTACAATATTTTGTGAGAGTGTAAAATGGCATACAACCTAGTGCACCATATATATATAATACAACATGACCCTCACATATAAGGTACAGCATGTCAAATTTTATTGGCTGAGAAAATAAAGGCAAATTTTTGGTTTCTCCATTTCTTTTGTGTGTAAACCGAAAGTCCTAGTTCATTATAATGTTTCTAATTCCTTTAAGTGATGGAAATAGATCGACAAGTAACTTTATAGTTCTCAACCATCCGTGAAGTTTATTTCTCTATTGCCTGAGCTATCTTGATTGCTCATGCTAACTAAAAAAGGGAGAAAAGATTTCAAGAGGATTAAGCACCTGAAGCTGCCTCTACTATCGTTTCCTTCAAAGTAGATGATGCACTGCTACAACTCTCATAAGTGTTTATTTCATTGTTTGCGACTTTCTGTTGCTGCGGTTGATTCTCCTCTAGTTTGTAATTCTTCACAGTACTAGATGCAGCTAATGCCTCCAATAATTTGAGCTTGTCTAATTCCTGTAGATAATCACAAATCTTAGTCTCCATAAATAATAATTTGAAATGCTTCATTCCCAATTAACATAGTACTTTTGTCCCGTACGGAGGATAACTAAAGCAGTGTAATGAGGAAGTGATCAAAAGTGGATCGAATTGTTGGTATTTGGAAGCCAACCTTATGTGGAGTGTCTTTTTTAGTAAGACTAGGATAAAGAGAACGGGCGGTGCATGCATGCACAGAAACACAGAGGAGGAGAAGAAGCATAGCAAGAGAAAGAGAAAGAGAATTCATGCTGAGATGAGTTGAGTTTGGTGGTTTCAACTTCCAAGTTACAGACAGAGAAAGAGTGAGGTTTGTATGAGGGTCAGGTTTTCACGAATATGTAATGGTAGAATAGCAGGTGCATTAAATGCAGGTTTTGTATGGGATGGAGAACGTTCTTTAAGAGAACGTGCATGTGTTTGGGAGATGAACCTTGAAAACGAAAAATAAGATATCAAGGGTCCACATTTGTCCCCTTACCCCTTTTCTGCGATCATTTTTAATCACTCATAGGCCATCCCTACCACATAGGGTCTTATTATATTTTAACTCAACTATTAGCTATTGGTTAGTGAATTAAGACTGTCATCAAAATAATTAAGCTACAGAGGTTAACGAGTAACGACATTGCACTTATTTATGTTGAAGAAACTAGTATATATGTTTCCCAAAACTGCAATTGCATGAATGCATTAATTACTTGCTTCTTAAGGCTTAGATTTGTTGGACAAGGCTTTTTCGCCAAAGATGGGATATGGGTGATAGATGTTGGATATTAGGCTTGTCATTTTTGGTGATTTTCTCTTTGCATAAAAAAAGATGCGATCACCGAACTGCCTAAGACAAAACAAAACGAGGTTGGTCTAATGAAAGTGAGATCAAGTAGTTTCCGTTTGTTCGAGCTGCATCATGACTGTGATCAAATAGATTGCAAGATCTCACTTTTAGACAAGGATGAAATGCTTTAGCGTGATAAAGTAATGGAGAAAAAAAAAAGTAAAACATCAAAATTGCGATCCGTAACTATAGTTGATAGAAGAGAAAAATGTGTTTAGACCTTATACTTCCAGTCAAGTGTGTTTAAGATTTCTGTACTTCCATATTAATAAATAAGGTTCTCAAACTTACCTAAATACATGGATTTAGCCCCCCATAATTTAAAAAATGTGTTGATTATCTCAGAGAAGAGACACTAAATTCACACAGTTTTTAAAATTTGGAGATTGAATTCATTGATATGAAAAGTATGAGGACTATGACCACATTTGACTAAAAAACCAAAAAATATAAAGACCTAAAACAAATTTTCTCCTAATTGAATTTTATTCATTTCAACTGTCAATAGAAAACTTGGACTCTTCAGGGCACCTATGATTTAAGAAAAAATATTGTTTAAAATTCTATCAATAACTATAAAAATTATTTTATTTCAAAATATTATTTGAGAAATAATAAAAGATAACATTATTTTCATAATTTATGTACTCATTTATAAAACTAAGAGTTTTAATGAAAACAAGATAACATTTTTATGAAAAATGTTAACAACATTCTCTCTGACACTTTTAATAACATCATCAAAAAACTGTTAGAAATTTGTTGATAATTGATAATTGTGATAATAACATCATCAAAAAACTGTTAGAAATTTGTTGATAATTGATAATTGTGATGGATGTCATAATTAAATCAGAAAAGAGAATCATTAAATGAGAGGATAACTAAGAGTGTAGCTAACATTTCTTTTTATGATTATTAATAAAAAATTAAAAGTAAGAATTGAAAACATTTTCTTTAAGCCTACCATCCTCTCTTTTTTCCTAGTTCTAATTCTGTTGTGCATTATTTCATAGCTAAATTAGCTCGAGTGCCATATGAGAATTGCAACATATGGGACCTACAGGGGAGTGGGAAATGGGGAGGATAAGTTTTAGGGACAACGGAGCATGGCTAAACCGTCTCCTTCAACAGTCTTCCCAGCAGCCAAGGAGCATGCCACATGGAACGTAAACCATCTGCCATCAGCATTGCTTCCCAAAGGGGCAGATATCTAATTCTAGGTTCTATGTAACATGACAATGACACATTCTTCAGATTCTACTGTCTCCTACATCCATGCTTGTCTTTCTATGCAAATTAAATATGATTGTAGTCGTAACTAGTAAATGTAATGGGATCAATATATACTAGTAACATCGTAAGCAGTAAAATTATCATTGTTTTCCTTTTTCTTCTTGTGCTTTACTGAAAGATAAAGCACATCATCACAAATGAGACCACATTCTGCCATATACCTTCTCAATTCCCCGCTTCTTGCCTATTATTCCCATTAACCATTGATCCAGATCGAAGGGGAAACATGTGACCATAAGAAGAAGACCCTCTTGAATAAAAGGAGATACTAAAGCATATTCTTATACTATTAAATCATAGTATGTATCAATAAACAATCAAAATGAACATTCCAAGGTATGCACAATTAAAACCAAGAAAGACTGAATGAGGGAACTTCTAATATTGATCAAGTTCAAGGAATTTATATACAACTGTACAAAACATTGAGAGTAAGGTTCTTGACATGAGTACTATAACGAATTTATCAGACAGACCAATGAGACCACAAGGTCAAACGGTGTAAATTTATAATGGCTACTGAATGGAAATCAGATCCCCAAAGGTGTTCTCGCCACTGTATGTAACATAGAGAAATCCATCCTCGTCCTTCTTCTCATCATATATGGCAGACATAATTGCTCCTGAAAAAAATGAATTATCAAGTCAGGTGATAAGATAAGGCTATTCTACACTACAAATCTAGAGAATCATATACCGCAAAAGAGTGACCGAGCATATGATACCTGTAGGAGGAAGGACGTTGTCCACAAATATAAAGATTGCCTTTTCTGCACTTAATTTAATCCTTTTGCGGATCACATAGACAAACTGTCCTACAGTCAAGTCAGCAGGGACAAGGTACCTGCAAGGTAAGTCATCCAGTTTCATAGCATAAGACAGTATATACGGCTGCCAACCATATAATATGTCAACTGGCATAAGACAAATTGTCAATGATGTATCTATTACACCTTAAAATCTAGTATTTTACTAACTAAGAATAGCAAATACACAGCCATAATAACCAAGCTTTCAGAAACAAAAAAACCAATTCAAAATGCTGTTTACCCAAGATAAAATTCAGATCCTTTTACTAATACTGAAATCAGCAATTCTCTTAACTATTGCAGCATTGATAATAGTCAATCATGCCAAATTTGTAAATCATTTTGATCAATTCAGTACACCATCTGATAAATCCATACACGGTGATTTTGATCAATCTGGCTATATGACCGTGTATAACATTTATGCCATAATTTAGAATAGTTAAACAAACACAAGAACATAATTAAATATTTCAATATCTATTGCTTGATACAACCAAATGGAATATATCTTAACTGGGCATGATATACACATTTATTAATACAACAATAACAAAAACTTATTCATTTGTCTAAGCTTAATTTTGAATTGCATACATTGGAATGGAAATAATAAATAGGGTCTTACTAACCAATGCCATAAGGGTATTGATTAAGAAATCACTAAATAGAAAGTCTTTAGGGCACCAATTAGCATTTGCCTAATTAATATGGTATTTTCCTCATTAGAAGGAAGATATAGGTAACATCTTACTTCTTCTTGTCAATACTTGGGATGTCACTTCTTTCGGCCTTCTCCACAATTACCTTCAGGCATATCCACAGAAATAATTTAGCTCAAACTTATAGATTTATCAGTGACATGCACTTCTGAGTATCATAGTTGAGGTAGGCAAAATGCACAAGTTAAAATGCCATGCCTTGACTGATAAAATATAGCATGTTTCTACATGGAAAATTAAAATTGATCTATCTCTAAATATGAATATTACTGTCTAATTAAATTGAACCAAGATATGACTATGCTATTAACATCAGAGTAAAATGAAATAAGACAACACAGACTCCTTGGTATTGTATCATCATAACTTGATAACTAGTACAAAGCAGCAAACATAAATACATAATAGGAACATACTACATAGGAAGCTTCCTTCACAGGATCCACCCGCTGAGACAGTTCACAAATGTATAGCTCAAAAGTAAAAGTCATCCAATAATCTTTCTTAAGTTTGAATTCTTAGTATAATTCAGTGGACTGTATAATCAGTCACTTAACCTCGAAGATAGAATATTTCCAATTAGTCACTTGTACACAATAGCAATCCAAATCGGTTTTTCTTATAAATAAAAAAACACAAGACAATACAATTTTGCATGCAACAGAATTACAAACCATTCTCATAAGGAACATAACTATGTTTACAGAGATATTATACTCCACCAAGGGAAAGGTAGGAATAACACCTAGAAACAAATCAAAACAAGGTAAGGGGAATAATGACACTAACAGGAACAGCGCACACTTATGACTTTCATCAAACAGAATGCAGTGAACAGTTAAAGAAATTTCTGTTTTAAGAAAAACTGTTAACAAAGATCAAGGACCACCTTTACTGTAAAGAATTTAAACAAAAGTCAAGTGTAGGCCAGTTATATATTATGTCGCCACATCATGACATGAAGGAGACAATAGACAAAAGAAATAATTCAAACAGGAAGAATACATTTGATAACAAAAAAGCTTTCACCACCCCAAATAAAAAACAGACAAATTGAAAAACATAGGTTCCTCAACCAGAAAAAACAGATAAAAGAACAAGTCTGCTTCTGCCATAAATGTTTTTTTTTTTAATTGGCAAATGTTAATTGTTATTTTTTTTTAGCAGAAGGGATTGAACCCGCTACCTTTCCCTCCTTCCCTTCCTTCTTAACTACCCAACCAACCTTATATCTCCACTTCTGCCATAAATGTATACTTCACCCATCACCACAAATTGCATCACTATTGCAACGGAAAAAAACAATTGCAAGTTCTCACCGGAATCCTGTCGGGGTATTTCTCCCTAATCCTAGCAGCCTCAGCTCTTCTCTTCTCTGCAGACATGATGATTATTTGTATAATATTTAGCTCTCCACGTACACAACAAAAGTTACAAGAAATTGGAGTTGAGGGTAAAAGGAAAAAGGTATATACCAAGATCATGTTCTTGCTTGAAGTAGCTCCTTGCCATTCCAACTGAAAGAATAATTAACAAAATTCAATTAAAAAGAAAAATAAAATATCCATTGTCTGACAAAGAAAAGATAATTCGCCAATCACTCAAAAAATCAAAATAGATAATCAATCATTTTATCTAAAAAATACTAATGCATAGAACAAAGGAAGAGACATCATAAAACGACAAAACCTAAAATTGAGCCACACGAAGCTAGCAAATAATTTGACATAAACAAGAAGCAGATGGGGGAAAAACCATCGGAAAACAAAATCTTATATGTAAAGTGAAATAGGTTACCCTAATAAGTGCGATAATCATCTCCTCCTATCTACCGTGTTTATGATAAACTTCTTTTCAGAGAAACGGAATTCAGAAAAGAGGAAAAGAACAAAATTCGCAGATAATAGTAATTAAGGAAAGCAAGAACATCAAACTTTGATATTGACAAAGCTAATTATCGAAAGAAGTTAACCTGGTGAAGGTGAAGGTGGAGATCAAGAAAACCAAGAGAGAAGTAACGTAGTTGATCACAACTCCAAGAAACCCGTGAGTGGCTTACTTCAAGATAACAAAAGAGTTAACCGGTGCCTTTAACAACTATTTATATATTTGGATATAACTTCGATCAACTTTTTAAGGTTCCAAATACAAAACACGTAGATATATGGATTAAAAAAGATTAAACCATGGATCTAATTAGAAATTTATAACATACTAATATATTATTTTCTAATCATCTTATACAAAGAAAATTTGTCTTTAAAATAATATTTCAAAATTATATTTAAAATGATAATTTAATTATGTTAATATTAAATAATTTCCTTTTATATTTTGTAATTAATAAGCTCAGATATCTATATATATATATAGATATTCAAAAACGACCATATGTTTTTAATTTTTTTTAAATGATAAAATAAACAATATTTTTTGCAAAATAATTTAAATCAAACATAATTTGATACCGAGATCCTATGGCAATAACCTGATGACATAATTTGATAATAATTTACACAACGGCAATAGCTAATCATCGCACTAAGGATATGCTAATTGAACGATAATATTGAGACACTATAAGCATATTTTGATTAGTGAGTAAAAAGGAGAATAAAAGGACAACGTTGTTAATTAAGGAAATTCTAAACGCTTTCTTTACAAACGATTATAAATTAAATCTTTACAGTTTTTTTTTACAGCAATCTTTACAGTTTATTTCTATTTAGTTTTACATTTTTCTTCACTTATCTCTCAAATTTTTATTTTTTTTATTAATTTCAGAAATAAAACTTCGTACATGTACTTGTAAATTTGATTTGATTAAATTCAAATAATTTTTCAGTTTTAATCTTTTTTAGTTTTTTATTTAAATTTTGTAACTCTATTTTTTTATTTGCATTAAATGGGGTCATCTTATGAACATCCTTCCTGATTTGGTTACAGGGATGTTTGTGGGTCGGTTCGGATCGGTTTTGGCCAAATTTAGGACCCAACCTAATCAAATTTGATCAGTTCGATTTTCCAAAAAAAAATTGAAACCTAACTCAATCCAACCCGTTCATGAACAGTTTATCGGATCACCGGGTTACCCATTTAATTTTTTTTAGAACTATTATTTTATATCATGATTGTTTCAAATATCTCATATAATTAATATAATATTATCAAATGTATGAAAGTAGTAAAATTGATTCATTTAATACCATCAAAATAATATTATAAAATAGACTTATAATATAAATTAAAACAAAAGATTTGTGAACAATATTTACTATAATAGTCTGAATCATAATTGTTCATTGAACAGCATAAGCAATAATATGGAAATAAGAGATAAAGAAGACATAATCAATTTTAACGTGAAAAACCCAATTAGGTAAAAAATCACGACTTCCAAATTGGATAATCAATCTAATAGATAACTCCACTCTGATAATTTTGTGTACAAGAGTTCCTAGTATCCTAGTTTCCTAGTCTACCCTTACACAACAATTATCCCATTTGGTATCCTTGTTTCCCAGCAAAAAGCTCTAGTCTCAGTTTACCAAGAATAGAGATAGACTGATATCTTTATTTCCCAACCAGATTGGTATCCTAGTTTCCCAGCCAGAAGTTGCATGTCTCAATTCATCAAGAATAGAGACAAAACTGGTATCCTAGTTTCCAACTGCGACCTTTTCCAAAGTCAAGAAGAAGAATACAATAAAATAGTTACATTTACGCTATATTCCTTAAGCAGATTGGTACCTTTAAATCCTGATTGAGAGTTGAAGAATCAAACTTGTCAAACGCTTTTATATGATCTCATAACAATTCTCTCAATGATGCAAACATAAACTCTCTAATACTCTAATATTATTTGGAATGGAGTGCATACATGAACACCAAAATATGTTTCTATTTATACTAATTTAAAGATATGATTTTAACCAATTTTTGAATGCAATCCTAATCCAATGCAATCTTAAAGATATTTTATTATATTATGCAATGCAATCTTAAAAATATTCTATCCTACTTTTTAGTGCAATATTAAAAAATATCTTATCTTATTTTTGAATGCAATCTTAAACATTTACAATATCATACATTTTTTTATTATCAAATTATTTTTTTAATTTTTAATATATATATATAAATAATAAAATTTATATTATTATTACGGGTTCACGGATCGGGTTATCGGATCAACGGATCTATAAATCTAAACTCGTGACTCAACCCATACATGAACGGTTTTGATCAGTTCGGTTTGATTTTGACCCAAATATATAAATGATCCAACCCAAACTGTTCAGATCGATTCGGATCTGTTCGAGTTCATGGGTGACCCATACCCGTGAACACCCCTAGTTGACTATTCACTTTGGGCTTCGGCCCACCCCTCCAAAGAAAAGTCCACTTAACAACAAGCAGAATGAAAGCAGGGTATAATACCCTTTGTAGTATAACTTAAGTTTTAAGAAGCGAATATATGGGCCCCACTTGGTACAGGAAGATGTTATTGCTTGATGAAGGGGTTTGTAGTTTGTTTGAAAAGAAAATTTTGCTTGGGGAAAGGGTTATGACTTATGAGCGAAGGAGTATAAATAAAGAAGTGGAGTCACCCACAGGCCACAGGCAAACAAGGAGTACTTTGTTAATTTTGTGTTGTGTTTAGATCCTAAAGTCTGTTGTAGTGTGATAATGGGGATAATTAAAAGCAGCTTTTCGTTCATGACGGGCACGGCTTTGGGAGTGTATATTGCTCAAAACTATAAAGTCCCCGACGTAAAGGCGCTTGCTTCCACCGCTCTTTCCATGGCCAACCAAATTGAACACACTTTCAGGAAGCCAGCAAACAACAAAGATGATGTCGATCATCATCATTGATTCTTAGTCCTCTCTTCAGCTTCCCACCACTTTCTTTCTTTATTTTTCTTTTTGTTTTTCTTTTCGCCTGCTTCTCTTTCCTGTGCTACTTAATAGAAAATTGATTATGACACTTTAATTGCTTTTTCTCTAATTTTAATTCATTACAAATTAGCACCTTTATTTGCGCCATCACTTGAATTTTCAATTATTATACCAATTCCTAATGAAATACTTACAACAATATTTTTCAATCTCATTCTGTTTATCTTGTTTTAGATGAATAATAATAGCTAGCTTTTGATCACTTTTAAAAAGATTTTGAGAAGGAAAAAAAAGCAATTATTTCCTCATTAACAATCCAAACCAACAAGTTCAACTGATGACCTAGGAGGCCCAAAAATTAGCTTTTATCCGCCTTTTGGAAATCTGACAACTACAAAGTAGTATTATTCTCATGAAAAATAAACAAAATATTTTATATTCTTATTATGTAACAAATTTCTATATAGTATCATTGACATTTCCATATACTCAATGGATGAACCACATTAACCAACAAATTTCCCTCGAGTTACAAAATAAAGAGTGAATGTTACCAAAAGTATGAGTCAACTCACAGTAATTTGCTATTTAAGAAACCATTCTACATCTATATTGTTATCGAACCCCAAAAAAGACCAACACCTGTTGAACTAATC
Source organism: Glycine tomentella (assembly GCA_007407185.1). NCBI lineage: Eukaryota > Viridiplantae > Streptophyta > Magnoliopsida > Fabales > Fabaceae > Glycine > Glycine tomentella. The sequence continues at coordinate 1,566,646 of PYAF01000142.1, read as the reverse complement.
TATGTTGCTTTTCATCCTCATTTCTTTAATAGTTAGGAGTAGCAAGAAAACTTTAAGATCAAACATGTGGTGAAGGATCGAATCTCGAAAATACTTGGGTTTTCTTCATGAGATACCCCATAATTATGCCAAGTAGAACAATTACTGTGACAATGACCATCGACACCCCCCCACGACTTTTGCTGCTTTCCCGTCTCGGTAGGTCCTGTAAGTTATAAGATCACCAATGTAAGAAAGAAAAAAAAAGGATAAGGGGAGCTAATAAAACCAGAAACAGAACCTTTCTCATCCAATTAGATTACACGAGAGTTTATCATCTTAAGAATGGGAAATAAGTAAATCCTTCAAAAGAAAATCAACACATCCATCAAGTCCAATTATGAACTAGTGGTCAATCCTTCAAAAAAAAATATGATTATTCATCGCTTGAGGAGAGATATCAAAGTTTCTATAAATCAATTTGGATTTATGTTAGGAAGATGTATCATGAAAATTATTTTCTTGATGCAACAATTAATGAAAATGTATCGAGAAAAGAAGAAAGACTTAGATATGATGTTCATAGATAATGAGAAAATATACGATAGAGTTTTAAGAAAAGTTTTATGGTGGGCTGTTGAGAAGAAAAAAATATCACTAAATTATGTAAATGCAATCAAGGATATGTATGATAGGACTATTACATGTGTGAAACCTTGTAATGGAACATCAAGTTATTTTCCTATTAGGTTAAACTTTTAGTCCTTATCTCTTTGTCTTATTGATGAATGAACTAACAAAAGATATTCAAAGAAAAAGTATCGTGGTGTATGCTTTTTGCAAATGATATTGTGTTTGCTGATGAGATCAAAGACGGTGTTAATAGGAAACTTGAATTGTGAATTGTGAAGAAACACTTTAGAGTCTAAAGGATTCACGTTAAGCCAAAGCAAAACTGAGTATATGAAATCTGAGTTTTTGCTGGTAAGAGATGAGGTGATCAATATCTCGTGAATCTACTTGGTCAAGAGGTACCCAAGAAAGATGTTTTTAGATACATAAGATCAATTTTGCGAAAATGTTGAGAGATTGATGAGGATGTAAATCATAAAATCAGAGCAGGGTGGATAAAATGACAGAGTGCATCTAGGTTTGCTTAAGCTAAAAGGAAAATTCTATAGAACAACTGTAAGACCTGCAATATTATATAGAGTTGAATGTTGGCCAGCACATAGGTAGCATGAACATTTAATAGAGGTATCAGAAATGAAAATATTAAGGTGGATGTGTGATTATACGAAGATGGATAAGAAAAGAAACAAAGATATTCGACGAAATATAGCAGTAGTACCTATGAGTGAAAAGATGAGAGAACATAGATTGAGGTATTTTGGACATGTAATGAGACGACCCCTGCATGCTCCCGCGAAACTTACCTAGAAAAAAGTAGCTAAACAAGACTAAACTGAAGCTTATGGCTTATTCAAATTACCAATTCAAAATATATAACAAAACAGTTAATAACAAACCAAACAACATATCACTTATTCAAAATATATAACTAAATATTTGCCATAATCTTGTGTCAAATCTTCGTGTAACAACCTTTGGAGCAACACCAAGTATGGCAACAACCATGAGTTTGAATTCAACATTCAAACTCACAGCAACGGAAGGAACTGCAATCAATAATCCTGGCTAACAACCTTCATGGCATTCAACAAATGCTCTTGGTACCTGCAATACCCAAAGAGAAAGATATCCCAAATAATATCAATAGGTCCTCAATTGAGAAACAAAAAATGTTCACCCAAACCAAGAATAAGTCAATAACTCACCGCTGCAGAATCAACACCACCTTCTGGGACTGGAGATGGAGGTTGAGTAGGAGAGACATACTCCACTCTCAATTTGCATTCCTCAACCACGTGCCCTGCTTCCTTGTTGAACTATAAAGAATAAACACAGGTCACATCATTTCACCCAAGAGAAGTGCTAACAACATCCTCTCTAACACACTCATCCTGACACACATCCTACTATTGGTTGAAATTTATGTGGAACCCTACAATTTTTGTAATTTTCAACAATTAAGAGAGTGTGTTCAAAAGAATATATCTAGAGTGTGACACTAGCGTTTCTCAAAGTAGAAAAAATTGAGAATCAAATGAAATTGGAACAGTTAGCAATATCATGATGAATTGTTGTACTACCATTTCTGCTGTGATATCCTTTGCGGTGGTTCCATCATCTACGTTTACGCTTTGAAGAAGAAACTTGTCCTTGCATTGCATATCAGCCGGAGCATCCTTTTGCGCTTGCATGGTAACTGTAAAATATCAAATATCACCAAGCCCTTGATTAAAAACAATAAATTACTATTAAACAAATAAATGGATATATATTAATGCAGACTATTGTTGTATTTGCATTAGTACCAATAACATCACATGTAGATTGTGGCATGACTATTCCGGGTTCTGGACGAACACAATACATCTAGGGATTGGTTGTTTTCACCTGTGAAACAAAGAAATCACAATATAAATTAAATTAAACATGTAAATCTCAGGAGAAAAAATGTTTCGCAAAATCACAATGAAATTAAGAAAGCGAGTTGAAATGAAAGGTTTGTAATTACCTTGAAAGCTATATAGCTATCGGTCTTATTTGACAATATAAGAGAACATGATATCTGCCTCTTGAGCTCAACTGAAAGAGCAGAAAGGGAAAGAAAATGAAACCTTAGGAGAAGAAAAAAAATGGTGGAGGAAAAATAATAGCGTAAAGGAATAGAAAAAGAACGCACAAAAGAACTAAAGTTCGAGAGGTTCGATGCTGAGAAGGTCGCCAGTGCTCATCTCGGAATTGGATGAAGGAGCTTTGATTGGATCTGCGTAGAGAATTTGTTCGGGTCTGATGATGATGATCGACGGAGAGATCAAGAAAAGGAGGAAAAGGAAAGAGAATTGAAATGTTAATGCGATCGATTACGACATGCAAAGAGGAGGATTCTCATTCAACTTTTTCTTTTCTATTTTCTGTGATGGAGAATGTGCCCATTTTAATATGCCTTCTAACTATTATTATTATTATTATTATTATTATTATTAAACACAAACAACTATTGGCCTTTCCTAATTTAATAATTGTTCATGTTTGTTGTGAGTTTTTAACTTTTAAATATAATTTTTGGATAATTTTAGTTAAAACTAGATTTTAATTCAATTTTAAATTAGTTTTAGTTCAAAATTTAAAATTACTTCATTTGTGCCATAATGTATTTATAAAAATAAAACATTCAATTTCTCCTATTTGGTAAGAGATTCACAATGATTAATTTAATCACTATCATTAATATTCTTATTGGCTTATGTTAATAATATTCTCTTAATCGCAATCAATATTTATCATTATTATCAATAATTTTGTTATAATTATCTTAAATTTCACCTCAAACACACTAACATTTTCATCACCCAAATACCAACATCATAACTTCAACTACAATCATTATTATCTCAATAATCCTTATCATTATTATTATTATTGTCTCCATTTTAACATTCATTCTCAACTTTAAAGACATTGTTATTATTAATTTTATTATAATCATCATTATTATTGTTGTTATTATCATTATTGTTATCATCCTAACAACCGTCATCATCATTGAATAATCATAATTGTTATTATTATCATTAATATAATTTGTGTTTACTGGTTTAAAAAAGAGTTTATCATTTTAAAAATCAACAAATTTAACTTTCATGATGAATTGTGATTAAATTTTTATACTGTCAATGAATAATCTTTTTTCTTTTTAAAAAATATCTATTTTTATCTTCTTTTTTTTGGTCGATTAAGTCTAACTTAGTTGAAGTTTCATACTTTTTAAACATAAAAATCATGAAAATTAATTTTGTTTCTCTTAATAAAACTTTTTTTATACACGTAAGCATATTTAATAAACTGTATTTTTTTTTTTTTACAATTCTTTGCACCAATATCATCAATCGTACCGTATTCGTGTTTGTTACCAAGAAATAATTAATTCCTGCATTTAAATTTATTTTATTTCTTCTTTTTGTACGACAACAATTCTTTGGTAGAGTTTTGTACAACCACCATTTCAGGATATTGATATAGGAGAGTCTGCTGAACTTTAATCTAATAATACAAGTGAAATCGGGAAAAAATAATCAATTAACTCACTGCAACAGTGTTAACAGTAGCCATTTTTACGTTTTTGGTCGTTCCTCATGTTGTTTCAAGGCCTGAAAGAGAAGAAGAAAGGCGTAAAACACATGCTCATTCCACATTGTTAGAGCCTAGAGGAAACATTCATCAATGTGTTTTTATCTCACCATTTTGGTGTCCTGAAGTGCATCTTCCAGTGTCTTGATTTTCTGCTACATGTATAAGTATTAGCAAAAATATTTCCTAAGCATTTTGGATTTCCTTGGTTTAACTTTAACAATGAATTAATCATTAATTTAAGACTCACATTCTTGATGTCTCCAAGACTAGCTTCAAGGCAATCAATTTTTTGCAATGCTAATCTACAAGAACATGCCGAGTCTGATCCCGGACATGCTGCTTCCTCAAGTAGATTCATAATATTGCCATCTTTGTTTTGCATGTCAACCTGCATTTCATTATTTTAAGCAGCAATTGCCGTATCATTGGTAGAACAAAGGTGGATAATTCATTAATTCCTCACCTTTTTGGGCATCGAGGAATCTTCTATGTCCACATCGCCATCTTCGCATTTACCATCAATCTCTTCTCTCAAATTAACAACCTACATAGTCAATGAGAAATGCCCTCTCAACAGTTATTTCTAGATTGACAATTAAAATTCAGAGTGTTGAAAAACAAAAAGATTCGTTCACGATATGTACGTCAAACCTGAATCATTTCTAACACTTCTGGGTTTTTCCAGGGACCTCGATCACTCATCAAACAACCTCCATAATCAGAACATGTGCAATTACCACCCAGAAAAGTTGGCAAATTACTGTAAAATCAGACAATCAAATCTAAGAGTTTCACTAAATGTAGAATGTCACAATTCACAAACACGTTTACTTGTCAAACATATTCCTGCTAGACACTTAGTACCGGTACACATTAGGTACACTTGGGATATAGTTAGGTATTACATAGGTCCTAACTAAACCCATTTTCCTTTAAAAAAGTGACAGTTTCTAACCTTGGATCAATAGCCTCAAGTAGGAAGCTGAGATAATTAGAACCTAACACCTGAAACAACAATATCTTACAAGTTCAATATAAGCAGATTAATAGATCAATATAGTATGTGCAACACTGCAACTTCATTGTATCTGATAATGAAATGATATGTGGTTTCAATGATTCGTACATGAATTTTTGCCACTGTGCGTACATCTAGGAATGTCTTTACTGCTTTCCACAGCATCCTAAACCCAGATCCGGCATTAATAATAAAGAGCTGATTTAGAGTCTAAAAGGAACAAAAATAATAGTTAATTGATTGCGCTCGGATAAACCCAACTTTTATGGAGCTCTTCTCCATCTTGGATGATTAAAAAAAAATCTTAGCAAACTGTTTTGATTACAAAATCCTAGCAAACTTGTCTTATCATGAGATAAGTGACCTCCAATTTCACACATTTATCACAAGCATATCATATCCAATTCATGTGCATATGAGCTACAATCTAAGAAAATACCTCAGGATAATAACAGCTATCGATTTTCTGAATTTCCATAAAGAGGTACCTTGCGGGCTTTGAGAAATTAGACATTCCCTGGAAGAATACAACCAATTAACCAAATAATCGTTTCAGTATTTAGATACCTTGTATTGTAATATATAGATAGATAGATGGATGGATGGATATGGACTCCTCTAAAGTGAAGTGAACCTAGCTAGATAGACCATAACAAGGTTTCATTTTGGATAGTTATTATAAAAGAGCTATTTTCCTCTTGTAAATGTAGCAACTAGCAAGTTCCCTGCCCCTCATCCGAATATTTGTAAGAAAATGGGAAGCAATTAAGTTCTAATAAAAAGGAAAAATATATAGAAAAATCTGCTTACTACTCCGTTGACATCCAAGATACTTGTAGTGGATGCTATGTGCCTTTTAGCAGCTAGTGAACATGCAGGGAATCTTACTTTGAGAGTTTTTTCTTGCTCTGACACGTGATGTTTGATAAACCTTTCAAACGTGGTTACTTGCCCAAGTTTGTTAAGGTCTACCATCCCAATTCTCTCAATATACACGGGTCTGCCGTATCTATCAACTCCGTGGTATCCATGAGGATAGCATTTCTTCACTTCATCATACTCCGTGAAATTGAATTCCTGATTATGTCCCAAAATGCGAAGGTCATACATATAAATCAAATTCAACAGTGTTTATAGCATTATTATTGAACTGAATGGTAGCTAGCATGAACGCACAAAGCTAAAGAACTTAGTGATTTTAACCAAATACCACATTAATATGAAGAGGTGAAAAACTTCTAAATTCATTATTGAGAATTGGATCAAATTTCTAATGAGTATATGTAAGATTAAAAATAAAGAAAATAAAATGGATCAAACTTAACATATGTTAAAATTAACTTGTATATCTCAATTTTTTTTACAAACTCTCTCAAACAATTTTTCTAAAAAGTTGAAGTGCGTGAATTAATTTTAACTTATAATAAATGTATAATTTCCATCTCTATATTCATGAAGAGGGCAATCAAAATTAAGAGAGTAAGCCACATTCATCGTTTCCATTTCTATCAATAAGATACCTTACAAGACATCATATCTAAAATGAATTAAATCATATCTACAACATGCATCGACCAACATAATTTCATACTAAAAAAGGAATATGTGGAAGTTAAAAGTTGTTCACCTTTGGAAGCACGTCTACTCGAAAATCCTTGCGCCATTTGAGATAATTTTGAAACATCTCTTTGGATTTTGACATGTCGAAATCCCTCATGCGCAGAAACCTCACATGAAAGTGATGCGGTTAGAAAATCAACTCTGCAATTAAACTTGTCATAGATTTACAGCAAGAGACATACACACATACATACGTACATACCTTAGAAGGGTATGATAATCATTGTGTTTAGGTGGCAAGAGACCTTCTCGTAGAAGCATTTCGCGAAAAGACTCAACAATTTGCTTATCCTTAGGATCATGAGCTCCTTCTAGAATCATTATAAGGCTTTTAGTCTTCCTAAATTTCATGAGCGGGTAAGACAAGAGTGATTTGATAGGGGACGAAGCTTTTTTCCCTGCTGCTGCTGCTGAATTCAGATCCCAATGCGTTTCAATCGGGGGATGAAAACTTTTGGTTCTACTTTTACTACTACCACCAATATCAAACCTCAATCCCTGAAAACCAGAACATGACTCCTCTTCTCCGTCACCTCTTCCTATAATCACGACCCTGTCTCCTGGCTCCGCCATTTGTAACTGAAAACGTGCATTCATATATACAAATCTAGTCAATATAGACACCTTGCATGCCTTCAAATCAAACTGTTGGCATAAATTAATTGACTGGCAATAAAATCGGAATTGTAGCATCAAAATTTATACGTTTAAAATCTAATACCTCTCAAAAAGAAAAAGCATAATTGATGGCCATTTTTTAAATATAAAATTACATTCAGGAATGCAGCTCCTTTTTGAATTCCAAAATGACCAATCCAAAAGATAAAAAAATCATTACGGAAAAGATGCAAGAAACAACTTGAAGGTGCAGGAAGCAACAACCAACTATATGTATATGCAAGAAACAGTAGGATTTTCAGCACTACTTTATATGCGAAGATCAAAATTAATCCTAGTTAATTTTATACGAACCGTGTGTCAGGATGCAGGAGCAAAAAAAATGAGTGTAACAGAAGTTAAATTCCGAGTGAAAATTGGAATCAGGTGGACAATAATGTGCAATAATGGTTCTGATTCTAAGTGCGGACAGGGCAGAACAGAAGGAAGGAATTGTGAAACAGTAGAAATAGGATATGATGTAATGTAATGCATGAAACTAACATGAACGAAACCAGTACTTACGAGAAAGAATGAAGAGGAAAAGAGTCGTGTTTGATGTACGAAGCACGCGCTCGCTGGGGAAGGATCGAATTGGAATGATGTGTGTTCCAAGAAACCGCGAAAACCAAACAAAGGAAGTTCGGTATCCCATTTTTTGAACTATATCGGACTAGACTCTACCATTTACGCAACTAACTTTTTAGTACTTCTTTTTATATGATTGGTTTCGAAAGTATTGAATAATTGTCATTCAAAATTCCAATGACACTAACTATTTTTTTTCCATAAAATTTGAACCTTTGGACATTCATTATTCTCACCTGAATAATCCAATAAAAATTGACATTTATTTTTTTCTAGTAACTACAATTATTAATAATTTTTCAAGGATGTCCTTCTCAGAAGTTATTTCTTAAGTTCATTGAAACTACTTTATCTCTCCAACAAATTTTTTAATGTTAGAAACAATTTATTAATATCCCTTGTTGAAATGTATGTTTCAAACTGAAATTGCAAGATTAATATCATCCAAAATAATAATCTTTTCTAAATCAAATTTGTGACAATTTATAGATCCTCTTATTTTTAATTTACTAGATTTCACTGAATGTATGCTTTGAATATATGTCTTCTTCTTCTTCATTTATATGCTAACACAGCTCGGCTTTGGGGTGTAGCAGGCCCGTTTAACCTCTATGTTCGGGTTTCCAGTTGGTTGTTGCTTCCTGCACCTTCAAGTTGTTTCTTGCATCTTTTCCGTAATGATTTTTTTATCTTTTGGATTGGTCATTTTGGAATTCAAAAGGGAGCTGCATTCCTGAATGTAATTTTATTGACCATTTTGGAAGCCAAAAAAGAGTGCAGGAAACAATTGGAGGTGCAGGAAGCAACAGCCGATATAGTTTCTACTGGCCTAATAAACAATTTTGCTATCTTTGGACTCGTCCCAATATAAAAGGGCCATCTGGACATCTAGTAACGGCAATTATTATTTCTACCTCCCAAATTTAATATACCTCCCTTTTCTGCCGGTAAAACACATGTTCTACATTCTCGATAACACTACAAGGCTACAAATGCCCTCACTGTTTTGTTTTATCTGAATGTAGAGAACGTGTTTTTTTATTCCAGGAGGTTAGTATTGAAGAAGAGATCAGCTCTAATGGTGACAGTAATGTATAAAAAACAACTAAAATGGGTATTGTAGGTGTTGCTTCGTTCCACAATTTTATGCTTGGGAATGTTACTATGCGTATTAATTGCATCATTATATTTCTGATTATTTATTTAAAAACATGTTTCTGTTTTCGGATTGATTATTATTTTTGTGCAAAAATCACATGAACTTGTTAGAATTATATGATTTGGATTTAATGCTTAAATCTGAAATCACTTGCATTGTCCACTTATTGTTTGATGAAATGTCAAATTAATGTTATTGAAGCATGTTACTGTTTTACGAAATTAGGATACGACCATATTTTTTGGAAGAATGCAAAATGTAGAGAAGGGGATGTGAACGGATAAAGAAAGGTGTAAGAATAAATAATAAATATTTAAAGAAAAAAAAATGAATATAAAAAATTAAAAATTAGAAGTTAGTATTTAAAAAAATTATTAAAATAGTGTCTAGAAAAACTACAAACTAATATTATATATAATAAAATATTTATAATCTATTTTTAAAATCACGTTTTATTAATTAAAATTATTTTTTACATTTTTAAAATAAAAAAATTCGTATGTATTTTAATATATTGTGCATTTTTGTTATCATTAAAATAAATTTATGTTAATTAATTTTTTTACATAATATTTATAATAATAATTTTTAACAAGATAGATTTTATCTTTAAAAAGTTTTGAAATTAGAAAGATAAAAATTACTAAACAATTTTTAATTAACTGTAAATTTAAACTATAAAATATTTTTTAAACTGAAAAACAATTGGACGAACAGCCTTAATTTTGCATGTTCATATGTGCAAGTAGCATGTGTTTGATTAAAGTTTATAAAATTAATTTTTGATTTAAAAGTTTGTAAAAGTATTTTAAAATTTCCTTCTCCAAATATGAGTTTTCAAATAAAATTATACTTTTTAACATATTTTGAAGTGTAACTAAACATGATTCTAAATTGATTTTACTCTATCCAATGGGTGTAGCTTAATGGATAACATATGTTAAATTTGTGAAAAAGACCTAACAACATTTTCAAGAACTCATTTGAATTTTTGAATCACTTTCCTTATGTTCATAATATTATATAGGATATAAAAAAATTAACATTTTTTATTTTAATGCCAGAATTCAATTTAAATTCTTGAATTTTAATTGTAAACAAAAAAAACCTCTCTTTTTTCTCAATCACATTCAAAAAAAATATTTATCTTGTACTCCGTAAAAAAATTGAAGCTTGAAAAATATTTTAAAATCATATAAAAATCAAAGATCCTAATTATTATAAATGTTAAACATATATTACTACCCATTAAATAGTAGTTATCTCGAAATTATCGTATCATCATAATTGTTTTTAATATTATTTGTGATTTGATAATTGATTTTTCACTCAGTTATAAAACACTCCGGTCAAAAATCTAAGTATAACCTTAGTTTAATAACATTGTTTGGGGTCCACAGTTAAGAATGAGGTTGATCTCACATTATCTTGAAGCATCATGCACACGTGTATCGTGTGCAGAGAACTAGCTGTACACGCAGTTGGAAGCGGCTTGTTGGGACTTCAACTCTTTCTACTGATTATTTATGACGTCAGTTATCAATGCATGCAATGGCTCTCTGAAGTTTGACCCACAATATTTTATTAGTGTTTATTTTCTTATTATTACTGACCTGCATACGTCTTCTACGTTCTACCAAAAATAATCATGTTTAAATGGCTCAGATATATTATAAGCAGTAAAATTTATTTATTTTTAAATATTTAACGTAACCGTATCTTAAAATACCGTTTTTTTAAAATGGTTATTGTATTTTTATTTTATTTTAGTATTTATACTATAGTACTCATTTTATAATTGTAATATATATGAATATAGTTCTTATCATTTCTTAAAGGAATTATTTTGAAATAAAAATATTATAAGATTAAAAAATAAGGAAATTTATTAGAATGACTGAAATAAAATAATATTGATGGAAATAAAAAGAATATAATAAAAATTAATTTTACAAAACCAAACTAAAAAAATGATAAACTATATAGGATGATAAGCATATTTAAACCAAAATAATTTTTATTATAAACTTTAAAACTAAATATAGCGTAAAAGGGTTTTTTCTAGTTTCAATAATGTAAAAGCTAGGCATAAGGCACTTAAGAGTATTTTTATTGTTAGATTTTGAGTAAAGATTTTGAACTCAATATCTGATTTTCAGTATATCTCTTAATAAAGGAAATGAAGAGATCTTCAATATGGAGAATGAATTCTTATACAAGATCTCTCAAGATCTGTACATTATTAAAAAAGAATAAATTTTCTCTTTCTTTCTCTTTTCCTAAGATCTCAAATTGAGATTTATTATTAAAAGAAAAAATTAAAAAGATCTTGAGAGATTTTTAATCTTATATAATATTATAGGATCCACAAAAAAATAATCTAAGATCTCAATTTAATATTTAACATTAAAAATGCGTAATTTGGTCTTCCATTTGTCGCCTTGGGTGAAAACAACTCACAATTTGAGGAACACGTACCATTTTTCGAACAAACTGATCTCGAAACTAAAAAGTGTCTTGACGATTCTTTTAAAACTATACTAAATATAAAACAATAAAATTATAATTTAAACAAATACTGTATATGTATTAAAAAAATGATTTTATATGATATTTGTGCTCTTGCGGTTGCATAGTCACAAAACCATGCAGATGTTATGTATACTAAAAAAAGTATTTATTTACTATTATTATTTTGGACAACAAGTTCGTTCCAGTGCCATTAGCATAAGGCATAATAAGGTGAGTGGAAGGAAGGATTTGAGGCTATTTTAAAAGGAATTTCTTAAAGGAAGGATTTATAGTCTAATATTAATATTACTTCCAAAAAACGTGTAGCTGGAAAGAATCCTCACGTCACAGAAAATTAATTATTAGTTTTCACAAACAAAACAAAACAAAACAAATTTTGTTCATTACTTGGCTGACGGAGCACACTACACGTCCAATTCCAAGTCAGCGCTATAGCTGGGACTGGGAGCCCATGACCGGTGACATCAAGCATTTACCACATTTAGGATTTTCTTTTGTAAAGTATGATTTTGGTCCTTTTATTTTATTTTTGTCTAATTTAATTTAATTTTTATATTAGTAGTTAATAATTATATATATTAATAGTTAATAAAATTTAATTAATATTAAGAATGTATTAAAAAGTATGTATATTCTCAATACCCTTCTACAATATTATGGTAATATAATTTTGTTGTGTGTTTTTTAATAAATTATAATTAATATTAAAAATGTATTAAAAAGTATATTCTCAATACCCTTCTACGATATTGTGGTAATATAGTTTGTTGTGTGGTTTTTAATATAACCTTTGTGATTTTTACTATGTAATTGTAATTAAATAAATATATTTTATTTTCATTGGGCTAATGTTCAATGTGAAGAGGCAAACTAAAATTGAAGATTGACGACAAGTCATAATTAAGTCGACAAAAGTGTCGGAAAAAAAAAGTATAACAAATCATGAGTTTAAAGAACTAATATGTTTTTAGAGAAATAGATAACACTAAAATATACAGACTAGCATGTCTCAATCTTTATGCAAAAAGACAGTTCTGAGATACATTGAAATTATGTAGATATTAATTTCTGGTGAAACATAGTTTCCCTGCAAAACCTTTAGCAAAATAAATTAATTAAACATTAGATAGTAAAGTGATGTTTTAGTAAAATACAGCACACATATATGTTTAAATTGAAGTTGAGAAAATCCCAACTCAATCATAAAATCTGTAATATAAAAGATAGAACACAATTTCAAACAAAATAATAATAATTATACACAAAATAAATATCACAAAATTATATATAAAAAAAAAAAAAAATCTAAACCTGTAGGTAATCTATTGGGACTTCACGTTTTAGTTTTGACCTAGTGTCAATTACGTACACATGATGGTGGAATGGGAGAACCGAATCCGAACCCGAACCCGTCACCTTATTTTCCATTTACAAAAGACCCGACCCACTGGCATGGGGCAGTGATCCAGTGGTAAACAGAGCACAGTAACACTAGTTTTTGTCACGGTTGAGACTATCCCAAAGCGACGCGCATTGCCTCTTAGCGAAACCCACGCGCTGGTTTTCCAAGTCATACACGACCTCAAACCCTTGCTGTTGATAGTTTCCAAGTATGGCCCCGGGCCCACCGCTCAGTTCAGCGTCATCACCACCGTTCATTAGCATCAGACAGCCCACCTTCCTCCTAGTCCCATCCTCACCGTCCAAGAACTCGTAAAAATAATTCCTCCTAGGCAGTACCACATTGGAATTATTCCCCAGAAAATGCCACGTCACCGTGGGCACCTCCACCAACCCCTCCAAAAAATAACACGGCCCTAGGCCAGTTTTTTCCTCCACCTCACTCGCGCGCTTGTGAACTCGCCCGACTCGCCGGTCGAACTCAGCAACAACCGAGTTATACAAACTCGCCGGCAGCATCGTAAAAGTGGTTCCGCTGTCAACAACCACGCCTCCGTCCCCTCTGCGGTCCACCCTCCTCAGAATTTCCGGGGCCAGAATAGTCCTCTTCCCGACAGAGATTCCGGTGAGTCCGACGCAGTAGAAATAAGAATGCTTCGGATTCCGAAGCATGGAAGTGTAAACAAACTCAACACGCTCGCTGGAATAATCATCGTAGCGGCCGAGAATGAGTGGACTCGGTTTGCGAACTCGTTCTTTGTCGAAAGAGTGAGAGACCAAGCAATAAGAGAAACGGTTACCGAGGTTCGGAGATAAGGTCGCAAGTTGCGCAGGGAGGGACAGTAATCCCCGACCAAAACCTGCGACGCCAGTGGGTTCGGCTAGCGCGGTGTGGGCGCAGCCGAAGGTGAAGTTCTTAAGAAAAAGCTGAGACATGGAGAGTGTATCACGGTGGAGGTGCGCGATGAAGCTTCCGTCGCCGTAAGCGTAGTAGAAGGGTGGACACGTGGCAGAAGAGCAATCAGAGGTTTCGATGTTGTCCAAAGGACAACGTGCGATTGCGCAGAGGTCGTGGGAGGAGACGGAGGAGTGTGCTGTGGAACATGCAGGGGACTGGCACGAGACGCGGTGGGAGCGCGTGATGTTAAGAGGCTTCGTGGCGTTGAATTTGCCTTCGCAGAGAATGCATTCGAAGGGAGCGCATGGGAACCACACGAGGTCGCTGCCTGTGTCCATGTAAAGGGTTATGGATTGAGAAGGGTGTGAGCCTAAGTTGAAGGAAAGGGTGTAGTCGCTTCCTGAAGAAAGTGGGAGAGAGACTACGGAGTTACGATGAGTTTGGCGGTGGAAGCGTGAGGCTGAGCGAGTGGAGGTAGATTTGAGAAGCTGGTGGGTACTGTTGAATTGGGTTTTCGAAATTGAGTGTGTTAGGGGTAACATAATCGTTTGGTGTGTGACTGAAATGCAGAGCATGAAGCAGAGGAGGAACAGGGGAAGAGCCATGGCTTTGAGTTAAAACTTAAAAGACAAGTTTTTTTGAATTCTAATTCTGGGAGAACGAGACCAGAGAGATTTATTTATATAAATATAAACAAGAGTGAGTTGCGTAGGAGTTAGTTGTTGGTGGTGGGCGCATACGAGGAGGGTGTTATTGTCTTTGGATAAATTAATGGTGTCTGGTCTGTTGAATTGATTACTCAACATTCAAGTAAAGAAGACTTCTTTATAATCATTTGGAATGAAATGAAGTTGGTTTTGAAACAATAATTGGGATTTGGTAGCTTAAGCAAAGTATGAATTGAGAACCTTGTTTGTCATCACTCGCTCATCAGTTCTGCGGCTTTAGCTTCTTTACCTTTCTCTGTTACTAATTGGCTGGCGACGGCTGGGACTGGGTAAAGACATCACCAACAATGATATCATATGAATGAATACAAACCTCCATATTACGAACAAACACTTGTTTCACACTTTTTATTTCTCTTTCTCTTTTTTCTTCTATTTTATTTAGGTGTTAAATTGTATCAAGTGGGCATCAATCTTTTTCCAACCCATTAATGGGATTGGACCACTTCCTAATTATAATCCTACTAATTCTGATCCTTAAGCTTTGCTCAGGAATATTAAATTGCAAAATTTAATGTATTTACCCGAGCTGGTTACATTATTTTATTTCATCACTAAAATTATAAAAATAAATTATGTAAGTCACATAATCTTTATGTCTATTGATTTAATATGGTAGGTTGAAATTTTAAATTTAGTTCAGTTTTAAAATGAAATTTATTAAATTTACGTAATACTACATAATTTTAAGAAAAATAAAAACACAATAAAAATAGATAAAATGAGATTAAGGTAAGAAAACTATGTGATATAATGTATAAAAAATAGTTTTTAAAAATATTCTCCTTTCACAATAAAGATTAAGATTTATAATATGAAAAAAATTATATATATTTTTGCATTTTTTTTTTTGTTTACATCTTTGGTCGTTGGGTAAATTAATTTAAAGGAAAAAAGTTATTCTAACAACTCGAAACTTTATTTACGGGCAATCAAATTTCTTGCACCTTCAAGTCTTCAACCAATAGACATTAGTTATACTGTTTTTTATTCTTACAAATATTAAAAATATTTAATATACATGCTGCCAAATCTGTTTTGATAAGTTACTTCAACTCATTACCAGAATAAATTAAGTTATAAGCTACTAACCCTTTTTGTTTTTGATTTTTATCCTCAATAAAATATTTGAAATATCTTTTTATCTCAAATAATTAATTATATCCTTTTACATTTATCAATTTGCTTTTTAATTAATTTTACCAAACATTTTTACATGATTGCATAAAAGTTTTTATAAACCATAGACAACTAGTTTACTCTTTAAATATATGACGATCTATTACAGTGCATTTTTTTATATGTAAGAATGGAAAACATATATTAAGAGGCCTAAAAAAAAGTTTGACTATAGTAACAAAACAATTTACATGTGATTTTTAAAAATTATCAACAATATTTTAGTGACACAAGTATCAATAACAAAAGTTATG
>PYAF01000142.1:1534459-1548915 GCA_007407185.1 Glycine tomentella | reverse complement strand
GAATTATATTTATTAATGATTGTATTGAATAAAGTAGATATTTTTAACCTTTTTAAGGATGAAGATAGTAAATTAACTATTGTAATTTAGAAATAACAATATCTTTTTAAATTTAAGATTTCATATTATTTTACTATTTTCTTAATTTTTTTATAAATAAATCAGTATTACTTACATATTGTCATTTCTTTTTATTTTTAAAATCTCAAATTATCCCATTACTTTCTTTAATTTTTTTTATTATGAGAAACTTGAAATGTGTTTTCTTAAAGAGATATAAGAAATATTTTTCCAATGATAAAATAAATATACAAGAATATCTATGTTTTTCTTTTTAATTTATAAACAATATAACACAATAGAAATAGAAATATGAACACATAATTACGATAACGCATATGTTTCCACTGATTTATTAAATACAGGTATAATTCTCTTTTCATCATTCCAAAAGCAATATAACTCGCGATATTATATTTTAAACGCTGATTTGACTATTTATTGTAAAATAAAATATTGATTTGAAAACGAAACTGCATCATCAATTTATCAAGAATACAGCCTCTTACATTAATATTGATAAGAGTAGTAAACAGATGAGAAGTCTTATTATATTTGCCCGTCTAAGATTCATGAGCTCAATATTCTGTCCGACAGTATCTGAGAAGTTCTAATAAAATTCAAAGAGCATTGTTGATTGTTGTATTTCTTGGAGGTAAAGAAATATGAATTATACTGTACTATTATTTAGTATTTGCAATACTTTTTTTCTTTGTCGTGCCACATGTCTTTATTTTATACTACAAAAAAATTGTATAAATGTATTTTATCAGAAGTATAAAAACACTTAATTATTTATGACTTAATTAAAAGTTTAAAATACACCAATTAATTCGTTCTGTATTTTTTTATGGGACTACCTAGCATTTTCTTTTGATGACGAAGGCTGGTCCGAATCCTATTATCGAAGATAAAGGAATTGGAAGGCTTCTATCAACGAATTTATTGAATTAGAGATAAAACAGATAAAGACATAAGGCACGACAAAGAAAAAAAAATAAACGTGGCAAAAGAAATCAACGTCAATGTTAACCATCGATTGCAAAAGTGCAAAGAAATCAGCGTCAACCTGATTTTTTAAATTCTTATTAAGCTTTATCATTTAAATATCAAACAATATTACGTATAACTAATTTTTTTAAAAAATCCCTATTTTTTTAAAATTAAAAAGAGCAAAAAACTATTTCATTATTTTAGTTTCTTAAAATACATTTGTCATTTTTAATAAAATTAAGTGCACCTTAAAATTCAGGCTAAATAAAAAAAAAATACATAGTTTTTGTGTTAAATTAAAATTCATGCTAAATTTTATTACAAATTTTAAATTAGAGGAGCGTTAATAGTAATATTCTCTTTTTGATGCCAGAATTTGAACCCGGTTCATTATGGAACGGACTTCTATCAACTCCCTTATAGTACTCATAACATTATCTAAAATGAATTTACATAATTTTGTAATTTTTATTAAATTTTAATCAATAAATAAGAGTGTTTTAAAGGGTATATAACTAACATTTTTTAAATTAATTCATTTTAATATGAATTTACTTTTAGTTTAAACTTAATTTTAAAAATTTAATAATTATACACTCACAATCTAAAATAAATTTTATTCTGTCAATTAATTATAAATTATTATTTATATGACGCCTTTAAAATAATTATCATGAAAATTAGTAAACTTATTATACATAATATTTGTAATTAAATGTTAGTATAAAATTACTTTACACTTCAATACATTACCTATTTTTTCATTTTTCAATACCAATAACTTAAAATTATGTTTACAGGTGTTCATTAAGAATACCAACATTGTCAATAAAAAAATACCAACATGTGACATAGTTGTAGAGACAGAGGTAAGATTAGATGATAGGGGAAGGGGACAACTACAAAAATAAGACTTCATCTAACAAATTTATAAATATTAAATTTCATATAAGATGTTAATAATTATATATTTTTCAAAACAATTTAAGAAAATATTAATTATAATAAAAATATATTTATAACAAGACAAAACACAAATTAAATATTTAAAAAAAAAAACCTAAGATTATAATTGTCAATACTAATGTCACATATCAGCAACAACCTTATGAATTTATAATAAAAAATGGTATTTATGTTAATCATATTTTCTTACAAAAAAATAATAATCTTATTAATTATGTTATAAAAAAACTACTAAATAGTATTATATTATGAAAATGATCACTGCCTTACAGCAAATTTTGGTAGAACTCATGTGCAACAAAATACTTCATTTGTTTGTCCAAGTTTTATATAATGACGTGTTTGAAACCATGTACTCAAAGCTAGAAACACACTAGAATCTAAAAAATAATGACAAGAACAACAAAAATGAGAGGAAAAAATAAAAGAAATATAAAAAATTAGTAATGCGAAAAGAAAAATAGTTGTTTGTATGTCTAAGTTTAAGCTGCCAATTCTTTATATAGGCTAAAATATATTTTAGTCATTTATGTGTTTAGATATTTTTGTTTTAATCTGTTATGTTTTAATTTTTATTTATTTTGGCCCTTTAAGTTTTATAAATATCTTTTAGTTCTTTAAGTTTTAATTTGATGGCAGCATAGCTGGGATGATCTTGTCCATTGAGAATCTCACTAATTTTATAAAAAAAAATAAAGGAGATAGATAAAATTTAAATGTCATTATCTCAACAACTAGATCCCTAAATATAAATAATGATCCCAATATTAAAATATCATGATATT
The DNA here is from genome assembly GCA_007407185.1 of Glycine tomentella. Taxonomy (NCBI): domain Eukaryota; kingdom Viridiplantae; phylum Streptophyta; class Magnoliopsida; order Fabales; family Fabaceae; genus Glycine; species Glycine tomentella. The sequence goes on along the minus strand of PYAF01000142.1, from coordinate 1,546,111 downwards.
AATGTATTAGTTCTTCATAAAAAAAAGATAACGTTAAGAAATTTAAAATAACAAAAAAGTTACGGGGCAAGGCCCCAATTGCATATAATAATCCATTTTTACACAGGTTTGAGTCTTAAGTAAGAGATTTATTCTCTTTATATGTATGAAAAAATATATATTAAGAGAAGTGAATCTCTTAATTAATTTTGAATATACTGATATATAACTATAAAAACTCCGAATTGAAATACTATGTTAAATAAAATGTTTATCATGAATGGACTAACGCTGGAAAAAAAAACATGTCAAAGATTCAAAGAAGCTGTCAAAGTCAATCTCGATCAATAATTTAGACGTAATGTATTAACCAAACAACGTACACTAATTAGTCAAAATTTCTTCTCTCTGTCTACTTTTTCTTTGAATAGCACATCTGTGATTTTGATTTTGTTAGGCTATAAGGAAAATGATAGGTAGATACCATTATCTAGTAGACATCTAAAAATATAAAGATAGAGAAATCTAAATATAATTAATGAGATATGATGTAATAAGATAAATTAAAAAATATAAATATTAATGAAATGTTGGGAGAAATAAGATATTTTTTATCATTACTTGGACTATAAATAAATAAATAACTTGAAAACAAAAATTTACAGCGGGTAAACTTTCATGTATGAATTTTTTGTTTGGAACAAGTTAGACATACAATATTTATTGAATTTAATGAGTATGTACTAATACACTAATGGAGTATATACTTTCAATCAATTAGAAACTATGTTTAATGTGAGTTTTAGAATAATTATTATTAAAGGTAATATTTATCATATATTGATGAAGATCAAGATCTCGTGTATTTATTTGATCAAGAGATACCTAAAAATATATATTTTTAGATATTTGAGATTAATTTTGTAAAAAAGTTGAGAGATGAATGAAGATGTAAATCATAAAATTAGAGTAGGGTGGATGAAATAACAGAATATATCTGAATTTTTGTGTAACCGCAATGTTGTATGGAGCTAAATAGAAAATTCTATAAAACAACAGTAAGACATCCAATGTTATATGGAGCTGAATGTTGGTCAACACATACACAACATGAACATAAAATAGGAGTAGCAGAAATAAGGATGTTAAGGTGAATGTGTGATTATACGAAGATAGATAAGATAAGAGATTACGATATTTGACAAAAGATAGCAGTAGTACCGGTGAGTGAAAAGATGAAAGAACATAGATTGAGGTGGTTTGGACACGTGATGACGACGACCCATGAATGCTTCCGTAAGAACAAAAGTTTATTATCAAGAGTTCGACACAAAGAAAGATAAAGGTAGACTGAAACTTACATGAGAAAAGGTAATTAAACAATAATTAATGGAGTGAGATATAGATTGACAGACTATATATCTTATGACATGATGGAAAAAAGATATAGATTTGGTGAAGAGTTAGACTCGTTGTTTTACCTATATTCCATGTGATTTTTTTTAGTCATTTTTTTCTTCATTTCTCTCCTTTCTTTCCGTTTATTTTCTTTTATCTTATTACTCTTTTCCCTTCCCCTTCCCTTTCTACTTTTTTTAACCTCCTCATCTACTTGTTGATGTTGATTTATCATACAATGAACATTCATATCCTATTTTTTCATATTTATTTTATAATTCTCTCATTTCTATTATCAATTCTAGTATTTTGATTGGTTCATATTTTTTTATATTTAGTTAACAGTTTAAAAAAATATAGAGTAACAGTGAACAGTCTATTATGTTTATAATATATTAAAATTACAGTTTAGTGAATGTTAAAAGCAGTTACAAGTAAAATAATAATATTTATAATATTCTAAAATGAGAAAGTTAATTGTGATCAAGTGATAAAATGTAACATATAACATCTAATACTAAACTAATAAAGATAAGAAAAAAAGATTATGCACTTATAATAAAAATAATTTACACTATCATTTAATTATAAATTATAATATATGATAAATTTATTGATTTTTATAATGATTATATTAAAATTCTTATCAAAGATAATTTATAATTTAGATAACAGTCATGTAAAATTTACACTATTGACTATAGAATTTAGAGATAATACAAAATATACCTTGATCATTTTCCGATTTAAACAACTAATTAATTTCTATATCTGAGGTTTATTCAACAAATAATAAACTGATGTTCATTTGTATAAACGAATACTCCCCATGACGAAGAAAATGAAAAGACAAATAAAATAGTTAACCAAAAGTATAAGTTACAAATCATGAAGTTCATCATCAGTCACAACAATTTATTTATATAACTAAGGAGCATTAGTTATGCACACTCTTTCAGATGCTGTAAGATAAGATAACCCTTCTCACTAGCCACGGTGTGGCAAATAATGGCTTTTAAAATTGCAACCCTTGTCCTACCAGCTCAAGTCACTTTCATGCTATTAGTGGATGATAGCTATTTGGGTCGGTCTCACCAATTATTTGTCTCTCTAAACATGCAAAATAATATAGTTCCCCTCAGCTGAAATTCCTCATGTCTTGGTTCCACTTATGTTTAGGTGAACATTAATATAGATAATTTGCATTCTTTGTGGTTGTATTGGTAGACACATTAAGGAAAAGCACTTATTATATTTATTTTGTGATCATTAATAGGGTCAACAAAGTAACATAAGATTGGCTGCTTCGGCAAAAACAAAGTCATGTAGTATTGAGTATTGACGCTAGCTCCACCTAATGGATGGTAGACCAGTCCTAAGAAGTAGCATTAATAGGAAGATGAGGACCTTATGAATTATAAATTATAATGCTTCCATGGGTAGTAGGCGAAGACCAAAAAGGAAACACAAAGAAATTCGGCAATGTTGGTGAATATATAGACAAGTCAGAAGCTATTAAGAATTCATTAATATGTATGTAGGCCAATCCCGGAAAATCCAACTCATCATTTACTTATTATTAATTTCTACTAACCTTTTAAGTAATACTAAAATTAAATGTATGGCCGAAACCTTTTTGCCTTGCTGGTCATTCTTTCGTTAACTGATACTAGTAATAATATATACTATGCTCGAATAGAATTGTTTTAACTACAAATTTTCTGGTTGTGGATTATCTTTATTCTTGATTCTTCGCAACCACATAATTTAATAACTCGTGTACTTTTCTTAAAGTGATTCTACAATTTCTATTTTACAGCTGTTGGCATACCCGTTTGTTTTTGGAATTTATGCTCCATATATTGATTATTGATGTCCTCTTGTGAATCCAAAACCAATAGCTACCATACTCTCGTTCTACTTTTTTGAAGTTGGGGGGCAGCTTACGAGAATTTGGTGCAGAAGTTTGTCTCTAGTCATTAACATTGCAAAATATCTTCGTGAACGTTCTGGCAAAGCATTGAATAGGAGAACTGCATTCAATTCTGCCAAGATCATACACGGCATGAAACCTTTTTTTTTTCACTACCAACGACCAAGTCCCAAATTCTTTCATCATATAATCCGTAATATGGTTCCTAACTTTGACTCTACAATTTACCTTTTTAAACTTCTTTTTTCTTAAGTATAAATTCTTGTGTTGGTTCAACATTTCTGCATATCCAATCTGCCCAATTTTCTTGTTTATTCACGCTAAAAAAATGTTTCAATATTTGCATCTTCACATAGTTTGTGTAGAGGTACAGAAAACGAGACAAGTCAAGTTATGATTGGATGATTAAACATAAAAGCTGCACAAGATATTATATAAATGTGTGTCAAATATTATTGATTAGCATTTTTTATAACAAAGTACTTATGTCTGTATTTAGAATAATTTATTTTGAAGAATAATTTTTTAACGAAAAAAGTTGAGATAGAGATCAAAACTGTTTGACAAACATAAATAATGTAATTGAACTGACATATTTTAATGATCTAAGGCTTCATACATGAGTGATTAATGAATCTACTCTTCTGGTTGTGTGGTTGTCTAGTAAGGAAAGTGAAACCTTAGTCTTTTTACTCGATCCCTCATCACAAGCCTGCCTTTAGGCTTTAGTATATACTTTTTTTTTTTATCCTCAATTAAAAATTGCTTACTTTTTAAAGTGATACGAGATTTTACAAATTTTTAAATAAAAAATAACAAAGTCTGGCTCAAAATACAGTTTTTAAAATCGTAGATAAATTACATTTTTTCTCTGTAATTTGGGTAAAAAAACACCTTATCCTCTTGTATGATAAACTTTTCTTTGACATATCTCTTATGTTATAGAGTTTAAAATTTACTTCTTGTACTTTAAATCATTGGTGTAAACATCTTAAAAATAGATAAAATATATATATATATATATATATATATATATATATATATTTGTTAATTTTCTATCTCTATTTTAATTCGTCCCGAAGACACGAACAAAAGCTTGTACTGCCCAACCATACAGCGGCCATAACTACCACCATCTATGATAGTAGATATTTTTTGTGATATCTTTGAATAAGTTAACGGAGCATAAAATTTAACATCTAATATAGCCCTTGGATTTTTATTTTTTTTTAACTTGCTCGGTGTTTTGGTTAGTATTCTTGGTGGTTGTATTTCAGCTCTTTTGCTAAGAAGTCATGCAATACAAGAACTTAACTTTTATATTCAGAGAAAAAAAAAAAAAAAACTTAACTTTTATATTTTGCCCTTCTTAACCTCATGGTGAAGCGAGATTGCTTAGCTGGATCTCTCTGGTGTTCAAACTTCAAAGTATTGATTTTAACAACTTACACATTGTTGTTGTAATAAATGTCATTACTACATCAGTGGCACAGATGGAATCGGAGCCTCTACAGTTCAAGATTGACCTGCACATAGAATGCAGTTATCCATCCAATGGTAAATAATTTTGAAATCTCTTTTATCGCTTCAATACAAAAGGAAACACTCAAGGTTTAATGGGTTATGATATATGTTCGCAGTTTAAAACTTCACTGTAGGATATTGAAATCTGGTGAGATTGTGATTTTTTATTTTGTCTAAATACTCTGCTTATTAGAAGATGCTGCTTAAATTTAACTATTTAAGATAATAAAAACGTCCTTGAGGATCACGAGTATAAAATTAAGTTGTGTGAAATCTTCCGACCAAAACTATTACAGTAATGTTAGCTTTTTGTTTTTTTTTTTTTGCAAAATTATATGAATTTGTCTAACTAACCACAACTAAAAATGGGTTTAAACATTGGCTATTGCTTTCTGCACCTCCTTTATGGCTTTGGAATGTAAAATTACATTCCAGAATATACTCCTTTTTGTATTTTCAGAATGATCAATTTAAAAGATAAAAAAAAAATTAAAAAGGATGCAAGAAGCAATTTGGATGTGCATGAAATAATAATCTAAACAATCCTCTCCTACGTGGTTCAATAAAATTACACCTATTTGTTCAAATTTTTTCATGCACAAAATTTTATATAATTTTATTTAATTCCATTTTTTACTTGGGAGGATCACCCAGATTTTAAGTCTCATTAATTATTTTCTTTCATACATCACTATAACAATTATGATGGTATTTTACAACTACTATCGTTATTAATACTAAATAAGGATGTTTTAGACTAAATGTGCAGTTTGTGAGTAGTATTAAATGTTTATAAAATTGTATATATTAACCTTAAATATCAATAGTTATGGTCTAAAAGTAGTATTGGTCTTCTAATTTTTCATTAAAAAAATGCTATCACGGTAAATGAGTATCGTGATAGTATTTATGAAATGGATATATAAAAAGGTTGAGTCTCTTTATTAATAAATGATCTTAATTAACAAACTTTTTAAATAAATGTGAATTAGTCAAAGAGAAAAAAATATATACTGTTAATGTAATAAATTTTACATAATTATTTAATCACAATTTTTTATATATGGTACTATAGGTGATTTTGAAAATAATTATTTTAAAATAATTTAAAAGGTGTAAAATATTTTAAGAACCAGAGAGGAATAAAATAATAAAAATACATTAAATAAAAATTATATATTTATTTTATTTTGGTTAAAACTAAAAGATTAGTACTAGTATATACTGATAAACTAGGCGTGGGTTCAACCTGCTTTGTTGGTTTAGTAAACCGTGAAAACCAGGAGAAAGAAAAATATATAAAGTAAAAAAGAGAAAAATGAGAAGAATAAATAAACCTACAACACACCACCGAATGACACGTCAATAAAAAAAATAGTGGTTGTAGAGATTTTAAATATATACTCGATACCGTGCATTCGCACAGGTGCCTTCCCCGTCTTCGCACAAGTTCAAAATATATTTGTTTACAAATTATATTTTTACATTAAAACAAACATAATTAGTTATATAAGTTTGGAAAAAAAAATTATGTAGTGTAAAATAATTATATATTGTCGTTATCATCTAGTAATAATCTATCATTTATAGGGTAGAAACAGGTTAGGTTTGGTTAGGTCTAATCTTGACCCGATTTTATAAAGTTTAGTTTGACTTATTTATCTGTCATAGACTTTTTTTTAGGCTTAACATGGCCTATTTAAAAGTTTAGTTTAGACTATAAGTCTATTAAAAAGTCTATTTTATAATACATATTGTATGAAGAAAATCTAATAACTAGTGATATTTTGAAATTTTGCATAATACTTTTTAAAATTTAATATAAATAAAGATAAATACTTTCTTTTTAATTTACGTGTGAAAAAAATAAGTTAAAATTAATTATAATACTTTCAGTATTTAACAAAATATTATAAACAAAATAAATAAGCTAAATAAAATATTTGTAAGTTTCATTCAATAATCTATATGTGTATATATATATATATATATATATATATATTAAATATGTCAGCCTGATAGACCTAACAGACTTTTTTTTTAAGTTTGAGTCTAGCTTTTTTATTTCAATAGACTTTCAAAAAGTCTTAGCTTAACCTTTTTAATAAACAAGTCAGGCCAAAGGCCACTGATAGGCGGTCTGACTCATTCTCATCCCTAACCATTTATGATAAAATAATTCACTTATTCTTATAACATATTATGACTAAAAATTTAGTTTTATAATTAATATTTTGAATAATTTAAAATAAAAATCAATTAAATTAGATATAAAATATTGAAATAAAATATTTATTAAAATAAATTACTATCATCCTAAAAGTTTCTTATATAGATAAGAGAATGTTAGATTAATTTTGTAATTTTTTAATATTGTTAAATCTTTAATATACCATTGTATTAAATGCTCATAGAAAAAACTTAATCATCCATAATGTTTCACTCAAAATGACATCGAGTATAGGGGTGTTCTCAGGTATGAGTCATCCGAGAGCTCGAACCGATCTAAACAATTTGGGTTGGATCACGGGTTTAAATTTATATATCCGTTGACCTGATCCGTGAACCCGTAACAAAAATATAAATTATATATATATATATATTAAAATTTAAAAACTAAAAAAATATTTTGACAATAAAAAAAGGTGTCGTACTGTAAATATCTGGACCGAATGAAGGGTCAGCCTATAATGAGAGATCACGGGTTAGTATCTCATAACCCATCGAGTCAGAGACATTTTCGGAAAGGGAAATGGGTTCAGAGAGGTGTACTCCTTTAAGGAAAAAAGGATATAATAAGTATTTAAGATGTAAAAAGAAAGATTGGGATGTACTTATCCAAAATAGGGGATGCAAATAACAAGTGCCTTTTAAGACAACTAAATTAATCCTGTCTTAAACAGCTACTAGTAAATAAAAGAGGTTATTAAGGTAATTTTCATTGTATATTGTTTTATTATATAGATAGATAACCCTATCTTAGACAGCTGTCAGTGAAAAAAAATAGGTTATTTAGATAATTTCCATTCTACATTGTTTTATTATATAGATAATAGATAGATGATAGTAAATTTTAAATGGCACTGAACAAATTCGACACGTCAACTGCTACATTTTTTATAGACTTATTATACTACTAGACTGTCTCGATGAACCTGTGTCCAAAAGTTGTACTACCAGCCGCAAATATACCACGTCAAGTTATTGAGCTTAATCATTTTTTCTTTCTCAAATGTGGAAGTTCCGTGTACTCTGTATCTTATTGCTACCTATACTGGAAATCCCCAGTTCTCAAATTCCATTAATCTGTGTATTACTAAGCATGCGATTCTGAATCGCACAAACTTTAACCCAAGTTTTCAATATGTTACTTCCAGGTAGCTGGAAAAGAATAAAGAGCTGCGCGTAAGTCAAGGACTAAGATGTGGCTTGCTATCTCAAGTCTTCCCAGATCCTTTAAGAAAGCCGAAGAAATTTGCCTATGCTAGTGTTAACATAATATGGTAATTTATCAAACTCACCACCACAGTATCCTGGAGTTCCAACACAGGCAGTTACGCTAAATATCTGTCGGTAGCGTTTGTGTTAAAATGATAGCAGTTACCAGTATTATTGTTCATTTGTTCTTCTTATGAAGATCAAGATATCATATCAGGCATTATGATCAACAAATTCAAATCGATAACTGTAACTACAAACTTTGCTTGTCATCAAACCGAACAGAGGTAAGTTTGAATGAGATCCAATCTTTCTAGCATCCTGGAAGGATGAAAAGCCAAATATAACTATAAACAGTAACTTCCAAGTTAACTAGGCTCTGATTTTTTAACTTCAAACCATGTTTCGTGAGCAGACAAAAATGTTGCTGCAGGAGAACATCTGTTGGTGGTGTCTACTTTGCAAGTTAATTAATCTGGACCGTTGATCTTCAATCGGAAAGCAATATCACGTTGGGGTAACTGGAAATCAAACAGACCCTCATACTTTTGATTGAACTGACAATGGCTTTATCTTTTCCAGAAACTTCTCAGCTTCAATGAAGCCAAGTGGTCCAAGAGACAAGTATTTTATAGATCGCCATCTGCTTAAAGCTCATGAAGTAGCAAGTTTAAGTATCCATGTGGCATACAAAACAAGCCTAAGTATACAGTAACCATAAAAATGAATAGGTGCTAGCTGGGTGTATATGGTAGTGCCAAACAATGGAGGTGTAGGTGGTTAACAGAGTTCAGCGGAGGCTGATGAAAGCCAAATCTGTCGAAAACATGATAGAAAGAATCACATTGTCATGTTTTACTTAAGTACAACAATTAATTTCAGATCAAATCAACCTCCGGCTTTAAACCAATTTAATACGTAGTAGTTCTCTTTATTCTGTTTCCATTCTTGTTTTTCTGGTCACAATATCCGATTCATGTTCAAAAGGTTAACAGTTTGTTTATTGTTAGTAATCCGTGTATAGTTATCATGTTCAAAGCTCAAAATCTGGTTAAAAAAATCACAATGTGATTGACCCATAAAGGTAAAGTCAAAGTCAAACAAAAGAATAAGGAAATTCAATCTCCGATCAATCTCTATACAACCCTTTATTTTTCAAGTCAAATTCTCTCCATACTTACCTAGAATGTGAAATAGAACATATAACACCAGACAACATATCCAACCAACATCAAGAAATTACCCCCCAAATATTTATGCACGAGCAAAAATATATCTACTGGTTACCATGTTTCATGCACAAAGATAACCACAGTCAATATTGTATTGCAGCATACAAAAGTGTGTCCATATAGGTGGTGCCAGTAATTCTGACAAATAGAAGACACTTCTGCTTTATAAAAAAAAAAAAAATTGAATATAGTTCGTGTCAACCTTCTTACTTATAATATATGAGAGGCGAACGGGGTAAAGAAGAGTATTGCTAGAGGTGGATTTGGCGGCAATCACACAGAAAACACAGGACGGAGTAGCTCCCGCCATTATTTTGCCCTAACACTACCAATCGCATCGCATTGGGTGCAACTTCTGAATTCCAATGGCTCTGGATTTCCTTGCTGCGCCACATGTCGCGTGCCCATAGTGGAAAAAAATTTCAGTCAGGTACTGTGTGTTTGGATTTGACATTTGAGTCTTGACTATTGTATAGCAAATAGTATGTTTTAGTGATTAAATAATATGCTTAATGACATTTTTATCTTTTATCTTCAACTTTTTAATTTGGTGTATTTAATTTTTAATTTTTTAAAATTTTGAAAGTTTTACTTTCTCTCATTTTACGAATATCATAATTGCATTTATATCAGTAATTTATTATTTTTTTACAAATTTTATCCCAACTTTTGAATTTTTTGTGAATTTCACCCTTAATTTTTTTACTTTTTGAAGAAATTTTACTCCGTGTTATTTATGTATAAATGATAGAGGATAAAATTTATAAGGTTTTTAAAAGTTGAGGATAAAATATTTCAAATTAAAAGTTGAGAATAAAATTCATAAAAAATTAGGAATAAAAAGTACAATTAAACCTAAATAATAAATTAGATATATTTTACATCCTATAATTTTATACTTTTTTTCTTTTTCATCCCTTCAAGTTTTTTTTCTTTCTTTTAATTCTTATAAAATGTGTTTATTTTATTTTTCATCTTTAAAATGTTTTAAATAATATTTTTTTATTGTTAAAAACATTATATTTTTACTATTTAAAGTATTATATAAAGTGTTTTAAGAAAAAAATAAAATAAACATATTTTGAAAGAATTAAAAATAAAAAATTATAGAAACAAAAAGCATTAAATTACATGGACTAAATATATTTTAGTCAAAATAAATAGAAAAATAGCAATTTTTATTTATTATTAATAAATAATAATAGAAAGTTTCTATGTCTAATGATATAATAACCCTGGCTAAAAAAAAAATTTACTGTAGCAGTACTGTAGCCCACGCCTGGGGCGTGGGAACTGCTCCAGAAAGTGAATTCTTGCTGGAATCCCACGCCTGGGGCGTGGGAAGTGTTCCAGAAAGCCATTTTTGGCTGGAAACCCACGCCAGGAGCGTGGGAAGCCACGCTGGAAGCATGGGAGGCGCGGAAGAGGCCTATAAAAGGCCATTTTTCATGTTTTGAAGGCCAAAAACCTTGGTTCTTCTTCCTCCTTCGTCCAGACCTCAATTAGAGCATCCTCGGAGCTTCAAACTTCCATCATAAACCCATAAAACACCTCCCTATCATCTATAAACTTGATTAGAACCCTTGAGAAACCAAAATCCAGCCTTGTTGGTAAGAATTGAGAGAGAAACCCCTTTTCCTTGGGGTTTTATAGAAATTAAGCGTTAGAGAAGCAAGAAGCTGGTTTCAGGGAGACAGAGCTTGGGGACAAGACTTCTCCAACCTTTCTTTGTTGATTTGAGGTAAGAAACCTCCGTTGTAACCGTTTAATTTGAGAAATGGGGATTGGATGAATAGTAACCAAATATTGATAGGGCTGGAATTAGGTTTAGGTTCTTTAGGGAGATGTAATCAGGAGAGTGTTCTGAGCCATATGGCATGTTGAAACTGAAATTGTGATGAAGTTTGAGTTTGGCTCTGGGAAGGGAGAAGTGTGTGTGAATGAGCTAAGTTATGGCCTGAACTAGCTTCAGGACCTTTACAAAAGTTGTTCATAAGGCCAAATAATCGGTGAAAACGTGGTCATATATGCGTTTTGGCTAGATGGAACTAATGTGGATTCTTGATTCTGGTATAGGTTTGAGTTGAACTGTACAGAGTTCTAAGGGGACTCTGAGGCCTTGGTAATGCTGAGGCAGACCAATGAGGG
>PYAF01000142.1:1519198-1534359 GCA_007407185.1 Glycine tomentella | reverse complement strand
ATGGAACTAATGTGGATTCTTGATTCTGGTATAGGTTTGAGTTGAACTGTACAGAGTTCTAAGGGGACTCTGAGGCCTTGGTAATGCTGAGGCAGACCAATGAGGGTCCATGTATGGCCTAGTGAGAGCTGGGCCAAGATAAACCTTAGGATAGCGGATTTTGAATTGATTGAGTGGAAGGTGTTTCCTTCCATGTAAACGGTTGAATACCGTTTCTGACTGTTTGATTCATGCCTACTGTAGGACGTGAAGTGCAGCTTGCTAGTAGACCTCACCACGAAACTATGGGAGTTGATTCTAAACTGAGACCAGGTAAGCTCAGTGTTTTCAGGGAATGTTTCCCTACTTGTGTTTCACTGTACCCAACATGGGGTGATTGCTTGATTTGAATTGTACTCTGATGCCTATTATGTTATGATATAGATCATGTATTGAATATTGATGAGATGATTTGATGATGGCTGGCAATTGCATGCTAGCTAAACCCCGACATGGGGTGATTACTTGATGAATCTTGTATGCATATACATTTTGATGATGTGATAATATATATATATATATATATGTTGATTGCTAATGGCATGGGTTGATGGTTGCTGGCAACCGAGTGCTAGCTCGGCCCTGAGATAGGGTATGTGCTTGTGTTGCTGCACTGAGATAGTGCATGTTAGTTGATTATGATGAGGTTGAGGCATGAATTGATTGTGATTTGGTTGTTGTAGTTTATTGGCCAGTAGTGTGAGGTACTATGGACCCATTGGGAATGTGCCCTTAAGTGGATGATCTCCCTTGGGATAATCCATAGGCGTCCATGTAAACCCTGATTAGATGTGCCTTTAAGTAGATGATCCTATTCAGGTATTGGACGGCAAGTCCTGAGTAGATGTGTCTTTCAGTAGATGATCCTACTCGGGCCTGAGTTCTGGATAAATGTGTCCTTCAGTGGATGATCCTATCCAGGCTCAGCATGTGGCTGTTGTTGGCATATGATTTATTGATACTGCTATGAGTTTGCAGCTTATGTTATGATGTTGAAAATTGAACAAATGCCAGTGTACTTGATGAGATTTTTTGTGATATGATAGCTGTACAGTGATTTTGTGTTTTGGGAAGTGAACCAGGGGGAGGGAAACCTCTGAGAACCCTGAGTTTACTGAGATTGTTATCTCACCCCTATTTGGGGATTATGTTGCAGGTGCAGAGACTACCGTTACTGAGAAATCCCAAGGCAAGAGGCCTGAGCTGGGATAGTGTGAAGACAATCCTAGGTCTAGATGACTGGAGCTTGTTGGCTCCCATTTTGATTATTTTTGGATGTGTTTTGATACCCTGAGGGGTCATTTGTATAGTTTTGAGAAAATTGACCTGTACATAACAGTAATTCACCATATATATATAAAGTACTGTATATCATGACGGATTTATGTTTCCTTTACTGTTATTTCCATGCTTGCTGCGTTACTTTGATATTGTATAATGTTAATACGCCGGGTGCACACGGGGTGTTACAAATGACATTACAAAACTTTTCGATTATAAATTTTTGTGGTATGTCTAATCTGAAATTTATGTTTAGAAATTAATAAAAATACACAGTAAATTTAGTTTAAAAGATCCCCACTAATCGTTTGCTTTGAAAATTGTAAAGTCCAAGAGATGATAGCCGGAAGCTTATAATTCTAGTTGTAACGTTTGAAAATGGTAATTACATGAAAGGCTGTTGAACTTGAAAATATATATACTCGTAATCGGATTTGTGCAAGAAGCCAAGAACGAAGTAGAGAGAACGCCACGGTGAAACGTGATAAACTTTCTATTGGAGGAGAGAATTGACATTTTAACTACATTTAGTCTCTATCTTTAATTCATTTTCATCAATAATACTTTAATAAAAATTCTTATTTCAATTTTCCTTTAATATCTTATCATCAATTTTATTTATTCCATTATTTATACTTTTGTTTTTAAACTTTAAAATAATTGACTTTCAAACAAAATTATTAAATTTTGTTATATAAAAATAAGAATTCAAAATTAAATAAAAAAAATTGACTTTCAAACAAAAATACTCCTTCCGTGTGCGTCCCATTTTATAAGATATAATTTAAAAAAAAAATTATCCATTTTTATAAGGCTTCATTAAATTACCTTGTACATTAATTATTTTGATTAAAATGCCTTAAATTTCTTTTTCTTCTCTCTTATTAAGATTGGAAAAGATGAATAGATTCCTAAGAAAATTAAGAATAAATATTAGAAAATATTATAATTATAGATAAATTTAATGTTAATAATTAAATCAATTAATTACCTTAATAAACATAAATTAGTTAATTATGTATTTGTAACAAAAAAATAAGAATTCAAAATAAAAATATAAAAAAAAAATACTAAAGACTTATTTTTGTGAAATAAAACATTATATAAAAATCATAAACATATTTTTTTATATTATTTTAAACGTGTAAACCGGTTCTAGAAAGATAATCACCACCTTCGCAGAATCGCAGGTACAAGAGTAAACATAAACATGTTTCGGCGCTCAATTTTATCCCCCGATGTTATTCTCATTAATGGTGTATCTTCTAAAGTACAAACCCAAATGAAAACTTGATAGTCCAAACATGATATCAAAACTCCTACAGCTGTTGACTATTCCCTCGAGAGAATTTATGTGAATGGGCAATGAATCAACAATAAAAAGAGTATGACCAACAAAATTGGGATCCAGCAGCCGAGTTAAATAGTTTAGAGAGATAGACGCAACTCGGCAAAATACTATAATCGCCTCCTAAAATGTCCTTATTTCATACATTTTGGGGGTATAAAAATTATGAGAAAAATAAAAGATTTAAAAAATAAGTGACGGTACCACTGGCCCAAAAATCGTAAAAGGTACCTCCTCTAATTCCATATGACAGGATAAAATGTTGTACCTCAAGCCTATAAACCAGGCAAAACTGCAAGAGGTTACAATGGTATATTTTGATCTGTTAATAATACCCTTTATATCCTGTGGCTGCCCTGAGGGATCTGTAATTCTTCATAATCCCCAGCCCAAACCTGCTTCAACATTTTAATTAGTCCTTAGATAAACCAGATGCGAGAGGTTTATAACAATTTTGAATCATAACAAGCAACTAGTAATACCTTGTATTGATTGCCAGCATAAACGTACTCTACATACAACTCTTTAGGACTTCCAGGACATGGATCACAGAAACCCATGATGCCTGATTTTTTTACACCTTCATGAAGCTGCATCAACAAATAGGACATTCATCATCAAATAAAATAAATAAACCATCCCGACAATTAAACCAGGCATATTTCAAAGGAGAAATGCTAGAAACAAATTCTTTCTAACACTCTCTTAACAGGTGACTGATTACTGGGAAGCCCGGTTTAGAGAGGTCTGTTTGATAGTTTGGGAGTAAAGAGGAGAGTGAGTTATAAATACCATTGTATATTGAATAATATTCTTTAGGCTTAATAAAATAATAGAATTTTCTTTCTGATTTTCTTCTCCCTCGTCTCTCTTTCTCTTAATTCTGTGTTGATCTAAGGACTCTAACTCCCCTTTTCATAGAATTCTTGCTCCAGCACTCAATGGTGATGATTAGCGTAGCGCATTTATAAATCCTTCTTGCTTGAACCTGAGTCTCGTTGATGTAAAACTCAAGGCTCAGAAATTTGGTTCCAATCCCATTAAACAGAAAAATATCACCCCCTATTTTTTAGTTTCTATTACTATCTGACCAAAGAAGCATGCTGCATTTTATCTTTATCCCATATTTACTGCAATTTTTTATTCATCTGGATAAGTAGGAAGAAAAAAAAATGTTAGACTTAGACCGTGTAGCTAACTATAAAACTTTTGTGAGAACATGCATAGTAAAAAGAAAGGAGGAGGCATACCTTGAGTTGGCCAGAATCATTAACTAGAAAATTCAAAGGTATTGTAACATCAATGACTTCTGAAGTTGATTCAAAACTTGTTTCACTTGAAGACTTTAAGTTGTTCAAAATTCTCTGATTTCCATAAAGTGCTCTCATAATAACCAGTCCACCTGTTTCTAATTGCTTGTTTCTTTTCCTATTAGCCACAGTTTGTTGTAATTTCTGAGCTTTCTCTGCTGCAGCCCTTGCTTCCTTAACCTGCACAAATATTTTCACCAGGGGAGGAGAGATTAACCAGGATATTCAACGGACTTCAAAAAATTAGAAATATAGATATGTCCTTCCCAAGACAATCTCCTATGAATTGGAACTATATCAAATATGGGCATTCATACCAGAGGAAATGAGGGGGATCGTGTCATGGAACAAACTGATTCTGTATTTGATCTTTGAAAATCACTACTGAGAACTAAAAGGAGGCACTTGGTGTGAACTAGAATCCTAATTCCCCAGGTATTTTGGATTAGTGCAAGATATTTGGGAATGAACTATGAAATATATGGAACTCAAGGCCCTAATGTTTATATGTCGATTGAAAATTACTAAAGATTTCCAAATCTCAAAAATGCATAAACTAGTGATCAATAGTAAATATATTTGTTATCCAACTATAGATGCCTTATTTGGAGCATACTTGAAAATTTAACACAACCATGATGTTAGATCCCCAGTAATATTGCAGGCAAGGGACAATAGAGAAATGCAGGATTTCTAGGTATCCTAAATGACAATGTCATGCCAAACACTGCCTAAATATTAAATAGCTGATGCACTTTTTACAAATGAGTAACTGGATGATAATTGGAAGTTGCAACCATCTACGAATCCGCATAACAATCAAATTTGATAATTCTCAACACATTCAAAACCAATGGTTAAACAAAACAAGCCTCGGACATCACAATGGACAGTTTCAAGTTGAACCATTGGCTGGAACTTAGATATTTGGGAGGGAGTGGGTTGTGGAGCCCTCATACAATCAAACAAAAGTGTGCCACACATTGACAAGAAGCAGATCTTAAATTGTTAAAAGAGCACATATGATCATACCTATCCCACAGTGAATAAATTATAAGTTTGACATGAGGAGGCTAACAGTTTGCAAACAAGAAACAACAACAATTTCAAGGAATAATAGAAGTCAATGCCACTGCTTTAAGCACATTAATCACCCATACCTGAGCAGAAGTTTTCTCCTCCTCCTCCAGAGCCTTCTGCTTATTCCTTCTAAGGTAATAAGGTTTAATAAAAAGTTTCTGCAAACAAACACAAATATTTTGAGAAAGGATGAGGAAAATATCGTCAAACTGTTCAATAAACAAAACAACCACCTCTGTCACATTTAGCTGAAAGATAAATGATTATCTTAATTCAGTCCTATAGTTTTTCTGCATCAGAAATATTTGGTAATAAAAAGTGGTAAGTGGAGATCAAAGTCTTGTAACTAATGCTACAACTTAAATGAGTGAATTCACAAATGAAAAGTTTAAGAAAGCATTTTCTTTATTTTCAATAAATGTTGTCCTGCTTATCCACATGCTCTGCATTGTTGAGCATAAGACAAGGTTCAAATCAGAAGAAAGTTATACAGAAAAACATCACCCAAAGAAAGCACGGCTTTAAAAACTTTTTCTTGCCCAACATTGCAGTTTGGCAATGCAGTAGCAGAAAAAATAGTTGACAATCAAGTGAACTAGAACAGGGGATATTGACACATTATGTTATTCCCCACTAACACCCCTGGCAACCATTGTACTATTATAGTTTTGTTTTCAAAACAAAACTCAAAATAACCAAACTTTATAACATTAACCACTGCACAATATGTTGAGAAATAACATTTATTCCAAATGTTTTCATTACATAACTAAGTAGAATTTGCACTTATCACCCCTACTGTATAATGATAGCTCATTTGAAATCATACTCTCTTTAACACAAGGGGAAACTAAGGAATCCAAATGAACTAGCATTATTTAGATTCAGAGGATAGCAAATTACCACAACAAAATGCTTTCCTCTTAACTGGCATACTAACAATAAACTAAGTGTATATATCTATGGTTATAGGTCTTCCGTCTGCACAAAAATAATCTGGCAAAGAGCACTGAGATAAAAAGAAATTGGTTATTGATGTAAAGTTTATTTGAATTCACCTTTAGAACAAAGTAAAGAGATGCAGGAACGACAAATGCTCCAGTAGCAAACACCGGGTTCAGATGCCTTGTCAGTAAAATCTGCAAGTAAAAGCTAATTCTGTTACAAAAGAAGTAAAACAAAGCAAGTTAAATTGGAAAATTACTTGTTTTTAATAATAGATATAACATCAAAATAGTTGTTCAACAAGTGCATGCTTTCTCAAGTTAATTATGATACCAAATATCACAAAGGCCTTTAAAGTCTAAAACAAAGCAAAAATCAAGAACAAAGCCAAGTAATAGAACCAATAACAAAGAAAAAAAAAAAAAACATGACTTTTTAACAGAATAAACTTATATCGATGTTAAATAATAAAAGGGGTTGTCTATAGCACCCATAGACACATAGGGTGAATGCATTAAGTGCATGTTCAGTTCAGTTCATTTTCGAAAAATAATTGCATATTTTTGTCAGCTTTCTGAGAGAACTTGCAGAGAATGTGATTATTTCTCCAAAACCATCTTATGAAACATGGTGCATGTTTGTCGCTTATTAAGTCTAATAAGGCAAGTACATACTTCTAACACATAGATCTTCCAAGCATCTTCACAACCGAGAACATAAATGAACCATCTTACATAGTATATCTAAATAAAGGTCAAAGCCCATCTATCAAACATGTAAAGAACCAAGAGTGTCCTTACAGGAATAATTAACTTCTGACCTCCACGATAGAGTTCAAATTTCCAGGAAATACCCTGAAAAGTTAAAAAAGAATGTCAAACAGCTTATACAACAGATAATGAACAAGCAGGGTAAAAATCGCTTTACTATTTAGAGTTTACTTTATATTTGAATAGTTTACTTTACTATTTATGGTTTTGCTAGAAACTGCACATCTAATGTGAAGTAGTATATTAAAATGTTTAGGTTCGTGTATAGTACTTATTCTAATGAAATTACATTTTGCATTTACTCTTGCATGTAAATAATATTGCGATGAATACACACACACACACACACACACAGATATATATATATATATATATATATATATATATATATATATACATATGAAAATTTTCCTAAGTGCTTTTTCGCCTGTTCACTTTCATCACCATCTTATTCGCTTATTGTACCGGCTTTCCTTTTTCCCTTAAGAGGTAGGAGACCTAGAATAGAAGTGGTGGACTGGTGACTGGTACAGTTGCTCTAGTGTGATATCTAGTGTATGCAATGAAAGTCAAGATGAGGATGAGATGGCTGACGTTGCAGCTGAAGCTGATGAAATTTGATTTTAATCGAAGAGGAGTGCTAGTAACACACTCTCTAACATGCTCCTCCTAACACACTCTTTTTTATTGGTTAAAATTTATTAAAAACATGAGAGAGAATCATTAAATGGCATGTGATACCTACAAAAAAAAACTATTTTCAATAAATTTCATCCAATAAGAAAGGGTGTGTTCAAAAGAGTGTATCAGAGAATGTGTTCCTAGCATTTCTCTCACTTAAATATTTAGTTTCTCTAGCCTCTAAGCCTTGGAGGCTTAAATTTGTTTTATTTGATGCCTTTGTTGTAATTGACAATTTGATGTGTTTGCTGTTTTGGTTATGAAGCTTAAAATTTTAATCATTGATTATGAATATGTTTTTACATTTAGGTTTTGTTTGTGCACACACACAAATTGTTGTGTGATATAAATCTACTTAGGATCAAAATAGTTGTCATCCCGCTATCCCATTTTGGGGATGGCCCAGTTCCTCTATTGACTACTATGAGGAGATCATTCATGTACTTTCAGTAAACAGTTTTAAGTTTTTGGATAGTTGGTGTATGATGGTAGTATTGACAAAGTGGTTGAAAGTTCTATCCTTGTCATGCCCATTCTTCTAATAAAAAGAAAAAACTTGAAAGTAAGCACAAGTCAAGTAGATCCATGTCCACGCTTCAAGCCTAGAAGGATGTTGCAGAATGAGTGTGTAAAAGGTATATATGTTAAAAAAAAAGAATATAAAACTGCTCATTTACCATCACCAACAGTAAAAACTTTGGGGTAATTGGTTCATGTCAAATACCAAATTGATTTTATATAGCAGTAGTTAATACAAGCTTTCATCCCCTAAGCCTAAACCACATTATTTGACTTGATCACAGAAAAAGGGAGGGAAAAAAAAGATACAAGATATAAACATGAATACAAATAAGAAATTGTTAACTACATTACCTGAATTCCTATTATATACAACCAGCGTACCGAGCTGAATTTGGATAACTTCCTCCCACCACCGACTTCAACCTCAAGGGAAGAACTACAATAACAAATGGCTTAATGTCAAAACAGATAGCACACAGACAAATTAAAACATTGACTAGCAATGGGTAGCTAAAATATATGGCTGATAATTATACTAGTGATCATGCATAATCAACATTAGCAATCATAAAATATTATAGGATCAGTTAAAATTAGCATTAAAAGAGATTCTACTCACCATTTAATACGTACAAAAGGTATATTGATTCAATTTTACATGAAGTAATTTGGAATCAATAATAAAAATCCATATTAATACTGCCCTTCCTTCAAAACATCCAACTGTAACAGCACTAACTCGGTCCTAATCTAATTCAATTCTAATGATGATTTTAAAATTTTCTTCTTTGAGCATACATGTAGGATGCCATTGCCTGACAAGAAAATAGATACCAAACACAGAAAACAATAAAAGAGATGCTATCACTATAGGGCTGAGCAAATTCATTCATTATCCAGTGCTAAAGGGAACTGAAACAAGCATCTACTCAGAAATCAGAACTAATCCCCAAGTTTTGAACAAGTAAAAGACACAATATAGCACCAATAGAACAACCAAGCCTTTTCCTACAACGTGGGGTTGGCATGATGGATCAACCAATATCATTGAGGTCTATCATAATCCAAAAATTCAACAGATATATTTAGATTAAGATCTTTTTGATGGTTTCTCCTAAAGTTTTCTTTGGTCTTCCTCTACTCTTATAGTTTTAATAGCATCAATAAGTTATATATTCCATCACAACATAATATTACTAAGTTATATAATCCTACAATCAAAACAAGCTGTATTAGGTACACACTATAATAAGAATTTAGCAGAACCAAATTCTCGTTTAGCAGTGACACACAGAAATGAGTCCACAACAAAGCTTTACAATTACTAGTCCCATCTGAAATGTAACTACAACTAACACTCTCTCTTCCAATCAATAAAATTTATACTCAAGCAAGAAAGGATACAATATAGATTGAATAAGTCTGCAAGAATGCTGTTTTGTTAATTTGATATATAAGCTACAAGCTAAAATAAATTCTCAAATAATTCATAGAAAGCTATGGCGATAATTCATTTTTTTATGAGAAGACATTCATTAAGACAGTGAAGAAACAAACAACTGAAATAATCATACAAAGAGTTGGGTTGAGTCAAGATTTGAACCTACAAAAACCGTTGCCAAGAATATCATGACATTGTGAACATTTTAGCAACCAGAAACTGAAAAATGATGCCCAAACTAAATTTACATCTAATAAGATTTTATATACCTCCCAAGTCTTCCCACAATGCAGCCAAGAGATTTAGGAGAAAAACGATGAGTATAATGAACTGATGTCTCAAAAGAACCTGTGCCAAACTAAAGGAGTTGAGAAAGAGTTAATTCAGTATAGGAAAAGATGAATCTATGTTGTCCTATAAAAAATTTGCATTATTTGAAAGGAAGGAATACAAGATCTATTATATTTTTTTTCTAATTTTTTGGGTTTAGAAAGATGGATAATACAGGGGAAAACAATATTTTTATTCAGAAAACATAGAAGTACCTTCACTTCTCCAGAGGCCGACCTTCTCTGATCTTTCTTTTGCCACCCAACAGTTACAGATGAATGTGGTCCCAAAGTAAGCTCTATCTGTAACACAGATGAAAAGGGAGAGATCAAACATTGAAGATTTTCCAAAGCTGTAACATAAATCTGAAGATAAAAAAAGCCCAATTCACCAATTCTGAGCTGTAAAATGGTCCCTGCTTAGATTGCCCATGTGATTTGGTTAATTACGGCTAAATTCTATTTCTAGCACGGCACTATATTAGGGATTTGGATGTCTATAAGTACCAAATACACAGCTTGTTGATGAATCTCTACCACAAGTTCAAAAGATATGCCATATGTCCCCATCAGTAACAGACAGATCATTCCTTTGTTTCCTTAGGTTTTGCAAAATCAAATGATGATAGACGATTAGTTGCTCATACGACATAGATCTTGCGTTTCTAAAAGAATGTAAGACACAGTAGCCAACTATTTTGATATCAACAAATCACTACCTAATGAAAAAGCAAGTGATTTCAAAGCTGACATTATGTAAATCTTATTTTAATACTTGACTAACTGATCCATATATGTACAACTATTCATCTCAGTTCCATGTCATACTGTCTACTCCATCCAAGTTTGCACCCATGTGCACTAGTTATCGTGTTATTGAAGTGAAAGAAAAATTTGAGGTAGATACTACAGAGTGTAGCATACATGTCCACTTGCTGTTTCTGACAGTTGGCGGGTCCATAAATTTGAAAGATTCAATGAACCATCTTTCAGAGACATTGCTATGCCCATTGTTGCAGCTGAGTGTGGTGATAGATTGCTGGAATAGCACAAGAAACATTAAAAGGATAGCTAAAACAGGCAAAAGAATATGTTCAATTTGATTTACATAATACAAAATTACCCACCGAGTTGTTTGCACCCCGATTAATGCACGCAGACCAGCTGAGGCCACAACCTCTACTGACGAAACTTCTGAAAGTTGATGCCTAAACACAGCAGTAGCAGCTCCACCACCTTCCTCTCCATTCACTGCTAAATTACCTCCAATCGTAACAGCATTACGCTTTGATAACTGAGACTGGATTTCACTTGTCATAGCCATTCTGATACTCATAAACGTAATAAAATACACAAACAATCAGACAAAAAACAAAGAAGAGTAGCTAAACACATAAATTGCATCATGCAACTAATATTTCACTGTCAGGACTCAGAAAGTGTTTGTATAAAAAGTTAAGAAAATAATTCCAGTACATTCCAGTTTCAGTCCACCATTGCTTACATTAACATTGAGCTTCAACATCATTTTTTTTTTTTTTTGCTCAGCGCTTCAACATCATTAAAACCATTACTATAACAAGGTATTCTGTTGTAGGATTTGGCAATATATGATTAAAAAATAAAATAAGCATTTCATTTTCCAAATTGAACTGTTAACTCTAGCGTTGTTCAACAACCACATTCATATTGATGTAGAAAAAGGCAAAAAAATATGATGAGCAGAGCAATACCCTCTGAGTAGGCCATTTCCATCTAGATAGCGTGGCAAAGACATATTGGCCAGAATTGTACCGGAGGGTTGAAAATGCGCCGCCACTTTCTCCCGTTCCTTCATCCTCTTCAATCTCTCGAGCTCTGCCTTGATCTCTTCAGCTCCATTAAGCTTTGGACCAAGTTCCAAACCAGAGGCCAACCCTTCCATGCCGTAGATATCATATATTTGCCTTTTGTTTGGATCTGAGAGAATCTCATACGCTTCGCATATTCGCTGAAAGTTCTCCGTAGCAATATCCTTCATCTGGTAATAGAAGAAAACAAAACGAATGAAGAAATTGCAAAAGAAAATGAATTACCGAATTAGCACAGAGACAGAGAAAGAAGAATACGTGAGGAGCTTGGTATTTATCGGGATGATAGGCTTGCGCCCATTGACGATACGCTCTGCGAATTTCTTCATCGGAAGCTTCTGGAGACAAGTTCAAGAGTGCGTAGAGTTCTCTGTGGTCTTGTGCTTCGTTCGGTTCATCCATTGCCGTGCCTCGTTGTGGAAATTTTGGAACCCCCAGAGGTTAGGGTTTTGCAAAGAAGGAGAATTCAGTGTTTGGAAAGTAAAGGGTTTAACGTTTAAGGGGGTTTTCGCTAACGTCACCCAATGGTGGTTCAAATCAAACATCAATCGCTAACTGTATAAATTAGTCTTTGCGAGTTACATTGACGCAACGCAGCATGGCTGAGCATTGGTCGGATTTGGGTTCAACTCAATATGAGCCAATTCGATAAGTTACAATTTAGGTTAGATTTATACCTTTTTTGTCTTTGGGTTGGGCAGGTTAAGGGAGGGAACAATATTAAGTTAAGATATTTTGGGCTTATTTTTTTAAAAAAAATTACTTAATTTATTCATTTAGATTTGGTCATAATATGAAGTCAAATTTTATCATTCAATTTTTTCTTTGTTCTTTAATTTCTATAAA
Source organism: Glycine tomentella (assembly GCA_007407185.1). Lineage (NCBI taxonomy): Eukaryota > Viridiplantae > Streptophyta > Magnoliopsida > Fabales > Fabaceae > Glycine > Glycine tomentella. The sequence goes on along the minus strand of PYAF01000142.1, from coordinate 1,521,917 downwards.
AAAATTATATTGATCTCTTTAATTGAAATTAAATGATTAGAAAGCTAACATTTGTTAAAAAAAAAAATGATTGGATGAGTAAATGATGTTCAGATACAAATTAAATCTCTGAAGTTTAGAAAAGTTTTAAAACACCAAACACCAAATATTCAGTCTAGCAATGTACTACTCCCATAGGCTATTACATGTCATAATAATAATTACATTTTACATTTGAATAATCATGGTCAATTTACATCTTCACGACTACACGTAATATCTAATTTCAGCTTTTCACTTTCATGGTGAGAAGTCTTCCTTCTATATGACCAAAACCTCAATTTGCTTATTCACTTAACAAAATATGAGTGTTGTTAGTACAATGGTCATATTGCATAAGTCATTGGATTTTTGTTTTGAATTGAATGAATCTTCTAAATTTATACATTTTTCTTAAAAAAGCTAAACATCTTGTGCTTAATTAACATCTCTAGTTGGAGTGATTAAGGATAACATGCAGAATTTCAGAACATGATTTCAAGTGGTTAACTAAGTTAGAGGTACCATGATATTCAGTACCATATAGATATTTTTTACTACAATAATTACATGTTGTAATTTTATTTTTGACTTCGTTTTCAAGAAGCTTTGTGAAGTGATCTCATACATTAGAAATAGACTATTTCATTACGACTTTGATGAGAGAGAAAACAGACAATTAATAGTCAATTACTAAAAATAATGACTAAACTAAATCTAAATCATTATATAAACAAAATTAGTAACATCAATTATATCTAACACAATATTTTCTTACCAAATAGTTATTAACTCAATAAGATTTTCCAGAAATACTTCAAATGAAACTGACATAGTCAATATGTTTCATTTCCACTTGCTACTTTCCTTCGGAAAGTGACCAATTTACAATCATAACATGAACTCAAATTATGGATAATCAACAAGCACATTCTCTCAAATTTCTTAATGCTCTAGTATTAAACCCAAAAAGTTAATATTATTGATTATTGAAGAGACTAAACAGAAAGAAACAATTTATCACCTTTTAATATTTATAAAAGGTATCCAACACAATCTATCACTTATTTGTTATATTTATAATCTCTTACATACCTTAATCTCAAGTACCTATTGTTAAACCTAAAATTATGATTTAACTTCAGTAAAATGATTCACCTTCAAAATAACTAAACCAAAAAAAAATTACTCAATTATTCATAAATTGCATCCATCACAATCTTTACTTATAATAAATCCAGCACACCTTTTACATAACACCAATTATAAAAGCTATCTCCAACTTTTATGTATGAATTCCAAATATAAAACTGTAAGTAAAAAAAAAACAATAACAACACATATCAGCAAAGTCATAATAAAAAACTTATAACACGCAAATTAAAAGGTTACCTAGAAAATTCAAATCTTAAGTGATCAGGTGCACATAGCAAAACAGATTAAAAGGTTACCCAAATAAAATTTCTAAAGGTGGGATTTTTGAAGGAAATGTATAGTACTTTTTCAGTTTTCCGTCAATACTTTTCATTAAAAATAAATTTTCTAGACAAAATGATTTTTGAAGAAAAACTTTTGTTATGTCTAAAGGTGGTTCGAGCACCTACTGTTGTATTTTGCACATATGCCAAAGATAAACGTAATAAATGTTTGCAGATTGCATGGTTTTAATAGGAAAAATAATTTAATTTTTTATCTTATTATATTATAAGTGTAGTTTTAAATTTAAATTTGATATATTTAATTGAATTTAATGCAAAGTGATTTCAATATATTTATATTTTGGTTTTTATTATTTTTATTTTTAACCAACATAAATAAATCTTAAAATATATAATGAAATTCATATATGTATGTGTGGCACATGTAAAAAATTAAATATCAACGGAAAGAATAATAATCTTAATTTTGCATCAACCGGAAAAGCAAAGATGAAGAAATTGAGTTTAGGAAATTCAACGAAAGTAATGAGATTAGGGTTTGCTATCTGTGACTGATATGGACTCTGGGAGAGAGACATTAGGCTTTGCTAGATTGGGCATTTAAACACTTATATAGGGTTGGGTGACTCGGGTCAGATATCGACGAATTAAACAATTTAAATTCGAACCTAACTATCAAAAACAGTTTGAAACCGAATTTAAAACTCACTTATTTGTTAACCTGTCCAAATTTAGCCAAATTTATTTATTTTTTGTTTGGTTATGTCGGGTTTGAGTCGGATCGCTCACCCAATAAGGCAAGTCACCACAAATCTCCACAGTCCACATTCCAAAAGGGCATTTTTATAACATGAGAAATGAGATGTCCATTACTAGTTGTACCCTAAAAGATTACTGAGAGTAATTACTTGATATTTGTTTAAGTTTTTAGTTTAACATGTTTGTATTGTTAGTATAATTTTTTTACATGGTCAGCTAATAAAAATTTACTATTGGTATGATTTTTAAGTTGTTTTATTTTAAAACTCAATAAACATTTTATACAATATAATAATTTATAATTGAATGATGGTGTGAAAAAGTTTTAAATTGTCATTAAATGTTTTTTTTTTTTGCTACAACATGTATTATTTATTTTTTGTTTTTCAATCTTATGTGTAAAAATAATTATTTGTTAAAAATTCTTTTAATTTGGTAGCAGACAAGTGTATAAAAATCAAAATGACTAATATTATTAATAGAGTAAAACATTAATAGCATAA
>PYAF01000142.1:1488306-1510142 GCA_007407185.1 Glycine tomentella | reverse complement strand
TTTTTTTTTTTTTTTTTTTTTTTTTTTTTTTTTTTTTTTTTTTTAAATTTTGTCATCAATATTACCATTATGAGCGATATTCCTGTCCGAATGTTTATTTCTCCGTTCCCGTCGGATTTATTTATTTTACATCCGAATTTTTTCCTTCAGTTTCTAACATTTCTTTTATTAACTCTCTTCTGGTCAATCAACAATCAACAACATAGTTGTCTATTGTCTATGGTATATATAAAACTGTCTAGGTGTTGACATATGTCAATTTTTAATCTAATTTTTCGAACATTAGTTATTATATTGTTTTCTATTTAGTATTTACAGCGGGAAGAAATTGATTTTACTGCTTTAATTTTCTTCTCCGGCCGACCACGAGATTGTTGATCTAGTATCTCTTTCAAATTTCGCTTTTAATAATTTTCTAAAATTTAAATAAATAAATAAATAATCGATGAATAATTCATTTTATATATTTTTGAAAACATAAAATTATCAATATTTCTATTTGATAGTTAAAAACGAATGATGAAAATTTGCAACTAATTTATTTATTTTTGAGCAATGTTGCATCGTCATCTTGTAATCTTCTCTCGTTCATCTTAATTTTTTATAGAAATCTTAAATAAAAATATAAATTCATTTAATATCTAGAAGATATAAAAAATACATAATGTTTTTATATTCAATAAGAATACTAGCATAAAATTGTTCTTTGTTTTTACTTTTTACCGGTCAAATGAATAATTGGACTTGGAGAAGGCTTGAATATCCCTTTGCCAAATAGTGAAGTTACTTTCACTTTCACCAACTAGTCAAAGCAATTCTTACTCCCTCAATGGCGGAATCACATGTTACTTTCACGAATTTCCAGAAGTGCCCATAGTTTTTCCATTTTTAATTTTCAAAACTATAGTAGTTCTGTGATGTCCCAGTTTAATTACGGAAGCACACTTTGATGCATCCAATCAGCCAGCCAATTTTATGAGAGTAGGCCACACACGTTTTGTTGTTTGGTCGGTACACTTGCCATTATTGAGCATTTATTGAGTCGGGGAAATTAGTAACCACTCTTTGGTTTTATCAGTGAAGAGGAAGATGGTGCAAAAGTGGTAAGGGTGGAAAACATGGACAACCCCTACAAGCATCAAGATAATTTTGACAAGAGATTTAAATTATCATTGAACAAACTCTATGCATGGGGCTTAGTGGACTATGACAGGGTTGTCATGCTGGATGCTGACAATCTCTTCCTTCAAAACACAGATGAGTTATTTCAATGTGGACAATTCTGTGCGGTCTTTATCAATCCTTGCGTCTTCCATACTGGCCTCTTCGTCTTGCAGGTAACAATATTTACCTATATACTAGTGTATAATGTTCTAAATACAATTTAACCGATTCCATAATCCATACACACTTCATTATGCATATCCATTAACCACTAGGATTGCCTTAGTGATAGGAAGTTGAGATAGATATACGAGGACTTAGATTTGATTTTTTTGTACGACCATTGTAAAAAAAAAATTATATATACCCATTTGTTTTATTTTAAACTTTCGTTTCTTAAAAAGGAAAATTAATAACCATCTTCGAATTTCGCATGGTAAAAGCATTTTTACTCTGATTTCTTATGCACACCAAAAAAATCTTCTGTGCACTAAAAGTGTAAAAATTTGTCCAATCGTCATCATCATGATAAGTTTGTCGATAATTACTATGTTTTTAATTGATAGATAATGTGAAAAAATTTATATTGATAATGCATCGAAATTAGTTCTTTCACCATCATAATTGACCTGTGTCACATGGGTTCTAATATTTTATACTGGCAGCCATCAATGGTCGTGTTCAAGGACATGGTTCGTGAATTACAGAATGGGAGAGAAAATCCAGATGGTGCAGACCAGGGTTTTATAGCTAGCTACTTCCCCGAGTTGCTTGATAAGCCAATGTTTCATCCACCTTCAAATGGCACCAAGCTTGATGGAACATATAGGCTTCCTTTAGGTTATCAAATGGATGCTTCTTACTACTGTAAGTTCTTTGAATAAATATATTTAAAATAAACTTTTGAATGGTGAAATCCAAGTTTTTAATGATATCCTTCTTGACTACAGATCTTAAACTTCGCTGGAGCGTACCCTGTGGACCAAATAGTGTGATCACATTCCCTGGGGCACCATGGTTGAAGCCATGGTATTGGTGGTCATGGCCTGTTCTGCCATTAGGCCTCCAGTGGCATGAACAACGCCGTCAAACTTTAGGGTAAGTTCTAAGGATGCTAATCAGTTTTGGTGTTCTCTAATGTTATTAAGAGTTTCTAACACAAAATCATTAAGGGGGTCAATACCTGAAAAACAGGATTTCAGAAAATATCTTGAAGTGATAGACTATCGATGTAACATTATGTTCATTTTTTTTAATTAGTTTTTCTTGCATTATGAAAGCTATTGTGAAATTGACCCATCATTGGTTGGTGCAGGTATGGTGCTGAATTGGCTGTGATACTTATCCAATCTGCAATATATGTGGGAGTAATAGCAATGACGCGTTTGGCAAGGCCAAGCTTCTCAAAGCTATGTTATAGGCGCTCTGATAAGAGCATCACCCTTGTTCATAGCAGCCTCAAATTAGTAGCTTTGTGGTGCATCCTTGCTGCTTACGTAACACCATTCTTTATCATTCCTCACACGGTTCACCCTCTTCTGGGTTGGATCCTGTATTTGCTTGCTACTTTTGCACTTTGCTCAATTGCAATCAATGTCTTTATGCTACCAATGTTACCAGTTTTGGTACCATGGCTTGGAATTGTTGGGGTCCTTATGGTCATGGCATTTCCTTGGTATCCTGATGGGGTAGTGAGAGCACTGTTTGTCTTTGCTTATGCCTTCTGTTCTGCACCATTTTTGTGGGCCTCTATGGTGAGGATAGTTCAAGGTCTTCAGTTATCTCTAGAAAGGGAAGCTTTTCTGCCAGCAAGATTGGGAGAGTCTTTGCCAAATTCATGGTTTAACAAGTTATATTGAGTTATCTAGTTGGGCACAACAATACTAGGCTGGGACAAAGAGGGACCTTCTTGGCAAGCTCAGCGAAGATAGAAGGGAGCATGATACATTAAATACCAAACATGCCAGTAAGGCTTCACAATGAATCCGATCGACTCAAAATTAGTTTGAGACTTGACTGGTTAATTTGTTGAAGTTGGTGGATGAATTAAATGAATTCAATTTGAGTTGAAAATTCAGCTCATTAAACAAATGGGCTGATCTTGAATCATGTATAGTTAGTTTGGTTTGATTGTTATATGAAAAAAACAATTATTTTATTTTTGCTTATGTTGAAGTTATATTATTAATTTATAAACTAAACTCATGATTATTAATATTATATTATAATATAAAATTTATTTTATGTTTTATTGAAATAAAAAACAATTGTAGCAAAATACTGTTTTAACTTTAATAAGATTTAAACTGTATTAATATCTTGAGGGTCAATTAAAGTGTCTTAAAATTAGTTGCATGTAAATATCGTCAACCAAGTCACCGTGCAGGAAAGGCTAGGATCAAATTGTTTACATGCCAAATAAGGGATAGCATAGTCGTTATTATTATCATTTTACAACAGGGCTAATTTGATCATGAGGCGAGATTAGACGTGGGTGGTACGATCCCAAACCCGTCTTGCTTTTACCAATCAGAAAAAAACTAAAGTTTGAACTCGAATTCAATCAATTGAACTTTCCCCATTAAAATTGAACTGAGATTAGATATATTTAATTATCATGCCTATATAACACCAAGTGCAATGAAAACATATATCAGTTGCTTTTTACCAACTGTGGAAGTGGTTGATTATTCTTATAACTGATCCTCCTCTTCCTTTTTTTGCAAAAGAGGAAGGAAATAAGAAGGAAAAAATATTTAAAAGTTAAATTTTTATTTCGAAGAATTTTTTGCCCTCTCAACTTTCTCTGTGATCACATGATGGAAAAATAAATAAATATTTTTCTATGCTTCCTGATTGTATTTTTATTGACCGTCCAAGAAAGATATTAATACACTTTCAAGCATGCTCAATCAGCAACTATGGATGGTGAGAAAGTGAGTATGGTATATAAAAATAAAATGCAAAATATCCCCCAACAGAGTTTCATCCTTCTATGTTAAGTAAAAAAATGGATTCAATTTTCCTAATTTTATGTTTGCTGAAGGCCCAAGTTTAGGATGTTTCCACCTTTCCCTTGCTAAAGCTTCAAATTTTAGAACATTTATGAATGAGTAAAAGATATTGTATTTATATATTTTTTTTACAAAAACTTGTAAACCAAAAAAGAATAAATGATTATAGAAAAATATATGGGATAAAATAATTAATGTAATGGAAAGAAATAAAAAATATTGTAGAAAATGATTATATAAATAATGTATCTTGTAACAATCTCTATTATAATAGTAACAATAGTAATAATGTAAATGATCAGGACGAGAGCTTTTTCCCTCTCTTTATTTCCGTGAAACTCCAATGACCATTGTTTTTTCTTCTTTTTTTTTTCCCGCCATAATCATTATGAATGGCTTTTTACACGTTTGGGGAAAATATGGTCTCATTGCCCCCTTTCTCTTCTTTATGACGTAAATTGAAAAAGAGAAGACAGGGTTCGGGTCCCAACGTTCAAAATTTTTTGTGGGCTAGCAAACGGAGGGTGGGGCCCACTTGTCTGGGACTGCAAAGGTAAAAAACGTTGGCGTTGGATGGGCCAAAATGAAAAAATATTATTTTATCCATGCCTGGACCATCATGTGTCATGATCACATAACATATTACCCCCACCCAAATGACCGTTTGAAACACCATGTAGATGCTATCCATGACCAGGAAAGATAAGACTATTCGTGGTTCTCGCATTTGATAGATATATCATGTACATTATTCTGAGTAATCCTAGTTAGAAAAAATTGGCCCGTGAGGGGCCGTAATTAATGAACCGAATTGAATAAACAAAATGGAAGCTACAATTGTTGTGGTAATTATCACATGCGCTTTAATTTATACTTATGGCATCATCATCAGTACATGCAACTGCATCCCACCTTTGACTTCGAAACGCAATTGAGTAGAGCATGTAAAGAGTAAAGGAATAACAACAAAAAAAAAAATAAAAAGTGACAAGCTCACACACTAAAAAGGGAATGCTAAAACTAAATTAAAACAGTAACCACTTAAAAGAATTATTTTCCTTTTACAAGTATACGAGAATAATAGTAGTACTATACTTTTCTATGAATATGAAGATTGGAGAGCCAACTAGATGTGATTAACATTAATCATCAACAATTATTGGAGTTGAGAGACATGCTAGTACCTAGGTGGTATCTTTCTTAGATATACCAAGCCAAAAGGAAGACGACCCATTTATAGTTTTAGGGCTCAAGATTTTGTGTGCATATTACCGCAATGCCAACCAATAAAAAAATTTCCAAAAGGCTATATAAATCAACAATTTTTAGCCTCCAAAAGCAGCAGGTAGTACCCCAGTAAAAATGACCGTTGGAAAAAAAAAAAAAAGAGCACACCCCCACCCTTATTAACAACTAGGCACAATAGAGCCAAATAGTCTCTTACTATAAAACACAGAAAGTGCGTCTCTCTATCTTCTCTCGCTTTTTGGTTGCACGTTGCACATATTCCTCCAATATTTTAAGAATTCCCACACAAATATAAACACTGTCTCCGTTATTTCTTCAACATTTGTTCTCTCCGCGTTCGATGCTATCTAATGGCTTCTTCTTCACTCTCGGTGTCACTGCAAGTAGCGCTTGTGGTTTTCACTTGCATATTCCATGCAGCAGCAGTAACATGTGACCGTAGCTTCAAAATATTATCTTCTACGAACAACTCCTCCAAGAGTAGCCACCATTGGATTGGACCCATCGGCCACCGTAAAATCACCGTTGACATTAACGGCGGCGGGGACTACCGGTCCGTCCAAGACGCCGTCAATGCCGTCCCCGACAACAACAGAAAGAATGTCCTTGTTCAAATCAACGCCGGGTGCTACAAGTATATATATACTCCTACTGTAAAAAGTTCATTAAATAATTATAATCATAGCTTATAGATATGTTGGATGATTAGTACATATATATTTTGTATGTTTGATGGGTGATGTTACGTAGTATTTTGTTTGGGATTGGTGCAGAGAAAAGGTGGTGGTGCCCGTGACGAAGCCGTACATAACATTTCAGGGTGCGGGTAAGGAAGTGACGGTGATAGAATGGCATGATCGAGCCAGTGACCCTGGTCCCAGCGGACAGCAATTGCGTACTTACAGAACCGCTTCTGTTACAATTTTTGCCAGCTATTTTTCTGCCAGAAACATCAGCTTCAAGGTACCTATACTGTATTTATTTCTTCGGTCTTGCACAATGTCCTGCCTTAAAAATATGGTTAACGGACTAAAATAAAAAATATTTTTTTTGTATAAATTATAAAATTACTTTTAAAAAATTATTAATAACTTAATTTTATGTATTTTAATAAATAACATCTGCTTTAATATTTTTACTATAAATTGTCCTTAATATTTTAGTTCTTGAGAGTATAAAACAATAATAAATTAATTATTGAAAGATTAAAAAATTAAATTTAATCTTTAGATGCATAAAAAATTACATATTATTCCTATAAATAATTTAATAACTTAATCACTTAATGATATAGTACGTATTATAATTTAATGACAAATAATTAATCTTTAAATTTTATAATTTAATGACAAAATTAATACTCTCACAAATGAGTATTTTAAGTGGGTAGTAACTTGGAAGCAAGAACGGGAGGGACCAAAGGAAGTATTATGGCCTGCATGTATTTGTTAAAAAAAGTCAAAAACAAATTGTCTTCCTTAACCCAAAGTTCAAGATACACACAACTGGAGTCCATAAATCTGAGTAAAGTGTTTCATCTTTTCAACTTTGCGTATTTAATCAATATGATCCGTAAAGCCAACTTTTTGTATAATTTAATTTTTATATATTTTATCATCACATAACTCATGGGATAGTAAGAATTTGTCTTGTTTTTCTTAATCTTGTCTTTCTACACTCATGTATCCCAAGATTGTGGTGCACATTAAACCTTTTGGAATGAATATATAGCTTTAGAATGCATAAAGCAATAAATGAATGAATGGGTTTATGTTAAAATACTTGAGATGCATAATGCATGATGCATGCAGAACACAGCACCTGCACCAATGCCGGGGATGCAGGGATGGCAAGCGGTGGCGTTTCGCATATCCGGCGACAAAGCATACTTCTCCGGCTGCGGTTTCTACGGTGCACAGGACACTCTGTGCGACGATGCAGGCAGACATTACTTCAAGGAATGCTACATTGAGGGATCCATCGATTTCATTTTTGGGAATGGCAGGTCCATGTACAAGGTACGTACATTGATAACTGTAAAATGAGACATAAATAAAGTAAGTGAAGTTGGTTTGGGATTGTGCAAGCAGGATTGCGAGCTGCACTCAATAGCGACGAGGTTTGGTTCCATAGCAGCCCATGATAGGAAGCAGGCAGAGCAGAAGACAGGGTTCGCATTCGTACGATGCAAGGTGACAGGAACGGGTCCGTTATATGTGGGGCGAGCAATGGGACAGTATTCTAGAATTGTTTATTCTTACACATATTTCGATGATATCGTTGCACATGGCGGTTGGGATGATTGGGACCATGCCGACAATAAGAACAAGTAAGCAATTACCTCTATCCAACTTTCTCCATATTCACGTCATTTATGTTTTCAAAATACTCCATCAACGTTCATTCCTTTCCTCTCAAACACTACTATAATTTTGTTGCCGTTATATATATCATGTCGAATTGTGAATAGAGTAAGAGGATCAAACATCAATACAGACTTAAATTAAACAAAAAAAAAAGACCCAATACTGGTTTGACTAATGGGCATTTGTATCTTGCACTCCCACTATTGCCTTCCACTATTGCATTGGAAGCAAAATTATATTTTGAAATGAATTTTTTAGCGAATCAAAATTCACTGAAATTGAACATTGATCACTGTACGTATGATTGGTTTGGTGAAGATATGTTATTACAATGGTGTTTTTGGGGATCTATATAGGACTGTGTTCTTCGGAGTGTACAAGTGCTGGGGACCAGGAGCAGAGGCTGTACGTGGAGTTTCATGGGCCCGAGACTTAGATTTCGAATCTGCTCATCCATTTATCAGGAAGAGTTTCGTCAATGGGAGACACTGGATCGCGCCATCTGATGCTTAATTAGTCATAACGTTTTTGTTAACTCACTCACCCTTTATACAAGTGAAAAAAACAATTTACATTCAAATTCCATGACCATTGTTGCATCCTTCATTCATTTGATTTTGTCAATATAGGAATTCATTTTTCCCTCTTTGTAAAATGGCTGGAACACCTTCTTTCCATGATTATTTTGTTGAATATTCTTTTATCACTTCCAAATGTAGTGAATAAATCCATTATTATAACGGCTCAATTTTTGTTTTTAAATTTAAAAATGATATGGATATGAAATTCTGATGCGATTTCACAAGGGTGTTGAGCTGAATATTTTCTGAAGTATCTATGACATAAACCAGTACCCTATCCTTCATCATGGCTTCTTCACTCGAAAAAAGAAGCAGCAGAGAGGATTTTTGCAAATCAGACTGCCATTGCATGGACGAAATTTTACCTACATATTTTTAGGGAATGTGCCTAATGTTGGTAACAAAACATTACAGAAATTTTAAAATTCCAAATTGTAAGTCTAAAAGACGGGTTTGAGAACATTTCCTATATAATTCAGTTGATTATAGTAGAAAATTTCACCAATTGTAGAGATTGGAATAGCTGCTGATATTTTAGGTGAATTAGGACAAGGGGGAACTGATTTATAATATCTTGGTTGATAAAGTTTAGGATTAAATCGAACATACATGAACCTATTTTTCATCTATAATAACTAAATTCATTTTGTAAGTTAGCATTTCATTTTAGTAACTTTTTTTATCAAGGAAAAATAATATATGCATTGATCTGCACTCCGTAGCCGTAAAATAAATGCCATAAAAATAAAAAACTGACTATATGTAGTTACAAAAAAGAGTATAACATGCCGTGTGTATATATATAAGAATTGAGACAAATTTCAAGTTTTGCTTTAAATAAAATGGATGTGAATAAAGAAAGGATCAATTGTGGCTAGGTTCTATAGTTTAATTGTATGAGCCAATAATTTTAGTAAAAATGTTAGGTTTAACTAAGTTTTTTATCTCTAAATTGTTATAAAATTTGATTTTTAATCCCTAATCTTTCATTCTTAACTGCATTTTCATTAAAAAATTTAGTCCCTAAACTTTTCTTAACTAATCAAAGTCTTTAAACTCTTAAAAATTTGAATAAATTTGAATTTTAATCCCCTATCATAAGTTTGAAATTATTTTTATTTATTTAATGAGATTTCAAACACTAAAAATTATTTTTTTAAAAAGTTCACCAAGTACAAAAAATCTCAATAACAAAAAGTTGAGAGACAATAACCAATCAAACAATTTTAGAAATTAAAAAACTAAAAACCTTCATGAAAAAATCACAAAAACTTGTCCGCTAACAAAATTTAAGGAGTAAAAATCAAATTTTTTTAAAAAAAAGAATAAAAACTTGGTTAACCAATAATGTTCTTTTACCAAATACTGCATCATTAAGCATAGAGGATATGCGCACTCCTCTAAAACCAAGTTGAGAAATGTTGACATCACATTTTATCACTTTCTTTCCAACACACATTTCTGTGGAGAGAAATCCGTTCCCAAACCAGCGAAACTCACATAAATTCAACCAACAGGTGATACTGTGTTGGAAAGAATGTCAAGAAGAATGTTACGTGTATTACGCAAAGCCAGTTTCTCACAAACCCACAAAAAACCGTGTTTATTGCAATCGTAAACCCACGGAAAGCACACAACATATGCACAAATTGATATTTGCTGAAATACTAATAAAGGGGTGCCACTCCAGCATATGATGAACTCACAATATGGAAAATTAGGAGACATTCAGTGTCGCAGAATTTAAAAACAGCAAACAAGCAATTGAAGTCACAAGTTTAGACTTAAAGTGTGAATATAAAAATCTTCTATGAGAATGCAACATGCATTTGCACCTGAGCATCCAGCATAAAGTTGGTTTACTACAGAAGCAGGTGGCATAACATTCAGTAGCTAGAAACTTGAATTTAATATTTTGTGTCTATTTATGTGCAACAATCTTCTCAAGGCAGAAGTCACCTGGTAAAATCATGTAGCAAAGATAACATTGCCCTGTCTAGTACACAAAGGCTTTGTTTGAAGAATGCATCAACGTGATATGATAGATTGTTTAAAGCAACACAGAAACACCAAATTCTTTCCGAATCGAACCGAGCAAATGAACTTAGATATAGGATTAGAATTGTATGCAAAATTTCTAGTTTGATATTAAAGCTAACAAAACCCGTTCACAGAACACAATCAAAACAGAAAAATTAAAGACAAGAAAGATAAATCAAATAGAGTAGCGACACATTCTTTAAGCCTCAGCCTCACTTCTCAGACGAATTGGGTCCCCTCTTCTTGCCGAATCCCACCACTACAACAAAAAAAGAAAATCCCTCATAAGTGGCGGCACAATTTTCCAAATTTTTCTAACAGGCATACAATTATCCAATCGAAGCGAAAAATAGGGTTTAGAAGAATACCGGCTGTGACGAAACGGCGATTGTATTGCATCCTCTTGTGAGCGCGGCCACGTGGCTTCTTCTTCTTATCCTGCTTGGCCACTTTTGGGGTTTGGCCTCGAACCTTACCGGCACGTGCAAGTGATCCGTGAACCTTACCTGCAAATTGCGTTTTACATGTTATTAATCGTGCAAAAGATAGGGAAACCCTATCAATATCATGTCTCATTTTTCAATAACTCAAACTTACCCATAACTGCGACGATGAATTTCTCTGCTGATTACTCTATTTTCGCTTCGATCACTTGCTGCTGCTGCTGCGGCTGGGTGCAGATACAGAACAGAACGAGATCTCGAATAAGTTCTGCTATTAGTATTGCTAGGGTTTAGGGTTAGGGCTGCGGGCTCAAATATATCCAAAGTAAATGGGCCTTGTTGTCCTTTACTTCTTTTATTGATCCAATAAAAAAAAGGCTAAATCTATTTCTCAATTATTTTTTACTTCCCTCTCCAATTTAGATGTGAAAAAAGCTTTTATATTAAATCGTTTTTAATTTAATAACTTCTTTTTTTATATAATAAATGTTTATTTTTTCCCATCCCTTTCCTCTTCTTCTTTTCTGTGAATCAAAGAAAGTGTCCTTCTCTTTTTTTAAAATCTCTTTGGATTAACAGTAAATTATTGACTACAGTATATCAAATTCTCAATTTTGGATTTATTTATTTTAATCTAATTAGACTCTAGTCCTAAAAGTTGAATACTAAATTTACAGGAAAAAAATTATAAGTCCATTTTCACCATTTATTTTAATCTAATGAAATTATAAGTGTTTCATCACAACTTTTCACCATTTATGTTCATATTATGTGTTTGTAAGTACTAAAAACAATTTATTTTTTAAATTATAAGGCCTAAAATCATTTATTTTTTTCAATTTGGAGAAGCAAAAATGGATTTATCCCAAATTTTAGGAAATAAAACATAATTAATCCATACAAATTATTTAACATTTTTAAGTAATTTAAAATATTTAATTAAATATATTTAATACATTAAAATAATGTCATGAATACGTTATAAAAAATCCCTTGTAACAAACAGAAAGAGTAAATTAAATTAATTAAAAACAAAATTTAGACTATTTTTCATATTGTTTTTCAATTAGAATTAAAATTCTACCTTAATAATCTGCATAATAAAAAGAAAGCATTAAATATTTTAATGATTAACTAAAATAAATTACTGATATAAAAAGAATACTAAATAAAAAACTGCATCTAAATTTTATCCATTATGTACCATTGTAGGCTTAATACTACTCAAAATACATTTGCAAAATAATCGCCGGCGACCAAATTCACCTCACCTCATCCCTTTTGCCCCATCATCTCATCATATACAATGTGAACTAACGAATACACTTCCAATTGAGACCAAAGAGCATGATTCAGAAAATTTAATACCATTTAATAACTAATAACTGAAAGAAATACAGAAGGAACAAGATTATATTTCACAATTGCATACACTATTCTTTTGTCCTTGATCTCTTGGGGTCATCTTTCCTCGTGGGGCGTATCCTTGTTTAATAAAATGAACAAATGAGTCGTACTACTCACCTAAGCAGGTGGTCCTATCCTTTGTCGTGTGTCACACCAGTTCCATAATCCGGAGACGGTATCCACTGTCATCTCCCTTGGCATTTAAGAAGAAAAAAAACACAACCATACATCACAAGGTTCGGAGTTGAGGACTTCAAAAAAATCCTGAAAAGAGGATGGGAAGGGAGAAGGGGTAATAGATATCTGTTGTTATTCTCTGATCTGTTTGTGTGAACCCCATCTGATGTGTACCACTGTTCGGTACATCCAGAGAAATGCTGCAGAAGCAGAGACGTCCCAACTATTCTGAAGATCAAAAACAAAATTTGATATTTACATTTTGAGCATATGCTCAAAGTTCAACCTCTTGAAGGTCTTCTCCGTAGCTGATACTTTTCACATGTGTACGCATTAAAGATTCATCAGGCATAAATCTTGATAGGGGCATGCCCATTTTTGGAGGGGTAAATGAATCATTAAAACTCCCACTCCATGAAGCTGTTCGGCGTGAATGAGGTAAATGAGAGTTACTTCCTTCTGTTGCTCCCTGGTTTGAGATGTTACCCAAACTTGGAAACCTTTGTATGGTTGCTGATGATACTTGTTTAGGGGATTGGTATGACCACCACTCATTTGTGGCAGATGTTGAAGTCTCTTCATTTGTTGCACTATCTTCTTGCTTGCTTTCCACTATAGCCTCCATTGTCTGCTCATTTGATAATGGTGCGGCAGAAGGAATGAAAAACTTCGCGTTGGCAGCAACAGCCGGTTTCATGGATTGAACAGAAGGGGACAGAAACAAGTTTGCAGAGGTTCCACCACCTTGGTTGAAGGTGTCAACATACCTGTATTATCCATAAAACATTTTCATCAATATTATGCCTTTCAAATTTTGTTTATGACTGACTGAGAGACTGATGAACAAGAAAAATTTCCTTGTTTCTGGAAACAAAGCCAGTTGCACAGAATATCCAGAGACCACGACTAATATGGGTGAGTGGAATAGCTCTTGCACGGTGGGAAAATATTTTTGAACCGAATGATTAAAATGAAGGGCTGGATGTGTGAGGGTGCATCAGAGTGAGAAAGTAGCATATATTTTTTTTTTAAAATAAAATTGCAAATATAAACTTCAAAATACAGCCACTATCTTCTCCGATCTCAGCCACTACCTTCTCCAACCTTAGCCACACCAGGACCTACTGCTCCACACATTCTAACATTTTTAAGCCATGACTATTTCAATACTTGCTTCAAAATTCAAATAGCCCCAATAATATATTGGTGAAAGGAGGCAAAAAAAATATTCACAATTCACAATTGTAACATCAAATTTCATCACAGAAATAACCAAATTCCATTAAACAAAATCATTAATTAAAAAAAATAAAAATAAAAATCAACATCAGTGTATCTTTACAAATCTTGCTTCTTCCTAGCTTTTCTACTGAAGAAACAAGTTGTCACAATAAATATAACCAGAACAGCCTACAACAAGAAGGGGATGCAACAAGAAAAAGGAAAAAAAAATGAAGCAAAATAATGAAAATGCGTTAACGATGAGGGTGTGAGTGGATTTTGGCTTCAGTTTTGCGTCTCTGCTTTGGATCTGTGACTTCACTCACATCTCTGCTTCAGATCTGTGTCTTTGTTCACATCTCTGCTCTGGATCCATGTTTTTTTGTCTCTGCTTTGGATTGGCATCTGAGGCTTGGCTTTTGCTTCGGATCTCACGTTTGGGTGGTGGAGCATGGTGGCACTGCCGCCACGATGACTGTTTAAGGTCGTGGGTACAAAGAAAAAGAAAAAAGAAGAGAGAAAGACCCTTTTGGAGCTGGAGCCTGGGTCACTGGTCAACCTGGAGAGGGAGGTGAGGACTGAGGAACAATAGGAAGGTGGGGAAGCTGGTCGAAGTGCAGTCTGGAGAATGTGAAAGGGAAAGGGAAGGGGAAGGTTTGAGGGAAAGAAACCAATTACACTACACTGCGTTAAAAAAAAAACAATTATATGGTACTTTTCTCATCTAGTACACCCTCACTCATCCAACCCTTCATTTTAATCGCACAGTTGAAAATTATTTTCCCACGATGCAAGACCTATAAAGGTCCCACACTTTAGATGTGGTCATATCCAGAACCCACAGGTTCTTCTTCATTTCCTTTCTTTTCATATGTAGTATTTTTAAGATAAATTTAGTTAGGCCTACAAGACAATGCTCATCCAAACAAAAGAAAAGATATATTACATTTTAAAATTCAACTACTATGCTAGCTCAGCCTTTTTCTAGGTGCTACTATTCTTACATTTCTTTAAAGGTCTTCAATTTCAAACTTTATAATCTAATAGGGAAACCAATGGAAGGTCCACTTTACAATGATTAACAGCTAACAAGTATGCCTAAAGACAAAGTTGACCCCTACCTACAATTATAACACATAAATAATCTATAGACTCAAAAAAATGAAGATGTTACCTTGATCGAACACCCAAACGACCCCGGGCTGAGAATTGATTTGTGCTTGGTGGTATCGGTGGAATCCCCGGACTAAGTTCAGGGCTAGAAGTTCCTATGCTAGAGCCCTCAATAGGAGCTGAACTTTCAGTTTTCAATGCAGATCTCAAGTTGTAATCAGTTGAACCATTCTGGAAAGCAGCAGTTGTCGGAGGCGGTGTCAGAGCAGCAGCTTCTTCAGCTGGAACTTCAGCACCTTCCTCCACCCATCTCTTCAGCTTCTCATCATAATAGAACTTATTTTTGTCACCCAATTTAGCCTACATATAGAGTAGAATAAGAACCATTTGAACAGGCATAGTCAGAAGCATTGTTGTGAATAAAAAGAAAACAAAAACAACTAATTATACCTGTCGACCAGAGCGAGGTTTCAAGACTAGCCCTACTGTCTTTTGCAAAAGTTGTGAGCCAAAACCAAATCGGGAAAAGCGAGATGTACCCCCTGATGCCTGTGCTTTTCCTTGTGCATCAGGTGACGTCGTTTCCTGTGATATATCAACCAGAACTTTTCCATCAGAACTTTCAAGTAATCCAAAGACATGCAGAGCAAGGTGAAAATCTTCACAGTACACCTTTAATAGTACTCACACACCTGTCTTGGGGTTCTACCAAAATCTGGCTCAGAAACACTCCTATTAGGCTTTCCCATTCTACTATTGTCAGCTGTCCACTCAATTATGGGTTCCATCGAAGCAGATGGAGCCAACGACATTGTTGATTGGCTAGAGGATACTCTGGGTGCCATATTTTGGTATTGTTGTTCACTTCCATGATCAGTTCCTGGTGATGACAAAGGAGCAGGCGGTGGCAAACCACCAACAACTCGATGTGCAGTGCTATCAAAAAGGTTGAGTAATTTGCCAACTAATTTTGCAGGAGCTAAATTTGCTGCATATCCACCCTGAACATTAATCAACAAAAAGATTACAAAAGTGTCAACTACCAAGACTATCAAAATAATGAAGATTTAATAAAGGGCAAGAAAGTACCTGTTGGTGAATTCTAATCCTCTCCTCAAGAGATAGTGCTAACTGCTTCCATGACTCTACTTCTGGAGCACGGCCAGTTTTCAAGGATTTCAGTAGTGCTTGGCAGTACCTGAAATCAAATAACAACCAGTGTTAACAATGGCGGATGGTGGAACGCGGCGGAAGGTCAAAATTCTGTCATATAAGCACACCATTGCAGCCTGTGGCACAGCCATAGTGGGCCTCACTTCACAAATTGCCTATGGAGGTTGACAAGAAAAAAACGCCATGCCTTTCCACCATGGCAACCATAGTGCCACCATTTAACAACATTGATAACAACAATAAGAGATCATATAAAAAGTAATATCACAATTATAATAAGGTTACATGAACTTACTTCAGTGAGTCTGAAACCTTCCCCACTTCAGCTAGCATAAATGCATATATAAGCTTATACGGCTGAAATGGATGCAAAGTAAACTGAGAGTTTCCAACCACCTTTGAATATTCATATAACTCGGTCCTCTGTCCAAATACCAATCAGGTAAGATGTTTCAGTTATTCAATAACCATATTATGCAACATGCTGAATCATATTGAACATGTTGTTATTAGAAAGCAACAGATCCTGTGGTGGCACAGTATAACATGCAGATGGATCATTTAAAAACTCACAAAACAAAAGGTTAAGTAAAAAAAAAAAATCATTTCATTTGAAGATAGACCTAGAAATAAAGAGAGAACTAGAAATGGAAAATACCATCTTTTAAGCATCTAGACAAAATAACAAATATAGTATGGAATATGAAACAGCCTAATCTGAGTCAGAGAGAGGCAGAGCTTTTGGCAGATGAACACAGCACAGCATCCACAATATTTTGTGAGAGAAGGACTCAAGACATGTACATTCAACAGAAAATCCAAATTTTGGGGAAGAAGCAATTTAAGAACAAGAGACTTCAAATAACCTGGATAGCCTCTGGACTAGCATAAGTTCGAGGACATTTCCAGTGATCTGCTCCAATTAGACAGAGTCTTGCGCTATCTGAGTATGACTCAAAATTTGCTTCAGCAACTAAATAGCAGATGTGTGCAGCAGTAATCTAAAATAAGTGTCTTAAATGAGAAGCAGAATGGAAAAGTACAAAAGTCATTAAAGAAAATAAATAAAAGACAAAACTATACCTCACTTCTTTCCTTCCACAAGCAATCACCTAGGTGAATAATTACAAGTTCATCATCTTTGGTTCTGTTTGCAGTTATTACAGCCAGATTCTCCTCCCAATCATCAAGCATGCCATTAGATCCAATCTGAAATGGCAAAGCAACACCTAAAGATTGAGCTTTCAAATGAATTAGAAAATGATAACCTTTGAAATTATTGAAGCAATATAACAATACGCCTGGATTGTATATATTTTGAATGGCTTCTTAGTTTATCCTATTAGGATTACCTGTGAAGACTGCTGAGCCATATTAGAAGCACCAGGATGCCCACTAATTGAGGTATCGGTATCGAAAACTTCAGCAGGTTGCCCAGCAATTAGAAGGCATAATGTGCGCAAAGGTGACCCGGCAATCAGCTGGCGAAGTGCCATTTGCTTCACTGTATCAACATAGAACTGCAAGCCAAATATTCACCAAATTCAACCCCCAACAAAGGCCGTATGAGAAAAAGACTGTAATTCCTCAAAGGGAATGTCTGGCCCAGGCACAAAATATCAGCAGAGAATTAAACAGCCTGAAAAACTGACATCTGACCTGTTCGCCAAGTTGTGAAGCAAGAACAAGTGCAGGTCCCCACAATTGTCCTTCTTGTGCACCCTGTAAAGCCTCCTTCTTTTTGCCAGAGACAAGAAGATTTTGAACTTCAAGAGCCATTGCCTATATCAAGATCAAAATCAGCAAAAGATACAAAACAATCTTGGGAGTGGAAACAGGTAAAGAGTTTAGTACACACCCTCATTTGCCCTTCAGAAGGCAAATTTTGCAAGCAGTGGCTTGGCATCCCATATTGATGGAACTCTGTGCCACTCGTCTTGGCAGATGCAAAAAGTTTTGCAACTGCTGACTCAGGAGTATCACTTTCCTGTATCAAATACAAACAACAAAATAAGTGAATAGCAGAATATGATTCAATCCATGAGGAATAGTATTCATGCAGTAATATGATTCAGAATCACAGATTATCTAGAGTCATGATAAGTTAAGTCAAAAGTGATTTTAGCCAAAGAAAGGAGACTAGAGCACAACAGACATTTGCAAAGCAATTATTAATTATAATGTCAAACTGCTCCAAACAGAAGTGATTCAAAAGTAGACAAATAAAGGACAAATATCATCTACATCGACATGAAACAAAAAATTGCAGCATAGCAAACATATAACATCTCCAAGATATCCATTGATGAAAGTTAACCTAAAATCCAACGCTTAATAAAGTTGCAAAATCTTGTGCACAATACAGCTCAAAACAGAATGTTGATCAACCTTGAAAAGTATACCAAATTCACTTGACACTGTTTACATTGGAAGACCGGAGGGGGGGGGGGGGGGGGATTTGAACGACTATAGATGTAACTTACTTTTAGTATGGTGTCCGTACCAAATGGAGAACGTAGCTTTCCATAATGTTGACAACCTATTTTAAGCAAGGAAAGAAGGAGTCTCAAACTTTCACCTTTCTTATAATCCATGTCAGGTGATTCACAGTGTGCAATCCTCTCATCTAACCATTTGTACAGTTCCTTACTTCCAACACTCCCGCCAACCAACGGGCCTGGGAATGATTGCTGGCTCAGAGCACGGAAATAATTACTGGTGTTATTTCCGATGCTCAAAGCATCCATATTTCCCGTGACAACTTCAATCAAGTTCAGCACAGAAACAGAACCTTGTACAGAATCCTTCAGATATAAATGAATATACAGTGTTAATCATTTTGATAAATCACTCATAAGAAAGTAGACGATAAAAAGGAAACAATATTGAGCAACCTCAAAGCCTTTCGGAAACCAGATAAAGCATAAGATCAAACCTAAAATGAGGAGTCAAGAATTAACCTGGCTTCCGTATGATGAGCTCAAAAGATTAGGATCTTTCATTATGATGAGTTTTCCCCCAAATCCAAAAGTTACCAGAGCATGAGAAGGACGTCCAGCTGATGATCTCCCAACATGAGGGGCATGTGAATACTGATGCCCACCCTGAATTGATTGTGGAGAATAACTAAAGGGTTTTTGATTTTCAGTAAAATCATTTGAAAAAACCTTTTGTTCACTAAACTTTGTGGTTGAATAATTAAACTGTTGAACAGTGTCCCCAGTAGGGCCAAAGCTTTGTGGTTCAAAAGTTCCATTAGCCAAACCACGACCATGGTTTACTCTATTGTACAATGCATCGGATCCAAAAGAACTAGAAGTATTTTGTTGATTTTTGTTCAAAGAAATACTTGAACCATAAGAATGATTAATTTGTTGGTTTCCACCAGAAGTTATATTATCCCCTCTTGTAGTGGCAGACCCAGTTGTGAACATGTCAAAACCCTGCTGATGGTTAGTGCCATACGAACCACTCCAGCTGCCATCTACAGCCTGACTATCAACACCCTGTTGTCCATAATTATCAGCTTGGCTGTATTCGCTATACAAACTATGATCGGGAGAGAATGTATTGGCAGAAGCATTCCCATTTTCATGTCTATGACCAGAAGACTGGATGGTTGAATTGTAAGTTTCCAATGAACGCCATTCTTGGGTAATTGTGTCATAATACCAACCAGGATACTGAGGATCGAAAACCATATGCTCTGGATACCCATGATTGCCTTCTGAAACCTGACTCCAGCTAGACACATTTTTAGTTGTGCCGGTTTCAGCTAAAGTTCCTGCAACAGATTGAGCAGTTTGCTGCATGTAAGAGATCTCTGTTTTCCCATCAGAAGCGGCACTCGAATCCGCAGCTGTATTGGCTTCAGAGCTTTGCTGAGTAGTGGCTGTTGCACTATAGCCATCTATTTGATACCATTGCCCGGTTTTGTAGTCATACTTCCAGCCAGGATAAAGATCCTCCCAATACTGACTACTACTCAGATCTTGTCCATTTGTGTGTTCTTCTGAAGATGCAACATAAGTTTCACCTTCTTGATATTGTACATGATTTACTGAAGCATTTAACCCATCACCTAGCCTGTTTGTGTGGCTTTCTAAAGATCCATCATAACCTTGACCCTCGTGATATTGCACATAATTACCTGAGGCATTTGAGCCATCATTTTGAACTTCATTACCATGCTTCACCTCACTACTTAAATTATCGTACAAATTCGCTGTAATATCCCCAGACTGACCTCCCAAGTCACTGAAAAAGTCAGAATATGATCCAAACCCGCCGCCTCCATTCAAATCAGCATGAAAAGAATTCCAACCCACCTCCTTAACCTCAGAACTACTGACTTTATTGCTCGTGCCTACAGCTGAAGCGGACGTGACTTCTGATCCCACCCCAATCCCATCCTCACCGGGACCCACCTTACTATCAAACCCAGCTGAACCAGAGGAGGGCAACGAATTTCCCTCCTGTTCAAATCCTGCATCGGATTCCACAGTACCCAATCCCCCTTTGAATTCAACACCACTCACAACAGCATCAGAATTCTCAAATGCAGCAGCATCGACATCATTGATTCCCAGATTTGCAAATGCTTTAGCCTCATTGGAATCATCCCCTTCATCATGGCCAGACTTATGAGGCTCCATATCATCCTCAACGAGTTTATCAAAGAAATCCTCATCCGTCTGATCCTCCATGTGAAATGGAGGATTCGAAGCCATCGACCAAAAACCCTAACCCTTCACCGATTCCCCTCGATCCCACCAAAACACGCTCAATTAACCTCAGATTTCACCTCTCGCAATTTCTAATCTCAACCCCAGAGCTAAACCTCGACATCCAAAACGAAAATTCGCGAAGCTACTGCTCCTTCGAAAGCTAAACATCGAGTACAACGTGCAATAACCAAAACAGATAACAAGATCTGCGAATTCTGAAACGCACGCTATCCAATAACCAGAAATCTAGGAAAACGTACCCGGAAACTGCAAAACCTAAGACTCAATTCAACAATACAACTGTACGATCCATGTTCTCAATCTTGCAGGCAACCACAAAGAGAACATTTGGAGAGAGGAAAAGCCCTCGGTTTCGCAATTTGCACTCACCACCACCAAGAACACTATACAACTACGTTTTTCAATTTTAGATATTTTTTTTTTTTATAATAAACAGTTTACACTGTAATGAAAAAATATTTTAAGTTCTTTAAGATTAAAATTATGGATTAAAAACTGAGGGATTAATAAAAAAAAATGAAAATTTCTATCATTAAAAATCTTCTTTAAAATATTAAAGTAATTCAAAATGATCGTGACTCAATACATAGAATTAAATTCTTAATGATTATTATGTTTTTTCTTTGGAAGGCAAATAATCTAATATTATTAATAATTACTATTACTATGTATTCTATTGTTAACCGATAATAGTGTTTTTAAAACTAGTGTAATTATTGCTTAAAGAGATATCTAAGTGAAGTAGATTTTACTTGGGTTGATGGATAACAATATTATAAACTCTGTTGAGATATGGGTTGATGGATATTTTATACTCGGATTTATTATTTTTTAAAAATCTTTAGTTTTTAGTTTTATTTCTTCATATTTTAAGTCCTTTATTTTTTTCATCCTTTCTTTTAGTCTTTTAATTTTTTTCTTTGATTAGTTTTAATCCTGGTCTATAAATAAATAAATAAAATTAAAATTAAAATAAAATAAAATAAAAGTTTTGAGACTAAAATAATATCAACTTTGTTTTAGTTTAGATATATTTATAAGAATGAATCTTTAATTTAGTTTAGACTAAATTATAATTTTGATCTCATAGAATTTTTAAATTGTAATTCTATCATTTATATCTAAATCAAGATATTTTATT
>PYAF01000142.1:1401424-1488206 GCA_007407185.1 Glycine tomentella | reverse complement strand
AATATATTATTTACATAAAAAAATAATACTAATATAGTTAATTAAATAAAACAAATGTTTTATTGTCTCGCCTATGAATAAATTTTAGTAAGTAATTAGAGTAAAACTAATTTATATGTTAAAATCAATTTACAATAAAATTAATCAAATAATTTACATATCAATTTATGAAATTCAATTTTAAATTGATAAAATAAAATAGAATATGTAAACTATTAAAAATAAAACATATAAATGATATGAAATAAAATTAAAAAATTTATATATCAAATATTTTTTAATTTATAAATTTTGATAATTTGTAAAAATATTAATATTTTTTATTAATAATACATAAAAAATAATATTAATGTAATTAACTCAATAAAGTAATTGTATTAGTATTTTATTGTCTTGTTTATGAATAAAATGTCATCAGTTTAATTTTTATTAAAATATTTTTTCCACTTTATTTAATATTTTTTCACATATACGTTATGTCGGCAACCTACCTTCTACATTTTATAAAAATAAAAAAACTATTTTTCTTATTTAAAAATAAAATAACTTATTCACTCCACTCTCCCTCACATCCCTTATCATTTGAATTTTCTCTTCTCATGAATTCTCTTTAAATGTATCTAATATGCTGTATATTTTTTTTAGCTTTTGATATCAACTAATCCAATCATAAACCATTATTTTTGATAAATTTGTTGAATTTTACAAAATCATCTTAAAAGTTAATAAAACTGTGATTTATAATTAGATATTAGTTTAAAATTATTTTAGTTAATCGGTTCATCATCATTAAACTCATTAAAAAAAGACTTTTTTTTAAAAAAAAAAATGTTTAAACAAATGATCCTTGATCCTTTTCAAACAACATTGCAAAATAATTGCCGACGAACAAATTCCCCCATCCCCTTTGCCCCATCATCTCGTCATATATAAATGTGAAGTAATATAAACGCTTCCATTTGAGACTGAAGAGTAAAGACAATGATTCAGAAATTTAATATCATTTAATAAATTATAACTGAAACAAATACAAAAGGAACAAAATTATATTTCACAATTCCATACACTATTCTTTTATCCTTGATCTGTTGAGGTCATCTTTCCTCGTGGGGCGTTTCCTTGTTTAATAAAATGAACAAATGAGTTGTACTACTCAGTTAAGCAGGTGGTCTTGTGGTCCTTTGTTGTATCACACCAGTTCCATAATCCTGAGATTGTTGTCCAGTGTCAACTCCCTTGGCATTAAAACAAAACAAAACCTGCTATCATTATCAAGTGAACCAACCACATTTAATCATACATCACCAGGTTTGGGAGTTGGGGACTTAAAAAAGAACTAAGAGGATGTGAAGGGGAGGGAGGAGGGGTAATCGATATCTGTTGTAATTGTCTGATCAGTTTCTGTGAACCCCATCTGGTGTGAACCACTGTTCCATCCGTCCAGAGAAATGCTACAGAAGCAGGACGTCCAAACAATTATGATGATCAAACACAAAATTTGATATTTACAGCTTGATCACCTTCTCAAAGTTCAACCTCGTGAAGATCTTCTCCATAACTGCTACTTTTGACAGGTTTATGCATTAAAGATTCATCAGGCGAAAATCTTGACAGGGGCATGCCCAAAGCTTCCCCTAAAGGCTTATTGCCCATTTTTTGAGGGGTAAATGAATCATTAAAACTCCCACTCCATGAAGCTGTTCGACGTGAATGAGGTAAATGAGAGTTACTTCCTTCTGTTGCTCCCTGGTTTGAGATGTTATCCATACTTGGAAACCTTTGTATGGCCGTTGATGATACATGTTTTGGTGATTGGTATGACCACTCATTTGTGGCAGATGTTGAAGGATATTCATTTGTTGCAGTGTCTTCTTGCTTGCCTTCTGCTATAGCCTCCATTGCCTGCTCATTTGATGATGGTGCAGGAGTAGGAACAAAAAACTTCGCATTGGCAGCAAGAGCCGGTTTCACAGAAGGAACAGAAGGGGACTGAAACAAGTTTGTAGAGGTTCCACCACCTTGGTTGAAGGTGTCAACATACCTGTATTATCCATAAAACTTTATCATCGATATTATGCCTTTCAAATTTTGTTGATGACTGAGACTGATGAATAAGAAAATTCCTCAACCTCAAAATAAAAACAATAAGTTCTTCTCTTTCTGGAAACTGAGCTAACTGCACAGAATAGCTAGAACCCATAGGTTCTTCCTCATTTCCTTTCTTTTAATGCGTATTTTTAAGATAAATTTATTTACGCCTACAAAATAATCCTCCATATGCCTGCTCCGCCTAATAAAAGAGAAGATAAATTACATTTTAACCTTTAACTATTATGATAGCTCTGCCATTTTCTAGGTGCAACAATTCTTAGGGTTCTTTAAAGGTCTTCAATTTCAAACTTTATAATATATCAGGAAAAACCATTCGGAACTGAGAAGTCAACTTTGCAGTGCTTAACAGATAACAAGTATACCTAAAAACAAAGTTGACCACTACTTGAGATTATAAAATATAAATAATCTAGACATAAAAAAGTCAGCTGTTACCTTGACCTAACACCCAAACGACCCCGGGCCGAGAATTGATTTGCGCTGGGTGGTATTGGTGGCATCCCTGGACTAAGTTCAGGGCTAGCAGTTCTTATGTTAGAGCCCTCAATAGGAAGTGAACTTTCAGTCTTCAATGCAGATCTCAAGTTGTATTCAGTTGAACCATTCTGGAAAGCAGCAGTTGTTGGAGGCGGTGGCAGAGCAGAAGCTTCTTCAGCTGGAACTTCAGCACCTTCCTCCACCCATCTCTTCAGCTTCTCATCATAATAGAACTTGTTTTTCTCACCCAATTTAGCCTACATATAGAGTAGAATAAGAACCATTTAAACAGGCACAGTCAGAAGCACTGTTGTGAATAAAAAGAAAATAAAACAACTAATTATACCTGTCGACCAGAGCGAGGTTTCAAGACTAGCCCTACTGTCTTTTGCAAAAGTTGTGAGCCAAAACCAAATCGGGAAAAGCGAGATGTGCCCCCTGATGCCTGTGCTTTTCCTTGTGCATCAGGTGACGTTGTTTCCTGTGATACAACAACCAGAACTTTTCCATCAAAACTTTATTAAATAACCAAAAACATGCTGAGCAAGGTGAAAATCTTCACAGTACACCTTTCATAGTACTCACACACCTGTCTTGGGATTCTACCAATATCTGGCTCAGAAACACTTCTATTAGGCTTTGCCATTCTATTATTGTCAGCTGTCCACTCACTTATCGGTTCCATAGAAGCAGATGGAGCCAATGACATTGTTGGTTGGCTAGAGGATACTCTGGGTGCCATATTTTGGTATTGTTGTTCACTTCCATGAACAGTTCCTTGCAATGGCGAAGGAGCAGGCGGTGGTAAACCACCAACAACTCGATGTGCAGTGCTATCGAAAAAGTTGAGCAATTTGCCAACTAATTTTGCAGGAGCTAAATTTGCAGCATATCCACCCTGAAAATAAAAGATAAGTATAGAGACTACCAAAATAATGAAGATTTAATAAGGGACAAGGAAGTACCTGTTGGTGAATTCTAATCCTCTCCTCAAGAGATAGTGCTAATTGCTTCCACGATTCTACTTCTGGAGCACGGCCAGTTTTCAAGGATTTCAGTAGTGCTTGGCAGTACCTGAAATCAAATAAGAACAGTAAGAGATCATATAAAAAGTAATATCGCAATTAAAGTAAGGTTAAATGAACTTACTTCAATGAGTCTGAAACCTTCCCCACTTCAGCTAGCATAAATGCATATATAAGCTTATAAGGCTGAAATGGATGCAAAGTAAACTGAGAGTTTCCAACCACCTTTGAATATTCATATAACTCGGTCCTCTGTCCAAGTACCAATCAGGTAAGAATATGAAAGCAACATACTGAATCATATTTGAACATGTTCTTTTAAGAAAGCAACAGATCCTGAGGTGGCACAAGTATAACACACAGATGGGTTATTTAAAAACTTACAAAACAAAAGGTTAAGTAAAAATAAATAAAATGATTTGATTTAAAGATAAACCTAGAAATAAATAGAGAGCTAGAAAAGGAAAATGGCCATCTTTCAAGCATCTAGACAAAATGAAAAATATAGTCCAAAATATGAAACAGCCTAATCTGAGTAAGAGAGAGCTTTGGGCAGATGGACACAGCACAACAAAGAAGCAATTTAAGAACTGGAGAGATTTCAAATTACCTGGATAGCCTCTGGGCTAGCATAAGTTCGAGGACATTTCCAGTGATCTGCTCCAATTAAACAGAGTCTTGCACTATCTGAGTATGACTCGAAGTTTGCTTCAGCAACTAAATAGCAGATGTGTGCGGCAGTAATCTAAAATCAGAGTCTTAAATTAGAAGCAGAATGAAAAAGTACAAAAGTCGTTAAAGACAATAAATAAAAGATTGACAACTGTACCTCACTTCTTTCCTTCCACAAGCAATCACCTAGGTGAATAATTACAAGTTCATCACCTTTGGTTCTGTTTGCAGTTATTACAGCCAGATTCTCCTCCCAATCATCAAGCATGCCATTGGATCCAACCTGAAATGACAAGGCAACACCTAAACATTGAGCTTTCAAATGAATTAGAAACTGATAACCTTTGAAACTATTGAAGCAATATAACAATACGTCTGGATTGCATATATTTTGAATGGCTTCTTAGTTTATCCTATTAGGCTTACCTGTGGAGACTGCAGAGACATATCAGAAGCACCAGGATGCCCACTAATTGAGGTATCAGTAGAGAATATTTCAGCTTGTTGCCCAGCAATTAGAAGGCATAATGTGCGCAAAGGTGATCCTGCAACCAGCTGGCGAAGTGCCATTTGCTTCACTGTATCAACATAGAACTGCAAGCCAAATATGGACCAAATTCATCCCCCAACAAAGGCAGTATGAGAAAAAAACTGTAAGACCACAAAGGGACTGTCTAGCCCAGGCACAAAATATCAGCAGAGAATTAAACAGCCTGAAAAACTGACATCTGACCTGTTCGCCAAGTTGTGAAGCCAGAACAAGAGCAGGTCCCCACAATTGTCCTTCTTGTGCACATTGTAAAGCCTCCTTCTTTTTCCCAGAGACAAGAAGATTTTGAACCTCAAGAGCCATTGCCTATATCAAAATCAAAATCAGCAAAGGGTACAAAACACTCTTGGGAGTGGAAGCTGGTCAAGAGTTAAGTACACACCCTCATTTGTCCTTCAGAAGGCAAATTTTGCAAGCAGTGGCTTGGCATCCCATATTGAGTGCCACTCGCCTTGGCAGATGCAAAAAGTTTTGCAACTGCTGACTCAGGAGTATCACTTTCCTGTATCAAATACAAACAACAAAATAAGTGAATAACAGAATAGGATTCAATCCATGAGGAATAGTATTCATGCAGTAATATGATTCAGAATCACAGACTATCTAGAGTCATGATAAGTTAAGTCAAAAGTGATTTTAGCCAAAGAAAGGAGACTAGAGCACAACAGACATTTGCAAAGCAATTATTAATTATAATGTCAAACTGCTCCAAACAGAAGTGATTCAAAAGTAGACAAATAAAGGACAAATATCATCTACATCGACATGAAACAAAAAATTGCAGCATAGCAAACATATAACATCTCCAAGATATCCATTGATGAAAGTTAACCTAAAATCCAACGCTTAATAAAGTTGCAAAATCTTGTGCACAATACAGCTCAAAACAGAATGTTGATCAACCTTGAAAAGTATACCAAATTCACTTGACACTGTTTACATTGGAAGACCGGAGGGGGGGGGGGGGGGGGATTTGAACGACTATAGATGTAACTTACTTTTAGTATGGTGTCCGTACCAAATGGAGAACGTAGCTTTCCATAATGTTGACAACCTATTTTAAGCAAGGAAAGAAGGAGTCTCAACCTTTCACCTTTCTTATAATCCATGTCAGGTGATTCGCAGTGTGCAATCCTCTCATCTAACCATTTGTACAGTTCCTTACTTCCAACACTCCCGCCAACCAACGGGCCTGGGAATGATTGCTGGCTCAGAGCACGGAAATAATTACTGGTGTTATTTCCGATGCTCAAAGCATCCATATTTCCCGTGACAACTTCAATCAAGTTCAACACAGAAACAGAACCTTGTACAGAATCCTTCGGATATAAATGAATATACAGTGTTAATCATTTTGATAAATCACTCATAAGAAAGTAGACGATAAAAAGGAAACAATATTGAGCAACCTCAAAGCCTTTCGGAAACCAGATATAGCATAAGATCAAAACTAAAATGAGGAGTCAAGAATTAACCTGGCTTCCGTATGATGAGCTCAAAAGATTAGGATCTTTCATTATGATGAGTTTTCCCCCAAATCCAAAAGTTACCAGAGCATGAGAAGGACGTCCAGCTGATGATCTCCCAACATGAGGGGCATGTGAATACTGATGCCCACCCTGAATTGATTGTGGAGAATAACTAAAGGGTTTTTGATTTTCAGTAAAATCATTTGAAAAAACCTTTTGTTCACTAAACTTTGTGGTTGAATAATTAAATTGTTGAACAGTGTCCCCAGTAGGGCCAAAGCTTTGTGGTACAAAAGTTCCATTAGCCAAACCACGATCATGGTTTACTCTATTGTACAATGCAACGGATCCAAAAGAACTAGAAGTATTTTGTTGATCTTTGTTCAAAGAAATACTTGAACCATAAGAATGATTAATTTGTTGGTTACCACCAGAAGTTATATTATCCCCTCTTGTAGTGGCAGACCCAGTTGTGAACATGTCAAAACCCTGCTGATGGTTAGTGCCATACGAACCACTCCAGCTTCCATCTACAGACTGACTATCAATGCCCTGTGGTCCATAATTATCAGCTTGGCTGTATTCGCTATACAAACTATGATCATTGGGCGAGAATGTATTGGCAGAAGCATTCCGATTTGCATGTCCAAGACCAGAAGACTGGATGGTTGAATTGTAAGTTTCCAATGAACGCCATTCTTGGGTAATTGTGTCATAATACCAACCAGGATACTGTGGATCAAAAACCATATGCTCTGGATACCCATTATTCCCTTCGGATACCTGACTCCAGCTAGACACATTTTCAGTTGTACCGGTTTCAGCTAAAGTTCCAGCAACAGATTGAGCAGTTTGCTGCATGTAAGAGATCTCTGTTTCCCTATCAGATGCGGCAGTCCAATCTGCAGCTGTATTGGCTTCAGAGCTTTGCTGAGTAGTTGCTGTTGCACTATAGCCATCTATTTGATACCATTGCCCGGTCTTGTGGTCATACTTCCAGCCAGGATAAAGATCCTCCCAATACTGACTACTACTCAGATCCTGTCCATTTGTGTGTTCTTCTGAAGATGCAACATAAGCTTGATCTTCTTGATATTGTACATGATTAAGTGAAGCATTTAATCCATCACCTTGCCTGTTTGAGCGGTTTTCTAAAGATCCATCATAACCTTGACCCTCGTGATATTGCACATAATTACCCGAGGCATTTAAGCCATCATTTTGAACTGCACTATCAGGCTTCACCTCACTACTTAAATTATCATACACTTTCCCCTGAAAATCCCCAGACTGATCTCCCAAGTCACTGAAAAAGTCAGAATATGATCCCAAACCAGCGCCTCCATTCAAATCAGCATGAAAAGAATTCCAACCCACCTCCTTAATCCCATAACTACCAGCTGTATCGCTCGTGCCTACAGCTGAAGCGGACGTGACTTCTGATCCCATCCCAATCCCATCCTCATGGGGATCCACCTTACCATGAAACCCAACTGAACTCACCACGGGTATCGAATTCCCCTCCTGTTCAAGTCCTACATCGGATTCCACATTACCGAATTCCCCTTTAACTTCAACACAACTCTCAGCAGCATCAGAATTCTCAAATGCAGCAGCATCAACATCATTGATTCCCAGATTTGCAAATGCTTTAGCCTCATCGGAATCATCCCCTTCATCATGGCCAGACTTAACAGGCTCCATATCATCCTCAACAAGTTTATCAAAGAAATCCTCATCCGTCTGATCCTCCATGTGGAATGGAGGATTCGAAGCCATCGACCAAAAATCCTAATCTTTCAGCGACTCCCCTCGATCCCACCAAAACACGCCCAATTAACCTCAGATTTCACCTCTCGCAAATCCTAATCTCAACCTCAGAGCTAAACCTCGAGATTCAAAACGAAAAGCGTCGATTTTACTGCTTCCTTGAAAGCTAAATCTCGAGTACAAGGTGCAATAACCAAGACAGAGACAAGATCTGGGAATTCTGAAACACACGCAATCCAAAAACCAGAAATCAAGGAAAACGTACCCGGAAACTGCAAAACCTAAGACTCAATTCAACGATACAAAACTCTGCGATCCATGTTCTCAATCAATCTTTGCAGCAACCAGATAGAGAATATTTGGAAAGAGGAAAAGCCTTCGGTTTCGCAATTCGCACTCACCACCAAGAACAGAATACAACTACGTTTTTTCTGTTTAGATTATTTATTTATTATCTAACATAAACAGTTTATTCGGTAATTTAAAAATATTTTTAACTATTGATAAGTTTTTTAAGGTTAAAAATAAGAGATTAATATATATAAATATTAAGATAATTCTTAAAACTACTACTACTGTCATTCAAAAAACAAATCTTCAAAAGAATTTAATAACCATGTATTCTCAATGTAAAATTTTAATATTAATTATTATTAGTACGATTTTTAAGCTTGTTATTATAAATGTTAATTAATTTACTATAAATTAGTTTATGATTCAACAACAGTCTATAATTAATTTACATTATTAGCATATAGAATAATTTTTCCTCTTAATATAATTTAAAATAATTATTTTAATTATATTATATATATATATAATTTATGAATATGGATTGTTGATATATTTTATTCACCTCGTGTAACTTTCTTCGGATGGTCCGTTTATTTTATTTTTTCCACGTGGATGCTGTGTATACAAGTAATAACTTTTTGGTAATTTGCAAAATGTTAATGACAAATTCTTTGTGTCCGCCGTTGAAAAAATAAAGATGGTGACAAAAAGTGGCATGAAAAATGTGCAAAGCTACTTCCACACACATATATATATACGGTATTTTTTGGCTTCACCTGTGTCTTCAAGCACCGGCAGGGTGGGTGTGGGTCAAAGCCTTCTCCAACATAATGATCAGAAAATCATACCCCTACTCTTTACAAAATTAAATACTATATGAATTTCCAAGCTAATTGTTTGAAAATTTCTGCAAACAAGTTTCACTTTTGTACACAATAATTTTTGTGTGCGCATTAATTTAACAGCTGAAAAGAATAGTATCTAGTAAAGAAATATATTAATCATTATCTTTATAATATCTGTTAAGAAAGTAAAAAGAATTTTTTTATTAGAATGTCTAAAATTATGTTATTTATAATTTTTTATAATAAATATTTTTTAAATTTCTTAACTAACGTACTAAAAATATTAATTAACAAGATCTTTAGTAAATTAATGTATAATGCGTGAAACGAGCACAAATCAGAAAATAGATTCCATTTTTTATCTCAAATCAGACCAAATTAACGTTGTTTAAATTGCATATCAATGTAACTCGTATTGGTATACCCAACTTTACACCGACAACTTTAATAGAATAATTTAGTTTGCATATTAACGTAATTATTGATTGACGGTTGCAATGGGAGATGTAGTGACTTTTGTCTTTATTTGTCACAAAATTAGGTGCGTATGCGCGGACCAAAAAATAGGTTTGGTGGGTGAGAATTATATTTTGTACTATCAATCATAGAGTCAAAAATCGGAATATAATATCAGGAATAAAATTCTGGGAAACGAACTTTGACTTCCTGTGTTTTAGGCATTCAAGAAAATGCCACCGAAACTAGTAAATTTTCCAGTATTACTTTTAAGAACTTTCATTATATATTTGAAGAACTTTCATCAAACTTTGTATAATTTGTAGTGTACAATGTAATTGAATATTACTGCGCCTTTGAAAATCTGTTGAAGATCCCCTCCAACCCTTGAATTGAAGTTGCTCGTGCTAGTATTCAATCACTTTCTTACTCTTTAATTTGATGAGAACTTCTTTCAAGCTACATTGATTTCTTAACATTGAGTTTGATAAGTTCAGAAATATTAGTAACGTATTTCTTAATAGGAGAGAGATCAAATTATATCAAATATCAAAGATAATTTACACCAATTATTACATTAATATATTGTTATTATCAATTTAAAATTTATATAATTTGTGAGTTTTATTTCACAATTTACAAAATTACAAGTATTATGTCGTCGTAAAAAAGAGTATTGTCCATGAGTCGCGATTAATTTTAATAAATAAAAAACTGTGTTTTTTTACTGGATAATAAAAACTGTGTTAATAAACATAATATTAATTGCAAAATTTTGATAACACAAATCAATTTAATATTTAATGTACACTAACATAAAAAAATGATTCACACGTGCACTATAAGAAAAACCTATTTGACTTATAGTGGTTGTTAAAGTCATAAACTAAAATTACTTTTTCATACTATTAAGGAGCAAATTAATATTTTTTGTATTGTCAATGATCAAAATAATCAACAATGTCAATATCAAAAAAATCAAATTAATGTTTTATTCTAATTATTATCACCCAAAACAACTAATGGTTTCTACTGATTTCATAACACGTAGCTAGAGTTCCTTTGCTTAGGATCTACCCTTTCAACTAGCACCACATATGTGTGAATGTGTGGAATGTGATAAAAAAAAATCTTATAAGATAATGACATCCGTCATAATTTCTTTTTTTTCAGTGAATAATTATATATATATATATATATATATAATATGATACAAAGGTACCATAACCCATAGAAAAAACCAAATAAGAATATTCTAAAAGCAATAATGGTTAAAAAAACATTTACCATGCAAGCATATAAATATAGATTAACCATCTATATCAAGCTCCCCATAATTGCCATCCAAATCCAGCCCTCAACATGACCACCTACTTCCCTACACACCCAACACGTACGTGAAGGAGCAATCACTGGCAAAACTCCCATCACATGCCACCACTGTTAGCGGATTTAAATACCAACGTAAACATTTTGGCCATATCTAGTATCTACTACACATCTTCAAACAAAACAATTACCTGGAGATGAGGCCCATTGCGCATATATAAGGATGGTCAAAGTCCTTTGTTAAGCCCTTCAACCAACTCCAAGAGAAGAATATGATGTCTTGCAATATAGTCTCCCGCACCAAACTTTGATTTTCTAAAAACAAGTGCATTCCTATGCCTCCACATGCACCAAGCAACTGCACACCAAACCACATCCCATTGTCTCCTTTTTTTGGGGGGGAAAATATCTAAATGTATATATTCCACATATACTTACAAGGACATTTCCCACAATAATCAAAAGTTAGAAAAGCCCAACACACTTGTTAAAAGAAGCAAATATCCAACTGTCAAGAACATAATTTCCTAGTTACACACAAAATAAAAATATTTGCTAATACAAGTACATCAAATAAACTAATCTCGGAACTCAAATACATCAAGGGCATGTGCATAGAAAAGATGCAAGAGATGCATATGTGTATAGACAAGAAATTTAATCTACCCATTGTCCCCTTATTCAAGCTCAAAGAGTGTGGATAAAAATGAGAGACCTGACAAATGGGTAAAGCTGATTGAACTTGAATCCAATTATAACATTCTTTCCACACACTGAGAAAAGCCACAGTTGAAAATCATATGCTTTGAGGATTCCAATTCAAGATGGCAAACCGGAGATAACAAATCATCCTCATCAACAATAATATTCCTCTTCCACAAGTTCTCTTTTGAAAGTAATCTATCAATAAATAATCCCACAAAAACATAGCAACTTTGGGAAGAATATTTAATTTCCACAATTTCTTAAAAATATCCATCTCTTGGCTGTCATATTTCATATCATGTAAGTGGGAATGTCGATTTGACCAAAAAGTCTCCATGGGTTTTGATTATAAAACTCAATGAAATTAATTCAAAAGAACTTATTCAATAAATTGTGTCAAAAATGATTTTTTTTTTTATAAAA
The DNA here is from genome assembly GCA_007407185.1 of Glycine tomentella. Taxonomy (NCBI): domain Eukaryota; kingdom Viridiplantae; phylum Streptophyta; class Magnoliopsida; order Fabales; family Fabaceae; genus Glycine; species Glycine tomentella. The sequence goes on along the minus strand of PYAF01000142.1, from coordinate 1,476,079 downwards.
GTTACGATAGTTATTCATTGTTATCATAAGTTTTCCCATAATCCCTTTAAACACTCGTAATAAATGTGAGCTTACAAGCTTAAATCTGTGAACTGCTAGCTAAACTTTTAATGAGTAAAGTCCATTTACTGTTTTCTAATATATTTTATAGGTAGATGTAAAATATATAAAAAGTTAACACAATATCGTGCATTATAAAAGTATTTATAAAAACATAATATATATATATATATATACAGATTATAATAATGTTAAAGAAATAAATATTTTATTCATAAAAAACAAAATGTAAAAATACATAATTTGAACTTTTAAATTTAAAAATAGTTTAATTGATAAAATATATTTTGATGATAGTTAATAAAATATCGCTGTATTTAATGTTGTTGTTTTCAATTATAGGCCCAATAAAAAAATAACTTGGACGCGTCTAACAAACCAATGAAATAGAGCCACCGACAAAGGCATATATAAAACCCATTTGAGAATGCCAATATTAAACCAAACGATGAGGTAATAAAGCAAAAGCTGATGGTGCTATTAATTGTTGACTTTATCAAGATCTCAACACTCTTATTCAACACCATTTTTTGGCCTTGCTGTTCACTTACAGGTTGGCCACCTCGCAACTCCTGTCTTTCTCTGATTTTTTTATCCTATGTTATGTGTTTAAGTCTGAATTTGTTGACCAGTATGATATGATCTGAAATTGGATATTTGAGCACTATGAATGGTGAATTGAATACCTTTTCTAAGGTTCAAATGGGAGGATGGCATGCATGATAGTGATAAAAACCAACAATTGGATGCACTACGATTAGCCATAGAGTTGGTGTGTGCCTTACTAATTACATCTTTATATTTTGAAGTTGGTTTTTACTAGTTAATTTTTTTTTTCAAAGTTTATTGAGGAAATAAAAAAAATGCTTATTTATTAATAGTTATGGAACCCAAGACATACGATTTGGTTTGGGCCTGACATGTGGAACTGGAAACGTACATACATGTTGCTACACTTCTGTACTTAGCAAAAAATAGAATGGATATAGCAATAGCTCTATAGTGAAGCTGGGGGCCCTTTGGACCGAAAAATTAGAAAACAAGATTTTGAGGCCGAAGCCGAAGTATCGAATAACACTGGAGGACAATGTTCTTTAAAATAAACAATGATGTATCTAACTGTTATTTTAATTCAAGTTTATATCATTATCTTAACTTACTAAATTTAAAGGCGTGTTTTTTAACTTTCATTTGGTAAGAAGAGAGAAAGAAGAAAAGGAAAAATTGCTTACTTTTAAAACAGATTTACATGAAAGCTTTTTTTTTTTTTTGGGGTTTGTGTTGTTTTTGAAACCTGGAGAGCCATGGGTGTGGATCCTTTGCAATGAAAGGGAAAAAAAAAATTATCTTTTGCGGTGTTGAAATCTCACCATTAATTTTTTAAAACTTTAATTCTATAATAAAAAATATTATATTAATAAATTTTAATGAATGGTTAGGATTTTTTTGCAGTAATATCACCGTATAAGATCCGTTCCCGTAAAGCCACGTAGATTGTTGGGAGGATCCAGCTGGACTACGGGGCAAATTATTGTAACTTGTTGGGTGTTTTTAAGAAAACTTCAAATAGGAAGAGCAGGTTGAATCAAAAGAAACGAAAGAAAGAAAAAGGATGGAGAATAGGGGAGAGAAAGTAAAGGAGAAAAGCTAGGACATAAAGAAAGTGAAGTTATTATCATGTCAATGGCATCAAAATTAAGACCAGTTAAAGTTTCCGCAGAGACTGAGATTCAAGAATCATAACCATATTGGGTTTATTTTACAAAATTAATAGAATTTTCAAATTTTTAAAAATTTAGACTTGATTGTTGGCCATGTTTGCAGTGTTATTGTTGTCGTGTCGGTTTACCACAGGGAGGGCGAGACGATGGTGTCGTCAATGGAAGCATAATGGTGTGAATAGTTTGGGTTAAGATGACATGACTGCACGAGAGTGTGTGGCTAGCTAATAAGTTCAAAATAATATAATATGATTAATTGATTCTAACTAATTTGATATTTTGTAACTACATATATTTTCAAATAACTATCACGTATTATATAATATATTTATTATATAAAAATAGATTTTTTTAAAATATATTTATTAAATGAAATGGAATAACGAATGAATTTATATTATAATTTTAACAATTTTATATTAGAAAAATTATATATGATGAGAATGAGAGAGCATATTAAAGGTTCCTAAACATAAGTAAAAGAGAAGTTTAAATAAAATAATTGTGATAAAAAATAAAAATAATAAAATAAGTTAGGAACTTATTAACTCAAATGTAAAATGAAATAATTTTTAGATTTATAAAATAATTCCACCTTTGTCAAAGAAGCTTTTAAATTAATGAGTCAAAATAGAGGAATATATTGAAAAGTTTTTTATTTTAAAAATAATATTAGACTATAAAGTAAAAATAAAATTATGTTACAGATAACATGGGTTGTAGTATCATGGTAGATTAGAGTATCACGATGAACAAAACATATTGTAGCAAAAAGGCTGAAAATATACGACAAAATTGTTACGAAAAAATTGTCGAATCCCTTTTGATGTTTTGTAATGGGCAAATTACACATTTACACCCTTTCAATCTCCAGTACTCCAACTCACCCCGGATTAAGCAAGCTACATAGGACCAAGGCTGTCTTGATGTGTCAAAAGCGATGAGCCCGCCATTACTCAGTTTCTCACCTACACGTTCTTTCCTCACGTTACTTTAATACACTTCTACTTATGATTAAGATATCAGAAAGGCTTATGATGTGATAATAAAATGCTGGCTCTCATTTGAAGTGATTTTTTACATTCTCATATCTAACCTAATTACTTAGGGTAATGTATCGGATATTTGTGATTCAATCCATGAGTTTATACCTTGTTGTACTTAAAGTACTCAAAGTTAAAAAGACTATGTATTATTCTTCATCTTCCACCAATTGACTAGATCTTCAAGTTTCATCATATTTATGCTCTTAAAACTGAAGAACTATATATCATACTAATCGTTCGCCGATCAACCCACAACTTCAAGCCTCATTGTACTTAAAGCACTTGAGGCTAAGTGATTGTGGATCCTTTTTGATCATCCATTGACCAACAAGGTCTTTAAGAACATGCATATTATATCACTCCTTAATCACATATGAAGTTGTAGTGGTCGTAGAAATGTCATTACAAAGTGTCCATAATAACAAATTAATTGGCAATTAAGGACAGGAATGACCATTAATAGGCTGAGGGAGAAATCCGTGAATAAAAGTTCCTAAGACCGAGTTAAACAAGCAAATTATGATTTGTCTCATTTAAATGCTCTTAGACTAAATTTTGTAAACTTTGTGTAAGACTTGATCATAGTAATACTTATCCAAGTTCATATAATTTTTCCAATCTAAATACAGCATGTGTTTATGGGGAAAAAATGAGGAAAATTATGTTTAAGTCCTCAATTTAACAACCTTAATCTTAGATTTTTTTATGATATTATAAGATACAAAAATTTAAAATAAACAATCCATTTAAAAAATCACACATCATAAATGTTCTAATATAGTTGAAAATACATTAAAAACTATCCTATATGGACCTAACACAATTAATAATTATTTTTCTGTTATCTTTAACAAATTTTGCACTAAATGTGAACCCAAGTAGAAAATCAATTACTGACAAAATTGTAAAAAATTACTACCTTTCGAAACTTGATTCTTTTTCAAACGAGTTTTCAAACACGCCCTTATAAATCATTATCACTTCCTACTAAAAAAAAAATACACTATCATCGTTCTAGTAAAGTTTTTGTGAAGCAAGACATCACATGCTGGAACAAAAGGTCACCGCTTTATTTTTAATTCTATTCCAACCGTTATTACTATCATAAAGTAAACAAACACACACCCCTCCAAGTTGTTAAAAGCTTATTTTATATTAAATCCTTCATTAAGCATTTGATCTGCGCGTATTCTATCTATCTTATCATAAAAATCTGACTATTTCTTCGATGAGAACGGTACACTACGGGGCCTCCTCTTTCCACCCGGATTCTTCGTTCTGTTCAACAACAAAGATAAGTCTTTCATAATAAAACAAAAGTATACCTATCTCCACCCTTTTTTTTTTAAAAAAAAAAAAAGAACAGCACATAAAAATTGAAGGATTCTTTTTCTCTGTAATACCCACCCGGTCATCACAGAATTAACTGCAGGGCTCACAGAAAGGAAACGAATTGCAGCGTTTATATTGCCGTCTTTCAACTCCGTTTATGGAAAATCCATTTCATGCTTCAGGCGATTTAAAGAAAAGACAATGATGGAAAAAACCCCCGAAGAGATTTAGTATTTTAAATTATTCTTTTATATCAAAAGTAGAATGACAGGTGAGAGACCTGGTGAAACAGAATCAGAGCACAAAAACGGAATTGAGCACTTTAGTACTTTCAAAGGCCAAAGCTGTTGTCCACAACCATTAATCTCCAAAAACACACAACTTGCAACTAACTGTGAATGTTTCTAGTTTATCGAGCCAAGACTCTTCCTAAAAAAACTTGAACTCAACTCTAGATGATTGACGATGTTAAATTGAAATAATTTTGTATCAGTTGATTGAAACATGTTACCTAATAATTTAGTATCATCATGTGTAACTTCAGAGAGTCTAGGCACAACAGAACAGATAATTGGTGAAAACATAAATTATAAGCTATGATTGTACCATCAAAAGCATTTGATCTAACAATGAACACAATGAAATATTTTTTACCTACTATAAAAAAATGAAAAATAATAAAAAAGAAAAAGACTTTGCCCAGTTGCTGCAAGGAGAAGAAGAAGAAGTAATAGTTAGGCATCAGAAACAACACTAAGGTCGTCATCTTCAGCCGGAGCTGGCAAGTTGAGATCTATGAAGCTCTCTTTCAATCTAACAGAATCATTATTAGCGGTCGAAGACGAAGAAGGCATGAGGTGAGATCTCTTGTGGCCACCGAGTGCTTGACCAGACCCAAACACCTTGGAACAAAAAGGGCATTGGAAGATTTTACTATCGTTACCTGAACCTTCGCAAATGCTTCTGTGACTGCCCAATGCGCGTGAAGATCGAAATGTCTTACCGCAGCTCTGACACTGGTGCTTCCCGCGAACTCTCCTCAACTTGATCTCTACTGATCTCTCACCCTCTTCTTCTTCTTCTTCGACAACTTCATCATTACTAACAACGTTGTTAATGATGATGATGTTGTTGTTGTTACTCCATCGGTCTCTCGACAACATCATGAGACACATGGCGACATCTTCATCGGGGGAAGTGTCGGAGACAGAGCTCACGGGCTCTGGCGACTCCATGAAACTGAGTTTGGGCGTTTTTAGTTCGGAATTCACGGTTCTTCGGGTCCGCTTGGATCGTCGGCGAGTTGGGTTCTTTGACTCGGTCTCGCTTTCCCTGTCTTGAACCACAGAGCCCGTGTCGAACTCGGGATCTGCGAGTCGGAAGCATTTCTTGGGATTCTCTCTTAATCCATAAATCAGAGATTTTTCATCGTGTGTGGCTTGTTCTTGTTCTGAAGATGAATTAGAAGAGAAGGAAGCGGCAGCAGCAGCAGAGGGAGAAAGTGGTGGTTTGGGGGGAAGAGGGAGGGTGGCTAAGTGAGCCTTCATGTGGCCACCGAGGGCTCTGCCATTGGAGAATGTTCTGGAGCAGAGCTTGCATTTGTGCCGCTCCATTAGAGAGAGTCAGATACGTTTGTTTTTGGTTTGGTTTGATTTTGGCTTTGGCTTCTTTGGGGAATTTGGGAACTTAAAAAGGAGTCGGTAACAAGCATTCCTCCACCAATAGGATACACGACCCAAAAGTTATTGTGTTGTGCATGTTGTTAAATTAAAATATAGATGTCTATGGGTACGTATTTATATGGGCTGTGATTTGGGAAGCGTCAACACAACAGATTGGAACAGTGGCATTCATTATTCGGTGGCACCAAAATTAACAAAGTGTGATCGTGAACAGGGAAAAAGAGCAACAACCAACATGCAAACCTTGCCCCCGTATGGAATAACTTTTTTTCATTTCAACCTCTTAAAGGGTCTATCAAAACCAACCCTGTAAATTCATCAGTATAAAAAATAAATTACATTGTAAATTCATCACAGATTACTGTGTATAATACTTTTACTAATAGTGATTTTCTCGTTGTGAGACTAATTTTTTCAGCTGAATTCAATCCTCGCCAGGAAGAAACATATATGTTAGTTTAAATAATTAAATTTTATAATTCTGTTGAAAGTTTTGTCTTTTTTTAATTTTCTTTAATAAAAATAAATTCTTAATTATTATTAATCAAATTATCTTCTATGTTAATACTTTCTTTAATTTAAAGATACAAGTGGAGTCTCCTCTTAACCTGAGACATTGTTCAACCAAATCGAGTTTAGAATTACTGAAATCAATAATTGGGTAGTGATAAAAGATTTGAGTAGTATATATGAGATATATATTAAGAAATGCTAACACATTATTTATTTGATATTATTTTTCTAATACTCTATGTATCATTGATTAGAATTTATTATAAATAATCATTTTTGATAGTTTTTGTTTTTCATTTAATTATTTTATCTCCTCATTTATATTAAATGAGAAATAAAATTTATTAAAATTAATTATTTCTAATAAATTCTAACCATAAAAAGAGTCTTCAAGGGAGATTCTCATATAGAGTGTTGTTAACATTCCTCATGAGTTATTAGATTTGATTATTATTCATTGTACACATAAAAAAAATACATGAATATTTCATCATTATTTAATAACAATATTTTTATTTAAAAAATATTTTTTAAAATATTCATTCAACGCATAGAAACTTGTTAAAACTGCCAAAGTACTTCAGATAATAATTACTATATACCATTAGGAAAAAGTGGCTAATGAATTACCATCATACGAGGAAGAGAATTGGAACATATGAACATTCCTAATTGCAATTCAATGTTATTGACATTTTGTTTGGCTACTGCAATTCAATGTTTGAGAAACAAACTATGCATGCTAAGCAAAAGTTCCATAATCGACTAGCATTTGGATGTGATATGCAACTCTCTAATAGTAAATGGTTGGTATTATGTTGCAAATTATAATAAAGATGACTATAATTGGCGTTCGGATACTATATCACCATCATGCTAATGGAAACTTTTCCTTTTTTTTCTTTATCTTTTACCAAGTAAATAAATGATCAATAATTATCAACATTAGCACAACATTAAAAGCTACCCGTCATACTTTAAAAAATATCAAGAAAAAATCAAAATTAAATTGCTTCTTAGCAAAATGGTTAGAGATATTTTGGTTATGAAACAAAAAATAACGGTCATCTAATAATAATGTAAAATAATTTAACATTATCATAAAAATCATCTTTAATATTATTGTAAAATCAAATTTACTGTAACAGTGAATGATAATATTTTTTTAAAACTTTCGGTGCATCACCATTATATAATTAGATTGTTTTTTCATTTTTTTATCCTTTTTTATTTGTTAATAAGAATTGACACAAAAAAATTAAATAGTATATAATTAAAAACTTATAATTCGAAAATTAGATTCATGAAAATTACTAGTATGGGGGATAAATAACAGAAAGTGATATAAGTTAATCTTCCAGACAGGCGAGTGAAGCCTAATATCCCAATATATAATCTTGTTAAGATATCGATCTTTTCGCCACATATATATGGGTCAATATTTTCCTGTTACAAAATTTGATCCATTCCTAAAAAGCGTGGTTTGTTTATATCACATTTATCCCTGATTAAATTTTAAAATCTAAAATCTCCGTATTTATAGTAAAAAAAAAGGTTCGATGTATTTACTTTCAACCATTTGAAATAACAAGCTAGTATATAGTTAAAAAAAGTCAGAAAAAATAAATATAGTTAAAAAAATTGTTTAAACTCCCCTTAGCCCTCTTCTTTTTCTTGGGTTTTATAAACATATTTTTTTTTATTTCAGCAAATTTCATTTAAAAAAAATTGGAATCAATGTGAATAAAAATTATATGCCACAAACTTTGATAATATTTTTTTATTCCTTTAATTAGATATCCTAATAAATATAACTATAATTGGAGTAATATTATTTATGATTTTAACGAGATGTGTTACTGTTACATATCACTCTTGGCAAAATTTAAATCTCAAATCTTTGATTCGTCACTAAATTTATTTTAAAGTGAATTAAATCATACATTAAAATATCCAAGATATATATAAAAAATAATAATTGGTGCAAAATAACGCCCCTGAATCAATCATTCGTTTGTCTTCTGAGTTCTGAAGTTTTTGTACGAAAGAAGTAAGTATTTTTAACCTAGTAAAAACGCAGCAAAAAGCAATAAATGAATTCTTTGTGGACAGCAAGATTAATTAATGAATTAAGTGTCATAAAAAAATCTGTTAGTATAGGCAGCGCAGTGGTGTCAGTGGCATCTGTCCTAATAGCATGCATTGGTGATTGACAACCTGTCGTGCGCAACCTCTCACCATGAGACATGTCAGTCTCACTTCGAATAATAAGATGTGACCCATTTCAGTAAATCCACTCTTTAAAATCATCAAACAATAATACTATTATTTCACTCATTAAAATTATTAAATGGTGACTAGTTTCTCTATTACAAAATGTAGTTATTTAATTTCACATATTAGAAAATGGTAGGCCAAAAACTAAAAGAACATTTTTCTTATAATTTCAGGGGTTATAATTTATTTTACTTTTTAATATATAATGAAGAATAATTTCTTTTTATTGATTTTAACATTGTTTTTCCTTTTCTATTCACTAATTTACTTTTAACGTTATAATTCTAAAAATAATTTACTTTTAAGCTTATAATTTATTTTTAATGTAATACTTTTGTTTAACGAGGATTGTTTGTTAATTAAACTGAATTATGATTAATGATAATGGGAAGAAGTGGGTAGAGCCCATGTTTTTTCTTGAAATTTATTTGCAGTGCTTCATCCCTGTGGACTTTGATTCGAGGACACCCAACAAATGCTAGCTGGTCGAGTACACGCTTGAAAAAAAAATCAACTTGCTCGATCCAAACAGGCCTTGCCATAAATTAATCTTTGTATATATAAGATGGTTGTCTTAGCTAGGCATCCAATTTGTGAAGTACAATATATATAATAGGCATGAGAGATGGTCGAGGCATTGCATTTTGCATGCGAAACGAAGAGATAAATGAATGATGATGAGGGACCACGATCGATGACTAAACTTGACAGACATATATTATGTATATCAAGTTATAGAATGGCCTACATGCATGGCTACACCACAAGACGAGTGACTTAATGCCATTTACTATTGCTCCTCATGTCTGCTCGAACTATATATATATATATATACAAACTTGCATTAATTAACCAGATAAGCTTTTAGCTTGAGGCTGCACTGCTTAGTACTCACTCATCGTATGATCCCATGCCAATTAAGGAAAGCAATTGCTGAACTATAAATTAACAACCTTTTTTTAAAAAAATACTTTTACATTACACCAATTAATTTAAATTATATAACATGAACAGGAGTTGGATATATGTGGAGGTAATTAAGTGAGTCAGATTCTGGGCAGAGGACATGTAGGGACTGGGGATACCTTGGTTAAAGGCAGAAAAAATAATAATTAATTATTTTACAAGTACTATTATTTATATGAATTAATATTATATAATTAGTTAATTACAGGTTTCTCATTATAAAATAATTAAGTAAATATATGTTAAAAATATTAATCTCATAAAGTCATTTCCCATTTATACATAATTCAATAAAATGATGTCAATTTCGCCCTCGTTAAAACCAATTTGATGTTAAAAATAACATTGATCATTTAAGCACGATAATGCTTAATTATGTATTTGAAGAATCAAAATGGATACTTGACTAAAAAAAACTTTTGAAGAAGGAATTATTATTTTTTCGATAAAGAAGAAAGAATTTTCTATAAAGTTAATTATTTAGAAGAATAATATGGCGAACATATAAACACCAAAGGAAGAAGGCAAGAGTAAAACTTGGTTGAGTTATGAGTATAAATTTTCATTTTTTGTTGTGCTCTGAAATGTCAGCGCTTCATTTGTCTTAGCAGATCGTACAGAGATAAGAATATCCACAGTATTATATAAACAAATAGAAAGCGATGGATGAATAGTTGGCGGGTCAACTAGAAATTGATGTTGCATATATAATGCATATTCTGGATTGGCCCCGTAAGCCAAGGACAAAAAATTACATCACAAGACTTTTCGATCTGATTAATTAGGAAATCAGATAACAAAAAATAGCTGAGGTTTGTGAAATTGTATAAAATAAAAATATAAAAGTTCCAATTTTTTCTTTTATCAAAATATTGTTGATTTGTTGTTTCTAAGACCGCGAGTCGGTGATTTGGTTGTTGCTGTTTTCAGTAATGGCAATTTGTGCTGGGAACTGGGAAGTCAGTCGCAGCCCCATGAGGAAGTGCTACAATTTATAATTACCACAAGAATATTCAAAAGTGATAACAGCCACGTTGAATTTGCAGTTATTTTATTTATTTATTTATTTTAGGGGATAGTGTGGAATGAGAAGTCAATTTGCAATTTTAGACTTTGAAAAAAATTCTAAATGAACTTTTGAAGAGTGATAAAATAAATATAAGTGTGGCTAGAGAAATATGAAAAGATAAATCCATTTATTTAATTCACCCTTATATATTAGGTTTGGTTAAAATTATGGAGAAAACATTAACCATAATTCTTAAAGCGGTAATTAAGCTTTATGTATTTCTGTATTTTTTACTAAGGGCTGGAAGCGATTATGTCCGGTGGTTTCTAAAGGCCTCTCCCACTTAGTTGGATGGGAGTTTGGGTATGATGGATTGGTCCATGAAATTGACATGGCATATCGGTGAAGTCGGTTACTGATTCTGCGGTAGGCAGAGCTTTGTTTTATGCCCTCTTCTGTCTCCCCTGCTCACTGGCAAACTCATATTCAAATAGTATAAAGCCTGTCTGAAAAAATAAAATAAAAATTAAGACCACCTTCAAATCAGTACCAATATTGTTGTATAAAATTGATACATTTTAAGTTAGGAATACTATTATAAGAAAATACTACACATACACACGGGCACACGAAGGATTAACTTGCAATTATATATCACTTCAATTATTTATGTTAAAATTGAACAACTATCAATATATAATTAATGGGTATGTATGTATTATGCGTGTAAAATTGTTTTTGCACTGATAATCAATTAAATTTCTCTATTTTGCTACATTAGATCATATCGTTTTAATTAAATTAAAAAATAAAAAAACCTAAAAACCTTATAAATGAGAGTTGAGTTTTGAGATAGGGAAGTGGGGCATAGGAGGTTGGTCCAAGAAAATGGGGGGTTGAGTTTTTTGAGATTGGGGAACGGGGTAGAGGAAGGTGACCGGAAAAAAAATGAGGAGTTGAGATTTTGAGATAGGAGAGCAGGGCAGAGGAAGATAACTGGAACAATGAGGGATAGGGTTTTGAAATTGGGGGAGTAAGGTGGCTTAAAAAATGGAAGGTTGATGTTTTGAGATCATGAAGTCGGGAAAAAACGGGATTGAGAATTGAGATGGGGAAATCAAATCCAATATGATTCAATCCGATATATTTAGATTTAAATTGGATTGATTTACAATTTTTTTAAGGCAAAAAATTAAAAATAATATAAATTAAATAAAAAATTAGGCAAATGATGTAATGGGGAAATAATTTGGACATCTGGTGCATTCAAACACGTCTGATGTGGGCGTGTTTCACCATCATGTGTAGGGATGGCAAAACGGGTCTAGTCCAACGGGTCGGTCCATTTAACCCACGAAAAAATGTGGATTAGGTTAAGACTTTGAGCCCATATTTATTAAATGGGGAGGGCCAATCCGGCCCACAAAAATGTGGACCAAATGTGGGCCAGCCCAACGGACCAGCAGTCCACTAATAAAAAATAATAAAATATTTAATAGGTAATTAAATGAGTGACTTAGAGGGAGAGTAACTAAAAAAAAGTTAATGATTTTGAATCCTTAACCCTAATACATTTTTATTTAGAACCTAATAATGAATTATATTACATGTACAATTATGTTTTGATTGTCTGCGTCATTGTGAAGCAAATTTCTAAGAATTTGTTAAGACTTAAGAGTTAATTGAAAATCATTGTTAGACATGTATTTCGTGCTTGCTTTTACTTCTATTAGGCATATATTATATATTAAAAATCATTGTTATAAAATTAAGTTAGTACATTATTAATTTTATAAATAATTACATTTGAATTTTTTTAATAATTATTTTACCTTTTTTATTTTTTTTTTATTTTTTAAGTGGGCTAGTCTGCTAGCCCACTAACCCACTTTAAAGTGGGGTGGGCTAGTATTTTCAGCCCACTTTGCAAAAGTGGGCCAGCCCGGCCCGGCCTGTTTTTGGGTGGGCTGTCCCACTTTGCCATCCCTAATCATGTGACACGTGGCAGTCATGTAGACGAGGTGCAGTGTGGTCGCAAACTTCGGAAGGTCATAACTTTTGACTAGGATGTCCGATTGAGAGGAAACTGGTGGTCACGCGCTCGAAATTGAGAGGAAAAGTCCTGAGCAAGTTCCCGACTTGGGCAAAAAATTTTCCCAAAAGAGGCCTCTAATTGCCTCAAAATTGCGATTTAATCTTCGAACACCCAAAAAATTTCTTGTTTTCTATTTTTTTATTTAATTATTGAATTGCATGCTAGTGATAAATTTGTTTAATTACTTCTCTAAATTTCGAGCATTTTGACATTTCATACGCCTCCATCAGACATTTCTATCAAAAGTTTTGACTGTTTGAAGGACATATCGTACACCTAATTTGGGCTATGACCTTTTGAAAGACATATCGTATACCTAATTTGGGGTAATTTTTTGCAGACATTAAGATGTAAAAATAAAAACATCAACTTAAACAATCATGGGTGAATAAAAAATAAAAATTATATGCACATTTAATTATATATAGTAATTAATTTGAACAACAAAGTTAATAAAAAATTAGCCCAAATTAAGTGATTTTTTTGGTATATTTATTTACCAAAGTTATACTGTAAATTTTTAAACATTTTCAATTCAAAAAAATTAAAAATCACAATATTCTGGTCGCAACACATTTAAAAAAAATACAATATTTTGTAAAAAAGTGTTAGCGACTGAATTAGAGATAGAATTAGAGACATATTTTTAAAAAATTAAAAATGACAATATTGTGGTCACAATACTAATTTCAAAAGTTGAACAAAATTATACGGTACAATTGCAAACATAATATTTTCATTTTTTTAATTTTTTAAACCGAAATTGTTTAAAAATCTACAATATAATTTTGGTAAATAAAAATACCAAAAAAAATTACACCAACATTACACCATTTTGATAAGAATATCCGATGAAGGCGGATTTTATGTCAAAATGCTCGAAATTCAGAGAAGTAACTAGACAAATTTATCACTAGCATGCAATTCAATAATTGAATAAAAAAAATAGAAAACAAGAAATTTTTGGATGTTCAAAGATTAAATCGCAATTTTGATGCAATTATAGGCCTCTTTTGGAAATTTTTTTTGGCAAAGTTCACTTTGGGAACTTATTTAGGACTTCTCCTCTCAATTTCGAGCGCGTGACCACCAGTTTCGTCTCAATCGGACATCCCAGTCAAAAGTTATGACATTCCGAAGTTTGCGACCACACCACGCCTCGTCTGCATGGTTGCCACGTGTTACATGATGGTGAAACACGCCCAACCCAGGCGTGTTTGGGTGCACCAGATGTCCAAATTGTTCCCCCATTGCACCATTTGCCTAATTTTTTATTTAATTTATATTATTTTTAATTTTTTACCTTTTTTAAAAAAGTCTACAATTAAAAAAAAATATACGATCAAATACACAAATTAATTCAACATCAAACATTGCATATCATATATAGCTCATAAGTCATAACATATTATTTTCATTTTTAGTATTTGAATAAAAAAAATCATGGGTATTTATAAATAATTTTTAACATTTAACAATTGAAGAAGTGGGGTCTAACTAACGTATTTCCTTACTTTTTATCAGAAAAAATAAAGTTAAGAACTCAAATTTACCAATTAAAAATTATGAAAACAAAATGCTTGTAATTAAAATTAAAATTGAAAATAATATATACCGACAGTTTACACTGTGATGTAAGTTTTGTTAAATTTTATAATGATCATGTTAAGAATCATATACAATATAATATTTTATTGATTAATAATGTAAAACTTTACATTCAGTATATATCAATTCGACTTCGACTCTTCAAATTTTACATGAATTAGAATTTGAGAGCTGGAAAGTAGAAACGTAATTAACTTTTTGTATTGATACAAAAAATGTTAGTCACATGGATTACCAGATAAAAGTGAGCAATCTAAACTAAAATAAAGAGGATCCAGGACCAAGACATGAAGAAAAAGGTGTTGTCCTCAGCTATTCGTACATATATGGCAGCACCAACCGGTTTATATTCCCCCAGGTTTATCTCACTCTCACCAGAAAGTCACCATACGCAACATCAACACAGCATATATATATATACAACACACTGTGATGCAAGCAGTGAGATCTTTTCAAATGACCCACCTATCTTGTCACAACATGTTTCTCTCGATATATTATTCAATTACATCCAACAACAGCAGAGCAGTGTCACGATATTTTTTTGCTTGTACCTAGCCAGGGGTTAAATTTTGCTTCACTTGCATCTTAAAATGTCGCACCTATATATATGACCTAGGGATTTTATAAAGAAGAAAAAAAAAAAACTACGGTGTCATGACTCATGAGTCATTGCTTCGAACCCAAGAGACCTCTATCTTTTTACAATGTGCTCTTGGGAATTCTGTGTCACCAATACGTCAAGGGAGCAGCTGTTTCAATATTCTGCAAAAGAAAAGGGAAAAAATAAAAAGTTGAAAATGTGAGTGCGCTTTTTATTTTACTCAACTCCATTACATTCTAAAGCACATTGTTCAGAGCAGATATTACAGATTGCTTTGTTTATTAATAAATAAATCAATAGTTTAATACATGCTGATTGCCCGTTGACATTAAGCTTATTTAAATGCATTAGTTGTGATAGCAAGGACATAAATGAACCATATTTAAGCAATTTATTCTTATCTCATAACCGACTTAACCAAACCTCGTTTTTTTTCCCTCTGCTTCTAGCGGGATGACACAAGTACATTTTACACGTTGACATTTGAAAAAACACGTTTAAGATAAAAGAGGCGTCTCTGCATCACACTCACACTCTAAGCCATCTCCACCTGCGTGTCCTTCTTTTCCTTTGGCCCAAAGAACCAAGTAGAGCCCAATGAACATGAGAAACATGCCTGCAAGACTGTTATACATGCAGTGTTGTAGTGAGGAATATGATTTGCAAAAGTAAGTAAGTAGATACTAGCAGTAGCTAGGAATCTTAACAATGTACCTTCCAATACTAATAGTGTCTTCTAGGGTAACTGCCGAGAAAACAACAGAGCAAACTGTACCAATTGGGTTAAACATGGACACAAACACTGGCCCTTTCTTCTTCAGTGCCCACCCATTGAAGCTCAGGCATATTCCACTCACAGCTCCTGCCTGTGCATTTAGAGTTTTTATGCCTTTAACACCCATCACAGTGATAATATTAAAAAATAAAAAGTTGCATGCATGGTTGGTAGAAATGACCATACATTATCCTTGCGAACATTTCACTAGATAACATGCTTTGCTAAGTAATAATGAAAATTTAAACCTAGATTAGTCTATCCAATTCTCTGGCCCATGCTATCACTGTTTCAACATGCACGGTAGAAAAATTATTAGGTGACTTAGAACCATCACAACACCACCTATCTATGATCCTAACTAAATTCTATATTATATGTTTTCAAGTTTTTTAATTTACTAAAAAAATTAATGAGTTAATTTTATGTGATGTGAAGATTAATATGAACATGAATCATGTGATTGAAGATCATTTAATAATTTTTCACAAGAATAGGATTGAGCTAAGCATAAAATAAATCATTTTGGTTCTCTACATATATTCTTCTTTGGACAAAATCATGTAAGTTATTATTATTTATTAAATGTGAAACAAAACTTAGATGTCAATAATTTAAAAAAATATTTAATGTCCATGCTCAGACGATGGTATAAAATAATTTTCAATTATAAATTATCGTTTAAATTATGTTAAAATAATTATTTTAAAAATTAATAAATTTATATTATTTATGATGTTGAAATTGGATAATTGTATATAATTATTTTTCTCTTAAAAACACTTAGATATTATTTCATGTGTTTTTCGTGTTGTTGTTTAATTAGAAAAGTTTTATATAAAGATTTCCATTAACTGACAATGAGTCACTGAAATGCTACTTTAATTATGATGGGAAAACAACAAATAAAAACACTTACAAAATTGCATCCAAGTTTTGCTGTTAGGACACCTTTCGATTCGAACCTTACAAATAAAATAATGAGACATAGTGGGAAGAATTACCAGAATAAAAAAGCCAACCAAGTCTCCAGACCTCACAAGTAGCCAACCAGCTTTCATTTCGTTGTCTTCAAGAATCTGAAAAATTGCAGTCAAGAACGCCCCAATCAAAGACGTTATTGCACCCAAGGACATGGGTGCAGGAAAATCTCCAAGAGCAAAAGCCTGCAAGAGCACCAATTTAAGTAGAATTGTATCCTCTTAATTTCTTATTTGATAAAAAAGTTACCTGCAGGACAACGTTGCTCGACAAAATGAAGACTGCAACCACGAGATAGAGGCAACCGAGTATCTTGTGTACGTCAAAGGTAAGACCAGATGGAGGTGGCGGTGTTAATTCGACTCTGGCATTTTTAACGGTTTCAGGATCAGAAATGCTTTGCATTATGCTCATTGTGAGAGCTCCCACCACACAAAGCAATGTTCCCAATATTTTTACTTTACTATACTTGTTGCTTAAGTTGACTTTCTCTAACCTGCCCAATACAAGAATTGTAACAGTAAGCTTTTGTAACATTTTTGTCTTAAATGTGCATTGTTGGAGCAGTAAGCATATTCCTTATTTTTGTCTCAAATGTGAATTGTAACATTTTATTGCTCTAACAAAATAGCGGTGCATATGTCCAGCTGTTTTTCCAGATATTTTTTCAACACATAATTGTTTTGGGCTAAAATAGTTGCATCCTTTGCAATAAACCCTTTTTATTTCCTGATTTACCCATCAATTCAGAGCAATAATAAAACTACCAAAACCCAAATAAAATAAGATTACCCAGAAATGCATGCGATGATGAAGATAAGACCTGGGGCAATGTTTGGCATAGCAGTTCCCATTGCTGGCGAAGTTAGATTGATTCCTTTGAGGAATAAATACTGGAAGATTAGTCTGCATAACAACGGCCATGAGAAAGAAAAACAACGATTAGGGAAACATTATTTCAATTTCAATCGTATGATTTCATTTGGTTCAAAGTTCAAACACAACCTGCAATTGGACTGCTGAATCACTAAAGAGAGGACAAACAATACAACAAAATAATCAACTTTGATGCATTACCGAAATGTCATTCGATGATGTAATAGTATGAAGATTCTAGCAGTTCAAAATAGTTTCCCCTTCCGAATAAGAGACAAAGCGAATTGAGAAAAGAATTTGATGCTTGAGGTAGAACATATATGCCTAAAATATGGATATTCGAAAAGATATGATAAAAGAAATTAAATTAGATTTCCTTACCCTCCAAATGAAAGAAAAAATAGCTGTGCAATAAATCTGAAACTGCAATGCCTGGGCCAGTTACTCCTGCAACAGATACAAAACATAATGAAAATTTTCAAATAAGGCTCATCTTGACTTAATATAGAAAGTTTTAAAAAAAGGCATTTCTACATTTCATTTAGGGGAAGAGAGAGAAAGGACCTTTCAACAAAAAAAGCAATGGGGAATAGAATAAGGAATGTTGCCAAAGAAGTTAAAATGATAATGGTAAGAGAGCTGAATCCCAGTGACATAGAATAACTCATCAACACAGCATTCCCTGCGTAGATAAATTGGACTCCTATCAATCCTCCAATTATTGCTACATCTTCCAAAGCTCCCCCACTCATCTTTTCCATCATCATCTTCACCTTTTCTTCCAATTTTTTTATTTATCAAAATGCCTCTTTGTTTTCTGTTACCAAGAGAGATACTTATATTGAATCCTATCCTCTCTTCATTCTCTTTTCCGTCTTCTTAACAGCACAGCCAACAGTGTCTTAAATTCTCTCCAATTGTGTTTTGAAACTAGATTGCATTTGTTTGTTTCACTTTCAGGAAATGGTAATGAGTGTGCAAGCAGCTATGTTTCTTCTGAAATTGCCTCTTATGGGAAATTTTTGACGCATTCCACGTTGGAACCAAGCTAACCTATGTTTGTGTCCATACCAACCTTGTCTCCCTATAGTCTGACCTGTTTGTATTATGGTTCAGTTTTCTGTTGTCCGATATATAAATAGTGGTGATTGATTGGTTAGCGTTGAGATGATTTTTTTTTTCTAAATCTAGATTTTTTTCCCTCAAGAATAGAAAAGGATTACCCCTCCTGCTTTCTACTTAACAGATGAAATAGAAAATTTCATAGATCTTTGTAAAAAGTTCACGAATGGTTTACGAAAATGTGCATGCAATGAACGGTGTGGAAGTAAGTTTGAATAATATATTCCGTGCGTGCAGACATACATGTCTTGTGCCTTGGTGGTGCCCCTGCAACAAAAATTCCACCCCTTCTACGTGGGCACAGCCAGAACCAAAGGTATAAATCTGAAAAATGAAAAAATAAACGGAGCGTAGCTTAGTCCTCAAATAAATCAACGACAGACGCCTAACTATTTTTGGGTAACTTTCAACGATATTAGAATGGTCAGTTAAAGTATTTATAACTTTAATAACAATACTACTGTTACAATAATGATAACTATAACAGGTTACACATTATTTAAACATCAAACAACAGTAGAATATCAAAATATTTTTTAATAGCAATTCTAAAATAATTAACCTCTTCAAACATACTACATACACTGTATACAAATTTTTATTTTTTACTATTTTGTTTTGCTTGCTTAGCATTTTCTTTGATCTTTTGTTATTTTCTGATACAATAAAAAAGGTTACAGATGTACTCTTGAGTCTTCACACACATTTTTCCTTCCAGTCATTTGGGGACTCAAGGCATCGATATAGAATAAACTCATATTAAATGAATGAATTAAAAGTAACTGGCACCGGGAAAGCCATGCGAAGGTTTCTCTTTCTCTATAACGAAGCACGAAAATTTCACAAACCTCATATTCCTCTTGCATTTCCATCGCCCTTAGCATATAGTACTAGCTTGAATCATACTCACAATATCGGAGAGAGTAATTTCAATTTGGTGGATGTTTCTGCCCAAAGTGGAACCAATGCTAAGTTGATGCTATTTGAAGCCTCTCATCGTGGAATTAAACCAAATTCCTTTGCTCTTGTTAACCTACTTAGAATAGCCAGTAACCTGAACTGCCCCTCGTTCGGACAACAACTCCATAGTTATGTTATACGCTCTGGCTATTTTTCCACTGTCCATGTCTCCACCTCTCTCATCAAAGTTTACGTCAGAATGCACTCTTTTAGTGACGCACACAAACTGTTTGTTGAAATTTCTGAACCGAGCGTCGTTACTTGGAACACTTTGATATCCGGGTACGTCCACACCGGCCAGTTTCGAAACGCTTTGTCATTCTTCACGCTCCTAGACAGGTCCCACGTTTGTGCCGACGCAGTCTCGTTCACGTCTGCTTTGTCTGCCTGTTCCCAACTGAGTCTCTTCAGACTGGGAAGCTCAATTCATTGCAAGATAGTTAAAGTGGGCATGGCTGATGGCACTGTAGTTGCAAATTGCTTGATTGTCATGTATGGGAAATGCGGCTCTGTTGAACGTGCTGTTCGGATATTCTCTCAGACCATTGAGAAGGATGTTATTTCTTGGAATTCAGTCATAGCAGCAAGTGCAAACAACGGAGACATTGAACTTGCTTATAAGTTTTTGCACCTTATGCCCAACCCTGATACTGTGTCCTATAATGGGTTGATAAATGGAATTGCTCAGTTTGGGAATATGGATGATGCTGTTCAGGTTTTGTCAAGCCTGCCAAGTCCGAATTCGTCTTCCTGGAATTCTGTAATTACGGGATTTGTGAATAGGCATCGAGCTAGGGAAGCTTTGAATATGTTCCGTAAAATGCACTTGAGAAATGTAGAGATGGATGAGTTCACATTTTCAATCATTTTAAATGGAATTGCTGGTTTGTCTGCCTTAACGTGGGGGACGTTGATTCATTGCTGCACAATAAAGTGCGGTTTAGATGCTTCTGTAGTTGTTGGGAGTGCCCTAATTGACATGTACTCAAAATGTGGGCAGGTTAAGAATGCTGAATCAATCTTCCTCCATGCACTGCCTAACAAGAATTTGGTGAGCTGGAACGCAATGTTATCTGGCTATGCTCGTAATGGTGATACTGTACGGGTTATCCACCTCTTTCAGTCTCTGAAAATGGAAAGAGAGATAAATCCTGATGGTATCACGTTTCTTAACCTTATAGCCGTTTGTTCCCATAGTGAAATACCATTTGAGGTTGCTATTCGTTGCTTTGAATCTATGATTGATGAATATAAGATTGCACCATCCATTGAGCATTGTTGTTCAATGATACGGCTCATGGGGCAGAAAGGAGAGCTGTGGAGAGCACAAAGGATGATACATGAACTTGGTTTTGAGTCATGTGGGGTGGTTTGGAGGGCTTTGCTAGGCGCTTGTGGAACACAGGCAGATTTACAAATAGCAGAGATTGCAGCTGCCAAGGTGATTGAATTGGAGAGGGATGAAGATTATGTTTATGTGATGATGTCTAACATGTATGCATCTTGTGGAAGATGGGAAGATGTATATGCAATTAGGGGATGCATGAGTAGGAAAGGAATTAGGAAAGAAGCGGGTTCTAGTTGGATAGAAATAGATAGCTCTGTCTTGTCTCTATGAATCCACAAAAATAACAACTCAAAGAGAATATATCTGCCAATTTCAAAATCTATATATATTACTAATTTCCGTCATACTCCAGTTTATTTGTTATTTATTTTGGCTATAATTGTTATTCACAAAAATTTCGAAAATACTTTTGAACTTATCCAATTAGGCATGAAAAGATATTTAGGTATATTTATTTTTTTATAGAAAAAATATTTCTTTTTTATATCAACTTGAGTGTAGACTGTAGAGTGTCTTTTCAGGTATTACGTTCCGTCTCTAACCACTGGATCCTCAAGACCAACTGTTGTGGAATAATTCCAAATTGTCAAGTTGGACCACTGCATTGGATAGTGAACGGATCATTTTCATTCGGCCCCAAGTAGGAAGAAACGAGCCCTGGGCGGGTATGTTAGTTAACATTGATACTTATTACGTCCATTTGACAGTTATGTATATATATCTTCAATACAAAAGAGATTCCTGAGTTCCTCCCACTAGACGGGTTAGCCAATCACTCACGGAATTTTATTCTATCCTCTTGGAACAACTTCGTAATTTTTCATGGATTTCCCGTTGGGCTCTTTTTTGTTCTCCCAACCTTTTCAATCTTCTTCCCTTTTCCATGGGTCTTGTCCTGCAAACAATGTTGCCTCAAATCCAATCAAAAGCGCATTTACCTTTCCTTGCTTAAAAGTTGTATGATGTACCTCATTTCGATGGAAAAAATATTCGCCAGATTAAAAAAATATCTGTTGTACCCAAAAAATCTAAGAAAACATATAAGCTATATGAATCACTAGGGCTTCGCCCATGTGATTGAACTTTAATTTCTATCCTTTCTTTTACTTTTTACATATATGATCAAAGAATGAAAATACATGTATAAAAAAAAATCAAGCACTTAAAAATAATAGGAAGAAGGCAAGAGGTAAAGCGAGGGTCCATTTATAGAAACCGGTTTCCAACCCAACGGCAGCGTTTAATGAATTCTGAGACTGCAACAAAGAACTAAAAGTAAAGTTTGGGTTAGAGCCGTAAAGAGCTTGGACTCCTGCCACGTCATCAATTTTCAAGTCAACCTTCTTTTTCCTGGGGCTGAGGCTCGGGTACATGACCGCTTCCTTCACCGAAGAGTGACCCAACCCAAGCACGTGACCTATCTCGTGCGTGGCCACAGATTCCAAATCAACGGCAACCCTCGACTCTTCGCGCTCGAAATCAACGGACCACGTTTCCGCCGCATCCAAATGGAATCTCCCATTCTGAGGGGAGAACGCGTGCGCCAAAACGCCTAAAACACCATCGAACGGTTCTCCGTCGCCGTGATCCCCGTGGTAAAACCCGATCGTGATGTCAGCCCTACCGTACTCCGGCGTCTCCTGGAAACTCACCGGAATCACCGACGCCCACCGAGCGAACGCGCGCTCGAACACCGCTCGGATTTCCGGCAAGCTCACGCGGTCGATCATGTTGTACGGAGAAAAAGCATACGTGAGAGTCATCGGAGTTCCGCGTGTCCACCGCGGCTTCCCGTTGAAGTAAGCGAAGCGACGCGTGGCGTGTAATCCGTGCACCGCGGCGTCGGAGACGCCGCACCTCGGCGCCACAATCGCGGAAATCGTGTCTGAGTCGAGTTTTCCGGTGACCGGCAAGCCGAGGCGTTTCTGGTAACGGACGAGGGCGGACTCAAATTGAGAATCGAAGGTGTCTGTGAAATTCGGCGTCGTTTCGGGGAGGGAGAGGTAACCGAAGCGGTGGAAGTATTTTTTCAGTTCCGCCATGCCGCTGACGTGGCTGCCTCGCTCTGCGTGTAGGAATTTCGAGAAACCGTGCCACGTGGCGTTGTGCTTTACGGTTTTTTCGGTTTCGGTGGTTACCACGGTTACGGACTCGGGTACGATCCTGGCGGGAAAGCAAGGGCGCCAAAGGAAGAGGGTCATGCAGAGGAAGAACAAGTTGAAGTAACTGAAAAATGGAAACATAACTATTCGTTCGTTATGTTGCGAGGGAACAAACGAACGAAGAGCTCAATTATTAAACCTCGAATAAAAAGAGAGGTTATGGAGAAACGGAATATGTGATAAGCGGTATTATCATAACTGTGAGTTTAGAATCATATATATGTATGCGTATGGAGTTTGTCTTTGGTGTGATCGAAGTTAATTAGCTAGGGTGATAAAGGTTAGAAGATTCTGCCTTTTTGGATGGGAAAAGATAGTGACTTTTTTTTCTTTACTGTGATGATGGTGGGTAAACTGCTGTTTCTGTTTCTGTTTCTATTTAAATTATATTTTAATTTTGTTTGCGTCGGGTTGTTGTTGTGTGACTGATTGAAATTGCAGAGGAAACGGGATATGAATCGGATACGGTTTGTTCGAGTTTAGTTGGGTTGAAGAACTAGACTTATGTTGGTTGACCGAATTTGGTGGTGCCAAATGGTTTTAGCTTGTGTGATACGACAAAGACTTGATATTTGAGAAATACCTACACAATGTGTGACAAATAATGCCTTCTCTGCTTAATCCTCAATTAAAACTCGTTTTTATATATAAGGTGTCCTACAATAGATTGATGTTGCAAATAATTTAATGATATTTGAATATGTAGGATGACGGGGGATCGATCACTTACTTATCCATTCACAAGCATGGCATGAATCACAACTTAGCCTATTGTTGGAATTGTCTTTTGGGTTTGTCCATTTCATAGTCAAGTTCATATTTTGATGAAGCTAACAAGAAAGTGCTGCGAGTTTGGTCTATAAGAGCAGATTTCTATGTTCAACGAAACGCAAATGGTCGAACATAAGTAGTTTAGGTCAAGTCCTCCGAAAGAGGTGGTTTCTATTGCATCCCCTGTCCTCATCATTATTTACTATTCTTTCTATGATTCAATCTCTCGTTTTCACCCCCACAATACCCGTATTTCACGAGGAAGCAGATCTTCTAAATTCTCAAATAAAAATAAATTCAAATTAATACAAGTAATAATAATTGAAAACATAATGAATGAATGTATTATATGGAGTAGAAACAGAACAATCAAGGATTACGCTGTTAGGTCAAACAGTAAAACAGGATGATCAGGTTCAACGCAACCTAGCGTAACTATATATGGAGTCAAATGGATTTTGTTACATAATTATACTTTAATAAATACTTATATTATAGCACGTAACGTAAGCACCCTTTAAACCTGTCAGGATTTGTTTGTTGCATTTTTTTTCAAAATTGTGTTAGGTACCTGCAGAATGAAGTTGGGAAGATGACCAAAATTAGAGACGGTTTAGTATTTTACTTCTTGTTCATGACGTGTTGTTGTTTTATTATAAGGAGTGTTAAGGTCCAAGTGATGTATATATTCGTTTTCAATAAGCCATTAGGTTTATCTAGATGATGACTAGCCCTACTTGAATTATTTTTCTCGTTGTCATTCGTAATATAGAGGGTCCTATTTTTTTCTCTCTCGCGCACACTCGGGTTGGGGTTGCTTTCGCGGCCTAAATTTCTAATTTGATTTCCCATTCCAATAATAATGTTTCAACGTTGTTGCTATTGTGATGACGAACAAACGCTTGAAAGTTGAAACCCTGTTACGGGAGCCAGAAACGAACATATAAGCAACGTAAAAACGAAATTGTAAGTATATGAATATGTGAAAAGAATACGAAGTAGAGGAGGCATAGTAAAGAATTGAGCCGGCGAAAGATTGTGGAATTGGTCTTTCACTTTTTGATCTACGAATTGACTATTTTAATCAAAGGATGATCACAATGTTTTCCAAGTATGTTGTGTCTTCGTTCAAAATCAGTGACTTTTTATGCCTTTAACTTTTTCAGCCAAACGCGCTAAAATTCTTTTATATTTTCCCTCGTCCAGTTCTTGGCTGCGTCAAGAAGAACATGTAACATAATACTTAGAAGAAACAAAATAATTATGAATCATTAAGTGTATATATTTGGAAATTCTTTGCAAAAATAACTTTTGAGTCAAAAGTCATTCTCTCATATGATCAGGATTTTTTTTTTTTCATTTTCTTTTTATCCATTGTATTTACATTGAAAGACACATTATAATAATTTTTTCGATTTTATTTCATTTCATTCAATATTTATTAATTTTACCTATATTTTAATATATTGCAAAATATTATAAATGAATTTGCTAGAAATATATTCATATTTATATAATTATAGAGATGCATAAAATTAAAATAGTAAAAAAGAACAATTAAATTGTTTTTTTATATGATAATAAACCAAGTTATGCTAAAAATTAAATAGAATTTAATTTAAATACATTAATAATATAAAAAATGAAACTATGATATAATTATAAATTGTCGTGTATGGTAATATTGTTTATCTGTGCTCTCTTTGATTCTAATTTTGTTTTATAATATATTTTTCACAATTTTATGAAAATTTTAAGTTATAATATTAATAATGATGATTATGTTTACAATAATATCATTATTTAACTATAATTTATAGCATGAAAATATCATTTTTAAAATTTTAATATTATTAATAAGTAAGTGAATGCATATTAGGGCAGAAAATACACACTAAATAAATAAAGAGGACAAAAAAATGAGAAAATATATGAAAAGATATCAAGAAAATGAGATAAACGAATGCAAATAAAAGGTAAAATAGGAAAAATTCAAATAAGACATCAGAAAGAGATTTCGATCTCGTGCAATGTGAGCGTGCATGCATCATCAAGGGATACATATAACTAAGAAATAAATTAAAACAAATAAAGTGAGAAATGTAATTAAAAAAGGGAAATTAAATAACTCAATCTAAGATCACCTGCATGCAGAACGAAAAATAATTTAGAAGCAAATTTAAGAGAAAAATTATTCACCACCAGACTCCCACCCCCCCCCCCCCCCCCCCCCCCCCCCCCCCCCCCCCCCCCCCCCCCCCCCCCCGCCCCCCGCAGCCCTATTAAAAAACAACACACTCAAAGTCACACACACCAAACACAAAATACCTATACAACATGAAGTAGTAATCTCAATCTAAAAGAAACATAACGTATGACATGCATGTGTATCGTCCGAATCAATTGAAAATAAATCTTCACCCTCAATGGAAAAAATCTTTTAGTATTTTTTATCAATGTGCAATGAATCAGTAAAACACAATAGAAACACAAACGTGGGCGTGGCAAACCTGCCATGATTTTGAAAGCCACGTTGTAAATGTAAGGTTCAATTGCGTAATTATTAAATTTGAAGACTTGTGCTTTGCTGTTGATTACGGATAGAAAATTTTGTTTTTGGAGCATCTATTCATTCCTTTTCAGTTTCCACTCCTCTTAAAAAATAATCTAAATTATTTTCTAATTAACCTTACAGTTATATATATATATATATATATATATATATATATATATATATATCGTATCAAACCAGAATGATACTTTTATATAAGAATAAAAATGATCAATATGAATAGGTAGATTAAAATGAACCAGTTATAATGAAATAACCAAGGAAGATTTAAACAATCATAAAACAAAATTTAATTTATTGATGGAAAGATGCAAAACCATAAGGTGAATATAAGGCAGTTGCTGAATATGAAACAATACAAACAATACAACCAAAAACAAAACATTACATCCACCAAATTAGATTATCAAAATTCTCAAGAGTCATCCTAGTCTCTTAATGAAAACGGTTATGATGGTGGTGGTGATCATGTTCCTGATATATTTTAGGATGAAATAATTAAATCTTTAAAATATTTGATTCATGTTTGGTAAATATTTTAGAGATTTTATGATTAAATAAAACTTTAATTTAAATTTTTAATTTTTAATCTTAACTTTTTATTCTATTCTAAGTGTTGAGATTGATTATTATGATTCTCACATAAGATGACAATTCTTATATGATAAATTTATAAAAATTCATATAAATTAAAAATTAGTTGATAATTCATGATATTATTTTATTTTGACAAACAATATGTTTCTTTAAAATATAAGCAAAAGATCATTACTAAATAGTAGTAACATATTAACAAATACTCTCATTGATTCTGTCTATTTTTTTAGACTTATATCACTTTTAATTAACATCATCAATGGATATCAAATGTCAAACTTCTAAATATAAACCACTTAAAGTAGTTTATTATTCTCTTTAAAAAAAAAGTACTTTATTATTATTGTCTATTTAAATGTATTTTTTAATTTCTTCTAACTGATTTTTAGGAGTTTGAATGTCCAATTTAAGACTTAACATATTTAAGACTTAGATCTATAATTTTATATAACTCAAAACAGATAGCAATCTAATTATTAATGTTTGCTGATTCTCCATTATTTATTGTCTAAGTACAACCAAGCTATATTGCCTTGGTTCTTGTTTCATCCTCCCAAGGATTCCCAGTCAAGGAGTGCCATGATCATGGACAATTGGTCATTAACTCATTATAGTGGGCAGTACTTCCAATAATCTTAGTTTTAGCCTTCGGTCTTGACATCTTGAGAGTTTGATTTACATATTCTGGGTTCATGGATAAAAGCAGCACACAGCACTGCTCGGCTATAAAAGCCCAATCCAATAGTTGGATTTGGATAGGCCTAACTTATTTCACTTTGGTATATTCTAAAAGTTTTAACTAGTCATGGGCTCATTAGAAAAAAAATGGCCCATTTAGAGAAAAGAACCTCAGATTGTTAAGTTCAGAAAAACTTTAGAACTTTTGGGCCATGAAAGCTCCTTTCAAGTTCCCGGCTAATGGATCTGCACTCCCACTCTTAGAATATCTTTCATTACATTCCAAATTTTTGGAATAAAATAAAATGAGTGTGCAAGATATAAATGCCAAAGTTACTCCAATGGAAAATCAACGGGCAGTTGCTTCCTCTACCTTTTTAACCTTTTGTGAAAATTGAAAATCTAATTTTACACTTCAGATTAAGAGCAGTATTGCAGTAAGCAATTATGGGGTGCAAGAAGCAACTGCCAAAATCACCGAATGGAATCCGGCCCAAATTTAACAACACAAATAAATCTGCACTATTTTATTTAGTTTAATTAAATTTTGAAACCATGAGCTAAACAAATTTTTGGAATCTGTCGTTTATAAATGTTTTACAAAGGGCATTGGTAACACTCCTCTCAAATTATACCACGTGTGTCATTCAAGAGGTTAAATACACCATTAATTATTATTAGTTTCGGCTAAAAAGAAATTAGCTTCCACTCATTATTGGTTTTCTAATTATATCTCTGGCTTTAGGCCACTAATGAATGACTACCTTAGTGCCACCATCGAGTACTTGGGTCCATCTTCTGTTTAAAAGCGCAAGACGAACGAACGGTGGTGAATCTAGAATATGGTACTAACTTTAGCACCCACTAAACTTTTGTAGTTTAAACTTTAAAGCGAGCCATGAGAGTGGCACATTTCTTCGGTTTTCTTTTCTTTATCCATCTTTTTATCCCTTTGAGCAAAGGATCGAACACATTTTACGTGTTATATGGATCAAGGAATTTTCCATTTCCAGGGTTAGAAGCTGTAAATTTATGCCACCAAAAGGATAACGAAATCAGGGTTAAAGAGTTCGCAGTGCACGTGCGAGTGTATATGTGTATATATGTCGGAAAACATCCTGTGCAACTAAATATATTAAGAACAATTCCAGCAACAATACGCACTCAATTAGGCATCTTAACAGCTTTTAAATGATTGTGTCTAGTCTAATAGACATGTGCTTATTTACGTAAAAAAGAATTAACATGATTTTTTATAGCAAGATTAAAATTGATTTTAGATAAAATTTATATTTTTTTTTGTCAAAAATCCCTTTCTAGAAAATAAATATTTTAAAATAAAGCAATATAAACAGTGAGTTGCATATAGAGCAGTGGTCCTATTCTGGGAATCTGATTGTCTTTATCGTAAAGGAGACGTTAAATAAAGTCCCTCCTTAAATCGTCTTCTAGCTGCTCTCGTGCTTTTGTCCGCCCTGAGGTTTCAATATCTGTCTCCTTCGTTTGCAATTGTTTGTATTATATCCCTCTATTACCCATTAAAATTGAATCACGTCGTTTTTCTTTGAGACAACTTGCTAGCAACTCACCAATAACCAAAACAAAAGATATAGACTGGTATCACAATATTCTTTGTTCCTTTTCAAATCATAATGACAGAATTAAACTAAATTTGGTGCTGACAAAACACGAAACATAACAATAGTGATAGGTAGTATATTATAGCTCAAATGCTTGTTACACGACATACATTTCTTGCGGAATTGAAAGAAATTGCAACTCACGTGGCAGTGCAGAAATTCATTAATTGTCACATTTGGTAATTATCTCGGATTAAATCAATCCTCTTTATCCCAGCTAGACATTTCTAAGCGTTCCACCAGCCCGTAGCCGTAACCATAACTCTTAATAAATGACAGGCAGGCGAAGGTAACAAGATGCATATACACCATAAGAAATTTTATGTTAAAAATAACAACCAATGTCAAATTACATATAATTTGGGTCATCTATATATACATAAGATAAGATGGGAGTTGTGTAGTACTACTATCATTTATATATACACACTATTTATAATTAAAGTGGGATTTATAATACAATATTTCATTTAATCAATAGAAACAAGCACACATCAAGTAGATTGGTTATAATAGAAGGAACTGATCATCATAGTATAGTAAACTAAGATTATTTTATTATTATTAAGTGTCTTTGAATGGAAATATATACATGAATTATTAAATAAAATGTTTTCTTTTTAACACAGTGGAAAATAAAAATTCCACATTCCTAAGTAGTCTGCGGTTGATTCTGCTTTTCAGTTTTTCACATTCACGGCTTCTTTCAACCGGGACAAATATCGTTTCCAATAACACCCATCCATCCTCCTGCACGAATCACATTATAATTATTTCCCTTCTTCTCCTTTTGCTTCTCACACCACACCAATAAGAAATTAAGTAATAAAACTAATTCGCCACAATTTGTTTTGTTTCGTGACTGGGATCAGATCTGTAGGCCTACGTTCATGCCAAAAGAGTATAAATAAATAATCATAGTTTTTCATTTTCATTTTAGAGAGAGAGAGAGCAGTGTGATTTTCTTTCTTTCCTTTTGAGGAAACGACAATTCTGTGTTGCTGCTTGCTTCCTCCTCCATATCCGTACTTACTCACGAAACTGTTCCTCAACCGATTATTATTACTTAATTATAAAGACAGAAAGACCCTACTAATTTAGGGTTCCTTTCCCTTCAGAGCTACATTCCTTTGGGGAGAGGATGTGAGGGTTTGTTTATGTAAGGTAAAAACAATGGGTGTGGGTGTGGGTTTGGAGAAGTTGAGCTTATTATCGACGACGAACCTGGCCGTTTTAGCTCAAGCGAACAACAAATGCAGCAGCAGCAGGAAGCACGTGTGTTGGAGATCATCCACGACGACAACGCCGTTTCAGCAGCAGCGGAAGCCGATCTCTTTGTCTGTGATGTGCGGCTTCATGCTGTTTGGGCTGGGCCTCATTTCGCTCTTGACGGGCCACATGGCCTCTGATCTCGAATGGTACTCTCACCGTCGCTCTCTCTACTCTACAATGGTCAGTCATTTCTCATTCTCTCTCTCTCTCTCTCTTTTTTTTTTCCATTCTCGCAATAATAATAATAATAATCACATTGTGATGTGAGTGAGGGGTTGTGAATGTTTGGGTTTTGCATGTGAATTAATGTTTTGTTAGGATGGGAGCTATCGTGCGCCAATCGATGTTTGGAAATCGCAGTATTCTAAATATTACTACGGATGCGCTGAAAGGGGACGCGGTTTTGCTCGTGAGTTTCTTCTTCATCCTCTCACTACTCCCAATTTCGTTCATCAATTGCAATTCGCTGTTCTCTTGTGCCAGTATTTAAGCTCCTTTGGTGAATCGTTGAATGTTTTCGCTTTGTTTGGAACACTCACTTGTTTTTTTGCTGAGCTTGAGCTATGTCTGTGAACGAAATGCTGGACTGATCAATTTTAGGGTGTAGGATGTTTTTTATGCGTGTCTTAAGAGATGCGTGAATAGATTGAATTAAAGGGTTTTGTTTTATATTTTGCTTTTTATTAGTTTGTGCATGAATGAAGTCTTTAAGATTGGGCTGAGGTATATATATACTAACTTTTCCATCTGTTATCTTCTCTCTTATTTTGGTAACCGGATAATGTAGCTGCTGTGCCTGAGAGGATGTCAAATGGCTACTTGCTTATTGGTACTAGTGGAGGATTGAACCAACAAAGAACTGGGGTGAGTGGGACATAAGTTTCACCACAGGCTACATTATGGTCATTTGTGCTTTGTGTATGATCTGGCGTCTTAGTTGCTCGCCTCGCCTACCGATTAAAAGCATGAAAATGATAAGAGTTTTTATACAATTTTCTCTTTAATCAGTTGACTCATCAGCTGTTGTTTTCACAAAATATGAGGGTTGGTTAGTTTCCTAGTCAGGCTGATAATATATTTATTTTTAAAAATAAAAGCGAACAAGTTCTTTCTATGGAAATGACACTCATCATGTTCCTGCATCCAGATAACGGATGCTGTTGTTGTTGCACGAATTCTTAATGCCACACTAGTAGTACCGGAGTTGGATCATCATTCATATTGGAAGGATGACAGGTAATTTGCAGTTCCTTTCACGCATTCACCATGAGAATTAAGTTTGTTGGTTCATTTAATAAAGGCATTTTTTTTGTTTGAATACAGTGACTTCATCCATATTTTCGATGTTGATTGGTTCATTTCTTATCTCGCAAAAGATGTTACTATTGTTAAAAGAGTTCCTGATAAGTTCATGCGGTCAATGGAGAAACCACCATATACAATGCGTGTCCCGAGGAAATCAGAGCCTGATTATTATCTTGATCAAGTTTTGCCTATACTTTTGAGACGACAGGTATGGACACTTGTTATTGATACATATTTGAACTTTTTTAATTCACTAGATGTTTTGATTCATTAAATAACTCTCATGGTGAAGCATTAGTTGCTAGTTTTTGTCAATTTACAGAATGTCTCTGAATTTGGCTGAGGTAACTAACTAACATGTAGGAGATTTTACAGGTTGTTCAATTGACAAAATTTGACTACAGACTTGCAAATAACCTTGATGATGAGCTACAGAAACTACGTTGCCGTGTTAATTTTCATGCTTTGAGATTTACAAAACCTATACAAGAACTTGGTCAAAGAATTGTTATGAGAATGCAAAAGATGGCACAGCGTTTCATAGCAGTCCATTTGAGGTTTGTTTGATGTTTCCCTTTCCACGACCTCTTTATAAGTGTTTTGAAATTTAAAAGTCATTGCAATTGGAAGTGTTTTCTACTTTGGGGTTTATGGAAGGGAACCCCTCAAATTCAACTTTTGCATGTGACTTAATAATAGCCATAAGAACAACTTCATGTTTCACTCAAAACTGTGAAATAGAATAAATTACATAAGAGCTTGGGAGGCGAGGAGGATCCATGTTAATTGACACTAACAACAGAAATCATGATTGGTTTATGACAGGTTTGAACCGGATATGCTAGCATTTTCAGGTTGTTATTTTGGTGGGGGAGAAAAAGAGAGACGCGAGCTTGGTGAAATCAGAAAAAGGTGGACAACATTACCTGTAAGACTACAATCCATTGACTTATAATTCATTCAACTAGCAAGATTATAACATTTTGTCCTTTCTTAACCTTTCTGACTTTCTGGAAGGTATTGAAACCTACATTGTTTCTTGGCGCATTGCCTGATATGCTTTCTAAGTACAAATTATTTTTGCCATATATATAAGACTTCTTAAAGTTGAACTAA
Organism: Glycine tomentella; assembly: GCA_007407185.1. NCBI lineage: Eukaryota > Viridiplantae > Streptophyta > Magnoliopsida > Fabales > Fabaceae > Glycine > Glycine tomentella. The sequence continues at coordinate 1,442,991 of PYAF01000142.1, read as the reverse complement.
TTAACTTTATGCTGATATGAAATGAATGAGTTTTTTCCTCACTCTTGAATCATGACAAAACAGGATTTGAGCCCAGATGGAGAACGGAAGAGAGGGAAATGTCCTCTTAGTCCTCATGAAGTGGGTTTGATGCTGCGGGCACTTGGCTTTTCAAATGACACATACCTCTATGTTGCGTCAGGAGAAGTATATGGAGGGGAAGAAACCATGCAGCCTCTCAGAGATCTTTTTCCCAACATCTATACAAAGGAGATGCTAGCTGAGGAAGAGCTGAAACCTTTCCTTCCATTCTCTTCCCGCCTTGCTGCTATTGACTACATTGTTTGTGATGAAAGTGATGTGTTTGTTACTAACAACAATGGTAACATGGCCAAGATTCTCGCAGGTCGAAGGTAATAATATATAAATCTCTCTAATATCCTCCTTTTGTTTGTTTAGTACATTAATATACTTATTTCTAAAAGTTAAACTAAATACAATGAACAAATTATCATCCACAACTTGTAATGGAAATACTAGAATCATAATTATGATTAATCTTTTATGGTATGTGGCTACTATGTTGCATTATTTACTCTTGAATTATATTCCAAATAGGTGGGGGAGCATTATTTAATTTTTTATGGTTTTACTTGGATTTGGGAAAGCATGTTGTATTTTATGCTACTTATTCACTGGTAGTCTTGTAGAAAGAAAAGGGATAAATTATACATTTTGGAACTTCAAAATTGTTGGAAGAATCACAGTATAGGATGTAGGTTGGGTTAAAGATTTAGGTAATGATGCAATGTCTACAAATATGGTAAGATCTATATCCTATTTCTTCCCCACCTTTTGTTGATTACTCTACTAACACTCACCACTTGAAAATGTTGGAGGGCAGTTGTTATTGTGCTAGGAACCACAATTGCATTCTGTGTTGTTTGGAATTAGCAAACTGTGCTATATAGGGACTATTTTGGCAAGTTTCAAGAAAAATTGAGATTGTGTAATATACTTGCATAGACGACAATGTGCTTTGCTAAGGACCATTTTCCTAGCGTGGTTTAGATCTTCGGCGGCTTCATTTAACTGAAAATAGCAGAACCCGTTTAAAAGCCAAATCTGATATGCTGTGGATGGTAGAATTAACATTGAAGTCAAATCTTGTATAGTTGTATGTTACAAAAAACAACTACTTTGCTTTTATTCAGGCATTTAAGCTAGACTTGATTAACGTGCTAATCTTCTGCCAATATTTGTTTTTCATTTTTCCCGAGGGTCAATATTGAGGAGATTTCAATGTTCTCATTTACAAATAGGCAGCCATGTACTTGATTTCAGTTATCTTTTGCTAAAGCAAAAGTGGTCTTGTGAAAAGTATAACGTGTTTCAGGAGGTTTCCTGTAAAGCCTGTGCTTTCCTCAGCTCTTTTTTATAAACACAAAATTCGAAACTTGATGCTAATAGCAATTCCTTCAGGGTCTCTTTATTGTAATATGTAATGCACATGAGCTACTTAATGCAATGCATGCTTTTACTGACTTAACACATTATCTTCCTATTCTTTTATTTTTGGCTAATGTGCCTCCTGTTAACCTTTCATTTTGTTTACAATAGGAGATATATGGGTCACAAAAGAACAATCAGACCAAATGCAAAGAAGCTTAGCACGCTATTGGTGGGAAGGCATCAAATGGACTGGGATACCTTTGCCAAAAAGGTTAAGTCATGCCAGAGAGGATTCATGGGAGAGCCAGATGAGATGAGACCTGGACGAGGTGAATTTCATGAATTTCCAAGCCCTTGCGTGTGCAAGAGACCATATGTGGATGAAGAACTCAGCAAAGAGGTGGTATACCGTTCCCCTAAACTCGTTGCAATTAACCTTACTGCAAAAGCTTATTCCTCGTGGAATGGAATTAGAAGAGGCAGGACATGATGAAGTTACCTTTAACCATGGAGGTTATATCCGGCGGGGGGAAAGAAAATCAAAATGTTGTCTCTCGCTCTGTTAATGCCAACTGAACGTCAATTGAAAATTGAATGCTATGGCAATGCGTCCATTTTCACACAATTGATCTTTGTAAATCATCAGGGGAGGGGTTCTTAGGTGGGTGGCTCAGTTTAGGACCTAAGGACGTCAATGCGTTGCAAAGTGTAGATATATATAATATATTATTATAATATATGCTTAGCTTAGATTGCTTTAAATCTTTTTTCGCCTCAATGTCATACAAAATTGAGTTAGACATTTACTCCTATTCTGTCAGCTTAATCCATTTTTGTCAACTAATTAATTCAGATATATTAAATTCATTGGTCAGGTGCAACTTCATATGGAAAAATAAAAATTGAAAAAGCATAAAAACTCAAACCAGATACATAAATAAAAGTGTATTAAGTGAAAATTCTTGGATATTTTGGGGAATAACAGTAAGGTAGACTGTATATATTTTAAATAAATCAATTATTATTTTTATTAAATGTTTGTTAACAAATTAATAATTACGCTATGAATTTTATATTATTATTAAAATCAACAATCGTATCACAAGATAATTCTATACTTTATTTTAATTAATTAAATTCTTAATAATAATTCATTTTGATTTTAAAATTGAAATTCATTCTTTTCATTCTCTCAACTATCATACTAGATTTACAATTGCAGACTGTATTAATGGTTAATGGTCAATCAATTATATAAATTACCCTAATTATTAGCTATTTGAAAATTCAATATGTTGATTAAATATCCATAAATGAAACTTTTCCATTCTCTCATAAGTCATAATTAACGCTGACTCTGGATAGGTTAAGAAATACGTGCGAACTAAAGCAGTTACAAAGCGATTGGCATGTAGAGTAGAGCATCACGTTATGTTATCATTTGATGAACAAAACTCTACAAACAAGGTCACATGGAGAATATCCATATACAGCACAGCCTATGGATCAAATCACATTTAAATTTAAATAAATACTAACATCAAATATGACCGACCGTCTACTGAGCTATAGTCTGCCTAAAACATAGGAAGCAAGAATTTCCATTCCTAGGTCGGTTCTCTATTATAAATATACACATCTATGCTAGGTATGTCGGTCATCTAAATAAAGGCCGGTCTTTTAACTGTCCGCATCATAATCATTGCAAGCTCCCTTCCATTTAACCTGTTACAACTCACAGTCAAAACAGTTGAAATGTAATAATAACTCAAACCCATAAAAAAGCACTTAACTCGAGATTAAAATTCTAGGAGGATATGGATGATACTCACTCTTGGTATTACGATTATGTGTAACCGAAGGAATCTTCGAGATGATCAAAGAGCTCTGCAATCCTTCTAATAGCTGCCACCATACCATTAAATCAGATTCAAAACAAAAGGTCAATATATGAAATACAATTTTCAAAGAGTACAATTGGCTTCATCATACTTGAAAGAGATAGAACCATAGAAGAAAATATTTCACGCAACCAAGAATAACCACTTTCAGTTATAGAAACTTACTCTTGATGTTGGCTGGATCCTGCGATTGGATCTCCGGGGCTCCATGTCGGATGCTGATTTCATGGGATTGTCATTTAAAGCCTTTTCCATCTTGACTTTACCTGATTTAACACGTGCAGGCGCAAGTTTCCCTTTACTTGCTCTTGATGAGGATGCTCTTTTAGTGGGATGAGCATCCACCGAAGTTGCCAGCGATGAAAACAAGAATGGTCCTGTTGCTCCATCACTTGCAGGGTGGGGTGCTCTCTCCACCTTACTTTCACTCTTGGAAGCAGCATTCTTGAATAGATTTGAAGAATCCTTAATCCTTTCTGTATGGCCTGTCAGATCATTGGTAAGAGAAAACGCATTTGATAAAGAAATGTCTTTTGGTGGGATTACTCTACCCAAAATAAAACACGCTGATTTTCCATACTTACTTGTCTTGGGCTTGGAGTCAGCTCCATGTTTCTCTTTGGCATCATTTTTGGAACTATTTTTCCATCCTCTGGGTCCCGAACTTGGAGGCATCAAGAAATTTGCAAGTTTAACTGAATCATTTCTATCACCGATCTTACTGTTTTCATGTGCCACGTAATGCTTGCTTACTTCCATAAATTTTCTTTTCTTCCCAGGTTTAGGAACACCAAAAATTACTTTTGATCCTTCTTTTTGAAGTCCAGTCCTCACCATTCTGTGGGCATCAAATTTATTTTCATTCTTGCTGCTCTTACCAATGTTAAACACTTTATCGTTTTCAGCCAAATTAATTAATTTCATCTCATCAGGTTTTGCTGACTCCACAGCATCAATGCCTTTTGACATCTTGTCTTTCCCTTTTACATCTACGGCATGACTACCCAATTTAGGTCGTTTTTCATTTGGTGTATCACCCTGCATGCAAAATGTAAAAGTTAGCACAGACCCGCATGAAGTTGGGGCACTAGAAGAACCTAAAACAAAGTACCTCATGGGTAGAACTGTCATTTTGCCTCACTTTGGAAGATTCAATCCATTTCCCATCCTTCCAGATAAGGGATGGACGGAGATGCCAAGCTCTAACAACTAACGTTTCTCCACTAGCTGCAAAAAAACAAGATTATACATTTTCCAAGCATAAGGTGCTAATGTATTTTATGCCTTGGTAAGAATTAAGAAACAACACAGAATACAAAATGATCAAATATTGTACTTACCAGGAAAGTGAACAGTAAATGTTGTTTCATCCTTTTTATTCTTCTCTGTGATGACTCCTTCCCGCCAGCTGATGATAAAAACTACCATGTGAGAGAACTTTAACATGCATATTTATCTTGTTCAGTTTTACTGCAAATATTATTTTAACTTCAATAGAAAAAATGGGAAATTATATAATTTAATTTAATTAAAGAACAGGAGGAAGTACAAAATAATCCTGATTTCATAGGCCAATCAAACCAACACCCATATGTCTACATGAATCGACGGTAAAGAAGTTATAATATACACACACAATAACTTCAAAGGGTATTGACGAAATGGCCATCAATAGATAGCTAATTAAAAGAAGTCTATATAAGCAAACCTTTCTTGTATCCATGCATCAACTCTATCCCCAACAGACCATGCATAATCTCCCATAGCAGCTCTACGTCTCTTTCTTGTTCCTTCATATTGTAAAGTATTAAGAGGACGAGCAGTACGTATTCTAGGGGGGGGTTTGTCTCCATCACATTCAAGTGAAACCCATTCTTTTAATGGCCCTGCACCTAAAAGACAGCAATGAATATTGAATACACATTAATACACAGTTGAATAAGATCTTAATAAAAAATGGTTAGCAATATTTTTATCCAAATTCATTTCAATCCTCAAGTATGATTTAATTTATGAACTTTTGACACTTTGGAAAAAACAGAACAGTTATATAGTTTGGTCTAATGTAGCATTTGCATTCTGATGTTCCCTTTTAGAAGAATCCTCCTAATAGTAAATTCAAATGAACTCAAGTCCAATGACTTTTCCATGAATAGCCAAATATTGGAAATACAGACATGCCATTTTCTTTTTGGCCAACTAAGTAATAAGATACTTCTGTTCTCATCAAAGTACAAGTATAAAGACTCATGACCAACCTTCAGCAGCTACAAGTGAAGTGTAGCCTACATAAGCTTTATTATCCTTCAAAGTCAAAATTTTGGCTGGGAACCAGGCAGCTTTGAACCCTTCCTCGTCTTTGAAAACCTGATACATATAGCTTCAGTATACTAGGAAATATATAATTGAAGAGTAAAATATTATTTTTCAAAAATGAAAAGAATGTGTGTCAATTTAAAATCAGTGCCTAATCCTCACTATAGTTGATATCAGAAAAATGAACTCATGGGCATTAATCTAAACACTTTAACTTATTCAACTTAAAAAGAAAATAAATAAAAATAACAACAACCTCTACGAGTAAGCCCTCCTTGATGCTACTTTCCACCAGATTTTCAGATCCATCACCAACAGTAAAAGGAGCCTGAATTTCAGGCTCAGATCCAGGAACCACGTCAATAGGCTTGACTAAATCAGAAACAACCTTGTGTCCCTTTGCTCCTCTTGAATTCTTTTCATTGATCTTAATAGGAGCAGAAATGCCACCACATAAAATGTCTCTGTTATGTGTATAAGAAGTTTCAGGAATATCTCTCACATTATTGTTCACCATATCTCTGCTAATGTCTTTGAATAAACCAACTTGCTGAGAAGACTCTCGGGTTGCTTTCAAACATCCCTCAGGGCCAGCTTCTACCAACTGACTTATAGGCAAAGGATCACCCATAGTTACAATTTTTCCTGCTTGAGATACAGCTTCTGCTGCCAGCTCAGCAGCCATCACAATGGCATCCATATTTTCAGCTCTTTCAGTGGCAGCTGAAGCAGCTTCCACTCTCCTTTTAACAGCTTCCTTGGCAGCAACAATGATAGAACCAGGACTATTGGTTCCATTAGCACCTTTCAAGATGGAAGCAGGGGTAGCTTTACCCAAGTTATTGGTACCCTCAGAAAGAGAACTTTGTTTACTTTGGCTGGAATTATCATAACCAGATGAAAGCAATGCTTCATCAGCCATCAGTTTTGCTTGAAGAGCAGCATTTGAGGCAACATTGGCAGCTGCTGCCGCCGCCTTTGCAATGGCTGCAGCAGCTGCAACTGCAACTGCTGCAGAAGCTAATTTAGCCTCAATATCAGGCATCAACCCAGAATTTTTATGTTTATCCAACTGATTCCATAACTCTAGGCTATGATTCACTGCAGCAGCAGAGAGAGCAGAAGCTTCCTCTGCATGTACCCTAGCCTCTTTAACTTTCATAACAGACTCATCTAACATAATCCTCTTCTCAACATTCCGATCATTTTTGGATTGATCAGCAAGAGGAGATACAGACAAAACTGATTTTTCAATAGTAGTTATTGGCACATTCCCAACAGGGGCCACAAATGCAACAGGAGTAGATGTATGGCTACCGACACCAGGAGCCAGTGATTGCAAAGCCCTCTGGCCTAGATCCTCAGAGACCACAACTTTTTTTCTTTTTTTGGGCTTTGGATCTGAAGAGTGTTGAGCAGGTGATACTGTCACGTTGTTTGTATCAAGCAGAGAGGCAGTTCCAGTAAAGATACTTTGCAAACCTGTACTGGAAGTAGAGACACCGGAAGTAACATTCTTTATGCCAGAGGAAGGAGGCAGAGATCCTTTGACTGATCCTAGCTTAATTGTATCTGAGGCAGGTGATGCAGAAATCTGGGTGCTATTGTCAGGTACAGGAGTTGGAGAAGTAATCCATGGTCCTCGAAGGGGGGTTTGGGACATCCAAGGTGTGTTATGTCCAAGAAAATTCCTCACAGGAGTAGTTTGATAAGGATGTAATGGAGTAATTGCCTGTGGATAATCCACAACAGAACCTCTTGCAATGGCACTAGATTGCAGGGAATCACTACCTAGACCTAGAGTTGATAGACTCCAAAGTGGAGATGAAAGAGGTATTAAGGGGTTTACAATTGGTGGAGTAGCCTTGCTGCTGGTTCGACCGAGTGGCGAAGAGATACCTTTCCCTTGAGCAGCACTTTGCTTTTGTGGCAAATCAGAGGTTCTAGCAACTGCAGATCTCAATTATCAAGAGTTACCAAACAAGTCAAAAAACAAAACCAGAGAAAAAGCTATGTCAGAGGATATACCAGATCGTGATTGCAAAGGTGTTTCTGGGTTAGCAGGATGAGATTTTTGACCATGTTGCCTTTCCATGCAGGCACGCCAAGCATTCTCCCAAAGGCTCCTTCCACCATCTAAAAACAAAATGTCTAGGAATTCAATATTTATTATGAGCAAATAACAAAAAAGAACATGCAAGGGAGTCATGAAAAACAAAAAAATTTACCTGATCCTCCAAAAGCTGATATCATATAAGCCTCATCAGGTACTGTGCCTTGACTGCAGCAACATCAATAACAGAAATAATTGGCAGAGTTAATTATCATGCCCAAAACCTAGAATATTAATAACTTATATCATGCAGATCTAAATGGCTCTGGTGAACCTTGGCCTTGGATAATTTTGATTGAATTGAGTATGAAATAGGTCTAAGAAAGGCAAAGTATACAATGAGCCAAGACTTATGAATTTTTCAATTAACCATGGGTGTGGGGATGTTATGCGAGGTTTTTGTATGGAATAAGTGAAACAAATGCATGATCGTGGATTCATATGCACATATGAACATCAATAACAATTAAAATAAATACAACATTTGAACTCACATCAAAGCTCCATATACGAAGATCTGTGCACGTAATTGTACTTGCTGCTGATCTGTAAAAGGCTGATGAAACAAAACAGGTGGAGAAGCAGAAGTGTTCAAATCTGGAAGGCTAGATGTTGAAGTATTTACAACAGCAAATGACTTTGTACTATTTGAGTCAATATGCCCAAACTGCTGCACCTCGTTTGACTGCATCATCTGAAAACCAGGAGATGGGCTCAGGGAAACTTTGGTTGATTTATCACCTCTATCAGTCTGTCTAGCCAGTGTAGTGTCCTTTGCATGACTTCCTCTTCTAGAAGATTCCTTTCCAGCACTCTTATTGGATGCTCGCCTAGTTTTGCGCTCAGGCGTAGCTTTAGAAGCACCATGTGCTACCTCTCCAACAGATTTGTTTTTTGAGGGACCTCGCCCAGAAGTTGAAGGAGATCCCTCCATAGCCTTCAACAATAAAGTGGAGGAAGGGAAAATATGAAAAGTCTATAATATCATTTGTCATTCATAATGTAATCGACAGAATATATCAGCCAATGCATTTCATATAAATAACCTTTCAAGAAGCCACTTTGCACATTCAGGAAGAAACTCAATCAGGAAATATAGGCAATAAAAATAATAACATTCAGATACCAATTTCTTAGCTTGGATTAGAAACTGCAGCAAGACTTACTGATGACATTTTGACGATATCAGTAACAGGAATTGGTTGCATCTTGCCAACATCATCTGCAGCATCCTTTTTGGACAAATCATTCACTGAATTTACCTCAGGAGTTGACCTTCTTTCATCTTTAGATGTATTATACTCCTTTAGATCTTCAGCAGTAGATAATGTATTTTTTGCACCACCATTTATCATCTCATAAACTTTGTTCTGAGTAGCAGAAGCCTCAACATGATTTTTGTCCTTTTGAGTTAGGGAATGGCTTCCACCTCCTGTTTCACAAAACTCAATGTAAGAGTCCAGTACAAAAGCAGAAGATATGGAAACTTGGCTTCCACATAAAATGTTGCCAACAAAGTTCATATTGTGGGTAAAAGAGTCAACCTAACACAAAGGAACATTCTGGTGTGCATCATGGTGGGCTTCAACATGAGTAAAACAATTGAAATTTCAATAGCAAAAGAATTACCAATGGAAGAATTAAAAACACATTATCATTGCTCATATAACCAGTAATTTGTTCACTGTTATCGGCTCCTATAGTTCTCTATCATATTCTAAATTGCATGAGATTTAGAACTTCAGTTGTAATTTTCTTCACTGACACAATTGATTGTACATAATGAGTACAAGTTTATTAGCCAGAATTAGCTTGATAGCTGAGAAACTGGATCATATAAAGCCACAATTATTCACTACAAAAAAAGAAAAACATCCCTCCACAAGCAAACACCAAGATAATTTCTTTTAGTTGAAAATTTGCTAAGATAATCCACACTGCACTAAACGAAGGACTGAACCCAAACAACAATTTTTACTTTATATAGTAATTAAAAAAATTGAGAAATCATGAGATGCTCTGTGTAAGAAGCAGATACATACAAATTACAACCATAGTCTTCCTAAAAGTGGTATGGCAATAATCAGATACACAGTTAATTTTTGGTAGTGAGATAGACAGTAAATTGGCAATGAGTGCATACATCCACAAAAATTAAATAATCAAATCATTCAATTTTAGACAAAACTCGAATGGTTGGCGGAATGAATATATTACATATATCTTCTCCAAGTTCTAGAAGTGATGCATTAATCTCACACAATAAAATGCAGAATTTAAGGGAAATTTATAAGTGGACAACAAAACTGGATTAAAGATAACCTATTTTTTCTGAGGAAGACTCGTCAGGATTCTCCTGCACAGTCTTCTTGTCATCCTTAACTAAAGAAACTGTGACACCGTCACTCTGTTTCTTGGATGATGCGCATAGAACTTGAGGCATACCAGTCTCTTTTGCATATTCCATAATAACTTTATCATTGGCTGTTCCTTGAGGTTCACCAATCTTTACAGCACTAGTCTCTACATTATGCTGACAATCGCTGTCACGTAACAATAGCCTAGAAGTATCAGAAGAATGATGTTTTTCAGATCCCGTGACAGGACAAGAAGTTTCCTGTTCAGAACATCCAACAAGGGTAGATGTGCCTGCTTCCTCAGCTTTTGCTGTAGATTCTCCCTTTTCCTCGGCAGAAGAATATCCAACAGGAGTTATCCCTTGAAATTCATTGTGACTAGTAACTTCATGAGTGGAAACAACTTTGCTAGAAGGTGGAATGTCTATTATCTCATGTGATGTCAAACTATTATTTTCCAAAACAACTTGTGAAACTGAAAAACAAGATGAAAATGAAACCTTTTAGTGGGCTATCAGGAATTTGATCCCAATATGAGTGTAGAACCTTTTAATACATAGGTAAACAAGGAAGTGGCACATCATTGTGGTGCCTAAAGGCTTGTGTGGTTTTGAGAAAATGATTATTACTTTCATTTCCTATTATCACTAATAATTATGAAGAATGTCACCTTGTTTCCTGTTTTCGATGATTAGTACAAGAAATGATGGAAACGCCAAAATAGGAAACAAGATGAAAACAATGACATTTTTGTAATCATTGGTGAAAGCAGGAATGACATTTACTCAAACCAGACAAGCCTAAGAATTTCCATTTGTAGTTCAAGTTTTTAACAATTTTCAATTTTTAAAATAGGTGCTACCATATGATTCACTAACAGTGTACAACTATTTAGATTGAGTGTGTCAGGATTAAATCCTTATAATGTACCAGAATTATTGATAGGTGTGACATGGATTGATACTGTGGAAGTTGTCAACTTGATTTCCATGCTACCTTCACTAATAGATGATGAAACAACACTCTTATCGACATCACAATGCTTCTGGCTAGAATCAGAAGGAACCCTTTCATTCTCCTGATCATTGACAGAGACAACTTGATCACATTTTTCCTGGTCATTCTGTCTGTCAGATTCATTGTTTACACATGTTTGAGTAGACTCGCCCAAAATGGAAGATTTTGTTGAAAAATCCATCACACTGCTACTTGGAAAACCTTCTACCTTTCTGCCACTATTTCCTTCACTGATGGAGGAAATGTTATTTTCCTCAGCAGTAAATATAGATGCCTCTGACTTGTTTGACAAAATAACTGTATCCACATGATTACGAGTGTTCAATAGCTCATCCTGATCATTGACAGAGACATCTTGATCACATTTTTCATGATCATTCTGTCTGTCAGGTTCATTGTTTACACATATTTGAGTAGACTCACCCAAAATAGAAGAATTTGTTGAAAAGGCCGTCGCACTGCTACTTGAAAAACTTCCTACCATATTGTCACTATTTCCTTCATTAATAGAGGAAATGTTACTTTCCTCTGCAGTAGGCATAGATGTCTCTGACTTGTTCGACAAAATCACTGTATCCACATGATCACCAGTGTTCAATAGCTCATCTTCCTTAGTAACACTGCTGCTGCCATATGTCGTCTTCTCTATGACATCCACATTCTGCTGCATATTGGGACAATTTTCAGAATTTATATTACTAACCTCAGCCGCTTGCCCCTCAGAGATAGAATCATCTTTACTTGAAGTTTTTGGCAATTCACATGTATTTGGTGCAGACTGGTCATCCATTACCACATCGTTAAGCAACATTGCATCTTCACTTGCATTGTTCTGAGACAGAGCACTGAAACACATATCTTCACTGCTTTTTTCAACTTTCGGCGATTCAGAAGCAGCAACAGATTCCATTGTTAAGGAACCCTCTAAACTACTTACCCCAGTCTCAAGACCTTCAACTACACCCCCTTCCAAATTTCCTTCTGTGGGGATTGAACAAAGGGGTTTATCCAGATGATGTGCATCACCCCCAACCATGTCTCGATCCAGAGTTTGTGTGTCCACAACACCTTCTTTATCCATCAGAGAAGATTCCAAATCTTGATTATTAGTTTGTGCTTGTAAAAGATCTCGCTTGTCATCACCCATATTTTTCATAGATGATTCAGCAATATTAGTTTGCACTGCAGATGAATCATCTTGAGTTTTGCCATGATGTGAGTCATCATCAATAGTCTCAACTTCTCTTTGGTTTGTATTGTTATTTTTGTCATTGGTATCAAGAGTCAGACTCCCCTCAGACACAGGCAAGTCAATATTTCTGCAGATATCACTTAGTTCGGGGTTACTTGAGGTTCCATCAATGGATGATTCCCCTTCATGACCTTGGGAGACTCCACCATGAGGCTTCTCCATTCCTACATCCTCTTTCAATCCAGAAAAAACAGTATGGGTACCATCAGGTGGATGTAAATCTGAAACACTACTTTTAAATTCAATTTTATCATCAAATTTTGGATTGGTGTCCATTTGCTTAGCTAAGCAGGCCAGTTCATCACAGGCATCTGATTCCTGAATAACTGTTTGTCTAGGAATATAGTCCTCCTGTCCAACAGATTTTAAAAGCATTTCAACAGATTCTGAGGAAGTTGCCTCAGACCAAACATTGCCATGCCTTGATATAGAGCAAGACTCGGCTGCAGTTGAACTGAACTCTATGCCACTACCCCCTCGGGAGAATGCGTCAATCCACTGGTTATCTTCGTTACTTTCAATGCCAAGAAAAACTTCAGTTTCTACTAAACTATCAAATCTTAAATTCGCTTGAAGGCTTTCATCAAAATCAAACTTCGGGAGAGCATATGGCCTTAATACTGGAGGAAATTTGGCGCTCCCTTCACCAGCTAAATGGAGATTCTGGTTTTGAAAATCATTGCCATCATAATCCATAGGTGAATCCCTAAAACAAATAAGTACATTAGATGATTAGAATAAGAGAAACAACAATAATCGTAAGCTTAAACCTGACACAAATGTATGAAAACATAAACAGAATGACATGCACAGAGACAAATACAAAAGCAGAGAGAGGTACATGTAAGATCCACCAGATGCACATAAGGCATGCATCCATCATCCAAGTATGAGCATATACTCAATATGCATACAAACAGAATCACAAATACATAGAAATTCAAATAAATTAAAAAGTCCGTTGGCTTGTTGCAAACAAATTACAAGCCACATATTAAAGAAGGTAAATGTAGAAACTCAATTCAATAGAGCAAATAACATATACTAGCCGTTACCCACTTACCCCATAATTAAAATTTTCACGGCCACTACCTAGTATAGCCCATTAAAAGAAAAACCAAATATCATGGCACCAATAATTTAGTTTCTGCCATGGTACATTTATCCAATCAACAACAACTGATGCACTTTGAAGGGTGAGGGAGAAGAGAAACTGGGGTTTATGGGCTGTATCTAGTGTTATGCAGAGTTGTTTTCAGAATACCACGAGGGAGAAAACAGCACATAAGATAAGCCTCAATAATTTGAAGAATCCAATCCTTAAATTTATTCAAACAGGTTAGCTTCTTAGGCATAGGGCCATAGTAACATTCAGCAACCTCGTTGATAACCTTGTTAAAAACAGGGCGGAGTTGAAAATGGATACATCAAGCAACTATATTCAACAATGGAGAAATACAAATTGAAATCCGGAACCAATTGAAGTGTGCCGTTGTTCTGACTCAAGTATGAGAAAACCAAAAAAAAAAAAAAAGTGTTTCAAGAAGAAATTTTCTCTGCGTGAATTAGCCTGTTAGAGCGGTTAAGTAGAAAGTGACCATTTTTCAAACAAAACTCACCATTTCTAAGCAAAGGAAGCAAAAGTCTTAACCTAACCACAGAAGAGGAAAATATTAAGAACCCAAAGTTGGACATGAACAGTACCAGAACAAGTAAGTCTAGAGACGCTACCTCCCTCCATCCGGCGAGGAAATCCAACCCTTTTGATCTCACCTATTCCCCAATCGTACAGTCATCTACTGTCTCCAACACAAAAAAATCTCACCGTCAGTGCAGAAAAAAGCAAAGAAACGAAACAGCGAGAGAGCGAATTGAACCTGACCGGTGGATTCGTGTTCCAGCGGATCGAACTAGGGTTGCGGTGATGACGGTGAGAGTTACGAGGAAGAAGTACGAACGAAACTGAAAAAGATGTGTGGAGTGAGTGGATTTGTTTTGTTGTTCGTTGGGTTTGGGTTTGGGTGTGGCTGTGGAAAAAAGCAGTGAGTGGGGAATGAATTTGTTTTTTTCCAAAGGAAGAGAAAATGAGTATAAGCGATGGTAATCGAAATTGAAAAAAGTGGGTTTGTTAGTAAATAGTCAAGATCCGACGGGCGAAGAGGCCCAGGGGTGACACGTGTATGGTACCAATTCGCGTGTGGAAAGTATCTACTTTCTAGTTCTAGGGTTAAGCGGAAACCGCTATCCGTGGGAAACAGTGTCACGTATGCACGGTTGATTGGTTAGCTGAGCGCTTGAGGCTGAGTCTCGTCAAAACTCAGATGCTCGAATCCAACGGTTCACAGAGGCTTCCATAAATGAATCAGGATCCGGGAGCGTGTAGTGTAGCCACCTACATAGGTATTTCAAAAAAATAAAAATATTTTCTTCGTGTGATTAAATTAGTAAATTATTCACCAAAAAAATAGTAAATTTAATTAAAGGCGAATGAAAAACAATAAAAGAAATCCTATTTTTATTTTTAAAAATTTTGCATTGCACGTGATTTTAGGTTGTTAATTTTTTGAATTAATTAATCAATTTTCTTTATTTTTAAAATCAAACAAAGTTTGTCTTCTTATAATTTTTATTTAAAATTTTCGAATTATTATTTCATCTAAATGTTTTAAGAGTATATGATAAATTTTTAATATAAAATTAATTTAAAATTTGGAAGTTTAGTGAATTTTTTTTATGAAATTTAACACTTTGTTTAAAATTTAAATAAAGAAACAATACTTGGTTGAAATTTGAAAGAAGCGTGAGAGAAAAGAGAATTATATACTTGATTAACTAATTGCTTCCTTTAAGAAGAATTTTAAGTGCTAATAAGAATTTGTAGGGATATATTTTTATTAAATTATTTTTACAACCACTTGTGCGTTTAATACAAAGAATTTTTTTTTTTAAGTATCGTAATCACTATTCTTGAGAACCATGATTGAGAATGACTAAATTTATTTGGTTAGTCATAAATATTTTTATATAAATTTTATGGAAATAAAAAGTAACATAGTATTTATATCATAATCTTTGATTATTTATCATATTAAAATATTTAATAGGAGTAACGTGATATTTTTATCATAATAAAAAATAACTCAGAAAAATTAAATTATCACCTCTCTCGTGAAAATATTTTTGTGGAAAAAGTTGCCAAAAAAATTCTCAAAAAATATTGTTTTATGGGAGCGTTATCTGTTAAAAAAACAAAAATGGGAAACAAATATTCTCAACTTAAGATTATAAGAATACTAAAAAAAAAAAAATCTTGTACCAAACAGCTTGGCTTAACTTTCCCTTAGGGTGTTCAAAAAAATTGGTTCAATCCGAATTTATGGAGAACCAGATCAAAGAGTTATCATGCTTATCAGCTCTTGCCATTCCAATTTAGAACCGATCTGTTTGAATAAAATCAGGCCAAATTGTTTTTATAAAATAGCTCAATGCACAAAACCAATATGTTTTTAGTATCATAGCTTCTATCATTTTTTAAAACCAATTCAAAATCAGTTTGGATCTTAAAATCAATTTAAAATCATTTTGATTCATAATCGTTTATTTTAAACTATTTTGATTATGAATTGGTTATCTAGAGCATTTCATTTTTTTTTTTTTATTACGAACCGAACTGTTTTAAACAGTTTTGATTCGACTGGGTTCTTTTGGAAAATCAAATTTTACACACCCCTACTTCCACTTATAAACAGATTGTTTAAAATTTCGATAAAGAACAATTTGTTTACTTGATTCGATGATGAATTTGTTTAAAAAGGAGTGTGCAAAAAAACGCATACAAAATCCATTTTGTAACATTTTGTTTTTTTTTCCTTCCTTATTTCACTGTTAGACTTCATCTCATTTTTGCCTTCGCGAAAAACTTTGGATTTTCAACTACTTTATGGTTAGGTGCAAATTTTTGTATGTGTTTTTTTTATCAGCTGTTGTTAGGTGCAAAATTTTTTATGTTTTTTTTTTTATCAGGTGATGTTAGGTGCAAATGGAACAAGGTGTTTTGTTCTCTCGACATGCTTCCGAAAACTACAAAAATTGGTGATGGTTACAATAAATTTTATGTTGCTTATGAATTTAAGAGGACAATATCTATTGTTCAGGTCTTCAAGTTATAATGTTTTTTTTTACAACAGTTATAATGTACGTTTTTTTTTTTAGAGTTAAAATTTGTCAATGCATATAAAGTTGGTGGTCAGTTTTTCCCCCATATTTTTATGAAGGCGAGAATATATGAATCTGAATAAAAAAATTGAATGTATATAAAAGTGATTGTTAGTTTTCTTCCTTAACGCAACATCTTTTACTTTTTCTTAAATTTCTTATCGTGATAATTAAAACTAATTTTTTAGATTATCACTATTATTTACTTTAGCAAGTATATTTTTCTCCACATAAACAAACCAAGAATATTTGATATATTCAATTTTAGAAAAAACAATAAATTTAAACAAATTTATTTTTGGACTTCAGGTAAATTATTATTGTTGTTGTTATTAGTAGAGAAGTTAAATATTCATATGAGTGACCAATTATTTTTTTAAAGGGTTAATGACCAATTAAATAAATTAGACTATATTGTTCCTAATTAATTATGTTGGAATGTGTTTGTTTCAAGTATTACAAATGTAATTATAAAAAAAAAAAGTATCGCAAATGTATTTTCAGGAATGTGAGTTTTGGAATGAAACATTTTCATGCTTGTTATAAGTTAGAAAAAAATATCTATAGACATAGTTTATTCACATGAATTCAAATTACACATGATTCTTTTTCTTCGTGTTCCCATGTAAATGGTTGGAAATTTATATTCATATAAAATATGAAAGTTATTTTTTAAAACAACTTTATATTTTTCTCATATAAAATATGGACATCTCCATTTCTTTTCAACTTTATGCGACACAGGACAATTGTAAACTTCAAAGGCTGAGATTCAGTTCTTGAAAAAAACCAAAACTGAAAACCTTTCCCTTCAACTTCAACAGCTAAGCCCCTCTCTCTTTCTCTCATTGTTGCCGCGGAATTACGCCCCTTTGCCACACTACTCTTTCTCTTTCTATCGATGTTGTGGCCTGTGGGGCTGAGCCAGGGATGGATCCAGCATTCAAAGAAAGGAAACTAATTTTGATATTGTTATGGAAGAAAGAGTTGGGCCTAAGTGTAGGCCCAATTAGAATTGAAGTATCATTTATCCAAGTTTCAGAACGTGGATTTGACTCAGTCCATAAGGGCAGTTGGACACGTGCAGATTGAGGTCGGAAATCTCGGAAGCAGTTCGTAGGATAACTGCAAGATAATATGCCTATAAATACCTGTTGCTGATAGCAGTAAGGTACACACACATTCTAACTCCCTCTCTTTCAATTACACAGAGCACACACCGCATGTCAATTGGTATATCTCTGTGATCATCTGCTTTGAGGTATCATTCTCCATTGATATCCTTGAAGTTGCAGAGTTAGAGTGATCAAACAGCAACCACACAGTACTTTTGTACTGTACATTTGTGTTCTGGAAACGGACAGAACATTGGCGCCGTCTGTGGGGAACGATAAAATTCGAGTCCCACGATTCAGTAATGGTGAATACGAGAAATAGTCAATCTGCACCACGTTCAGAAATGCCAAATCAATAATTGCTCATACTGGAGAATCGCAACGTGGTACGGCGGGAAGTGCACGTCACAGAAGCTGTCTCCGACGAGGCTTCTTCTCCAGCCCAGACCAATCAACAGAGGGATATTCCGATGAGAAGAATGGTACAAACGGAGGAGCTTGGGGGACAGCTCGTCAGCAATGCTCTCAGTTCAATCCTGAGTCGAATCGAGAACATGGAAAGAAGGCAAAACCTTCAGAGACAAGAGGATATCCGGAATATTACACGTCAGATGGAAGAACGAAACGAGTAGTGGAGACGTGCTGAGATGCAACGCATGACACAATTGGAACAGAAACTGCAGAAAATAGTGGAGCGGGTACATGCCCTGAACCGCGAAGAGGGATCACCACCTTCCGCACAAGATTTGAGGGAACATTTGAATCAGCTAAGAAATACCGAACAGGAAGGAGATCAGGTGCGGACAGAGGAACCATCTCGGGAAAGAGTCCAAGTACAGGAGCCGATGCAAGATGGAATTAACAGGAACAAGACGCCACCCAACCGAGTCGACGTTGACGGAAATCAGCGTAGCCGAGTGGAGACTAATGCAAATCAAACATACCGGGTAGATAATGCGGAAGCCCAGCGGATCAATCAGAGATTGATGGAACAAGACAAGCCAGGGGAGCCGGCCACACGTGGGATAGAAGGACCTGTTTATCGCCGGAAGTATAGCCGGGGACAACAGAATAACAGTCCATTTGTGGACGAAATTGTGAATGCTCGGTATTTGGATGACTTTGACGAGTCATTCTTGTCAAAGTATGATGGAACACAGGATCCCCAAGTGCACATTGACGAGTTCGACTTGCAGATGTGTGTCTGAGGCATTGATGAGCCAATCATATCGAGGATTTTCGTTACTACACTGACTGGGGCGGCACAAACATGGTTCCACACATTACCACCACGTTCGATCAGGAATTTTGAAGATTTCGGGAAGAAATTCTTGTTGAATTTCGCGACTAGTAAGAAGCAGCCGAAGTCCGAGTTCACTTTGGGAAGAGTAAGGCAGTTACCCGGCGAGACTTTACAGAGTTACTTGGACCGTTTTAAAGAAGCGACGTTACAGGTGCACGGGCTGGAGGAGAAGGTCCATGTTTACCTTATCTCGGCCGGGCTGAATGTTTCGTCCAGGTTCGCCAAGTCCATTTATAAAGATCCAGTAAAGTCTTTGATGGAATTTCGTGTCCGCGCAAAGAAATATTTAGAGTTGGAGCAGATGGAGGTAGCCAACAATCCAGGACGCGGGAAGGAGCGAAGTGATAGAAGGAGTCCGCCCCCAAAAAATAGGGGACATTCGGAAAATCGAGCTCGGGGTAATGATGTGAAGCCTAGGCCGGGGAGGTACAAAAATAAGTACGACAAATACACTCCTTTAAATGTCTCCCGTTCCCAGATCTGGAAGGAGGTAGCGTTTACGGACATGAAAAAGGTAGAACGACCTCGCCCCATTTTCAACAAAGTTGGTTTGGACAGATCACGATTTTGCGAATTTCATAATGGACCCGGACACACCACCGACCAGTGTTGGGACCTACGGGATGCTATAGAGAAGTTTATCCGAGAAGGGAGATTAAGACAGTACGTGATCAAAACACAGGGAAGAAAGAACAAACGTAAGGGAGACGAGGCTCAACCTAACAGGAGGGATGAAAGAAAGAAGGCCCGAGAAGATGATGATGCGTTTCCAGAACCTGAGTTCGAGTGCAACACGATCTTCGGGGCTACGGGAGGCGGAGGCGATACCGCTAGTCAAAGAAAGAAATATTTGAAGGAGATACTATCAATCCGAGCATAGCCACAGTTTAAAGAACGAGCCGGCCGAAAAGGAACCTCCACTCCTATATTTCACGAAGCAAGACATGGAAGGGGTAGTACCCGGACACGAAGACAGACTCGTCATCACAGGAACAGTTGACACTTGTCGGGTAAAAAAGATGTTCATAGACAATGGAAGCTCCGCAGATATAATTTTATGGCACGCGTTCAAGAAGATAAACCTGGACGAGGAAGATTTGAAGCCATGCAAAACCATGCTAATCGGATTCAACGGTGGAAACACGAACGTAAAGGGATCAATCCACTTGCGATTAACCTTGGGAACGAGAGAGGCTTTCAAATCAGAAAGGGTAAAATTTGTGGTGGCAGATTTCCCTTCCCAATATAATATGATTTTGGGAAGACCTACTATTCACAGATGGGACATCCTAATGTCCACAAAGCATCAGAAGCTCAAGTTTGTAGGCGGAAACGAACAGGTGGTAACAATAAGTGGCGACCAAAAATACTATCGACAGTGTTATTACGATACAGTCCGAGAAAACGAAAGTAGATCACTACTAGCACGTCGGAACCCGGATAGGATCCAGAAAATTCAGGAAGCAAAGGAAGATAACAATGACCGCTCACACTCAGTAAATTTAGTGGAGCTCGATATGCGAGAAGCACCAGACGAATGGAGGCCGGAACCCGTAGAAGAGGTAGAGCAGATCCAAATAGGAGAAAAAATCGACCACACGACCAATATTGGACGACTAATGGAGCCCAGGAAAAAGGAAATGCTGGTGCAATGTTTAAGGAAAAATCGTGATGTCTTCGCATGGAAGGCGTCAGAGATAGTCGGAATAGACCCTGGATTCTGTTGCCACAAGTTATCTATATATCCAGGATCGAAACCAATGGAACAAAAGAAACGAAAGTTGGGGCCCGAGAGAACGCAGGCATTGCGGACTCATATTGAAGAATTGCTACAAGCCGGGTTCATACGGGAAATACAATATACCACCTGGCTTTCCAATGTAGTGATGGTCCGTAAACCAAACGGGAAGTGGAGAGTATGTACGGAGATTTGAACAAAACTTGCCCAAAGGATGCATACCCCATGCCAAATATAGACCAGTTGGTAGATAATTCCTCCGGGTACAAGATTCTCTCCTTTATGGACGCATTTTCCGGGTACAACCAAATTCCAATGCACCCGGCAGATCAAGAAAAACGACATTTATTGGCGACAAGGCAAACTACTGCTACAATGTTATGCCATTTGGATTGAAAAATGAAGGGACCACATATCAAAGGATGATGAATAGGATATTCGAACCACAGCTCGGACGTAACATTGAAGTGTATATTGACGACATAATAGTCAAAACTGCAGAAGTCAGTAAGCACGTCGAGGACCTCGAAGAGACATTTAGCCGGTTACGAAAATTTAATATCTGGCTAAACCCCCTGAAGTGTACTTTCGGAGTCGGAGCCGAAAAATTCTTAGGTTTCATGTTGACACACAGAGGGATAGAAGCCAATCCGGATAAGTGTCGTGCCGTGTTGGACATGCACTTTCCGACTAACAAGAAAGAAATACAACAACTGACGGGGAGGATAGCCGCGCTGACGCGTTTCATGCCGAAGTCAGCGGAAAAGGCTCTCCCATTCTTTAAGATGTTGAAAAAGCAAGTTGTTGCCAACATGAAAAAATCTTTAGCATCCCCCCCGGTGTTGTTAGAACCGGAAGAAGGGGAGACATTGGTTATGTACTTGTCCGTAGGCGAAGAGGCTATCAGTGCTGTTTTGGCGCGAGAAATCAAAGGAGCACAAAAACCCGTGTACTTCGTCAGTCGGGCTCTGCGTGATTCCGAGTTGCGCTACCAGAAATTAGAGAAACTGGTGTTTGCATTGATTGTAGCCGCCAAGAATTTGCGCCCTTACTTTCAAAGTCACACAATCGTAATCCGGACAGGAGGCTGCTCGGAGGCTAACCCTTTGCCCTTGTCCCGGTGACCTTGGGGTTGGGAGCAGCATCCGACTTGGTTTTGGTGGGAGGAGCTGGTTGTGTTCCCATGTCGGCTACAATGAAAAAGAAAAACATTAGAAAAGCTACACGACATTTTTAATATAATTAAGGAATCAGTATAGTCGCCAAGGCAAACCGGTTCGATGGCCACCGCCAATATAGTTGGCTATGTTAGGTTACCATGGACGTCTACATATTCGGAAATTACAAAAACGGACGAAGCATCGGAGTCACACAATTCCTCCTCGGTGAATCGATAATTCGACCGATCTTGCTTATAATGATCCTCAGACCAATAGAGAGGAAATGCCCATTCCACGTCGGAGGATTCGGGGCCGGACAGGAAGAATGGTTGCCGACCAGGCTCAGCGACCACTTTAAAGTACTTGTCCTTAAAACCCCTAAAAGAGTCTGTAAACGGTTTAAATAATTTTCGTTTGATTTGACTTCGAAAAGAGATCCACCATTTCTGATTAGGAGGTTCCCTACCCGTCCTGGGAGTATGAGGAAAATAATAATAGAAGAAGAGGGGGACAGTACAGGGAATTCTTAAGTCTTCACAAAATAATTCAAAGGTATGAATAAAGCCCCAGCTGTTTGGGTGAAGTTGAGAGGGGGCTACCCGGAGGTGAGTTAGAACTTCGACTTCAAAGGAAGAAAAGGGAAAAGTGATGCCTATTTGGGTAATCACGTCCTGGTAAAAGAAGAAAAAATTGGAGTCGTTCCCTTCCCGTTGGGCACAGACAGGTTCACCCTAGAGGGGAGCCCGGATAACAAACCCGTCTTGTTTTCCCACCGGGGTGGATACTATACTCGGAAGGTCAAGGGTGGACAGGGTTCGAAGGACTTCGTGAGTCACCCAAGTAAATTTGGATGCCAGAGCCGGAGTCACTTCTAACTGGGACTCAGCAGAGATGGATTCGTCTATAGTTTCCAAAGCAACATCCATTACACCTACGTAAATGAAAGAGAAAAACAAAAATTAGTAAACGTACCTGGAGGCAAAACATCAAATACAGAAGAAGCCGAGGGCGGGACCTCGTCGCCGCCAATGCGGATGCGCAGTTCCGGTGCGGGTTTTTTGATGGATGAAACTATGGGGTTATGCCGACACGACCCCAAGATCGAATCAGCAACGTCAGCAGAGCCAAGTTGAGAGTAATACATGGCGTCGGAAACGCAGCCTATGCAAGCATCATACTTGACCTCCAATACCTCATCGGACGACGAGGAGGAGGTCTCATCCGAAGAAGAAGACAGGCCGGTTAGGGGATTAAAACGACGACACGGGAGTGGAAGTTCCCTTGGGCTGTCAATGTGTCTGGGCCCTGAAATTTGGGGGCCCATATTGGGAGAAGTTCTAGAACGACCTAGGGATGGAATAGGTTTGGGCATAGAACCGGCAGGGTTTGATGGAGGAGGAAGAGGAGCACCGGCGGGTTTGGACCCACCTGAGTGATACGGTGGTAAAGGGAGGTTTTGGCCACTGGGTGCGGCGGAAACCTTTGATTTTTTAGAGGAAGAGCTGCCACTATAGCCACGAAGGAGGCCTTTTTCAAGTTCCTCCTCCAGAAGGGGGAGGCCAAAAACCAACCACCCAGTCCTGGGGGGAACGGTCCTCCGCAATTCAGCCTCTTCCTCAGGAGTCATCTTCATGCTTTTGAAGTAAATAAAACAATCCAACAAAAAGAAGAAACCCGAAACGAAGAACAAAAAGAAGAAGAAAATGGAGAAGAAAACGAAACTTAGAAGAGATAAAGGAAATAATGTGGTCCAAATTAAAGTATCAAGTATGAAACTATGAAAGCAGAAATCTGAAAGAGGAAGGAGAGTACCTGTTGGAGGAAGAGATCGAGAACTGGAACAGAAGAATATGAGAAAGTTTCTGAAGAAGACTTGATGAAACAAGAGAGGAAATGTGAGAGTATGAGCGAAGTGACAAATGAACGAAAGGAAGGAGGGAGAAATAATCAGAGGTGCGGGATTTTAGGAGGAAATTTGAAATTTGGGATAACTTGCAGTAACCGCCGAAATAAGTAAAACGGCTTGGGAAACCGTCACCAATGAAATGAAACGACAGAAGGGCAGAATGGTAATGGTACTCCAGATTCTGGGGGCATGAAAGTAAAAGCACCACAAATGTAATGATCACCAGAAAGATGAAACGATAGGACTTTTAATGCATTAATTGACAATAAAGACATGAATAGTAACGACGGCAGTCAGAAAGTCAATCGTCAGCTTGAGCATCTCAATTCTCCGGATAGGTTTTCTACATGCTACATGATTCGGACAGACCTACTCGGAGTACTGTCTAATCGAAGAAATATCGTTCGGTAGGTATCGTCGGACATAATATTGTTTCGTGGGCCCCCCTGGCTGGATCAATGAGAAGACTTTGTGATCGGTTACTTGCAGTCGGATAGTCCTATCCGGAAAATTGTAGTCGACAATGTGGTCCAGGGACCTTCCCCAGCAGCTGTATTGATCTACCCGGACCGACATATACGGATAAAACCTACCCGGGAAAACATAGAGGAGATGACGCATCCCGATCACCAAGGATACTTGATGACCGGGCTGGGGGGCAACTGTTATGGAAGAAAGAGTTGGGCCTAACTGTAGGCCCGATTAGAATTGAAGTGTCATTTATCCAAGTTTCAGAACGTGGATTTGACTCAGTCCATAGGGGTAGTTGGCCACGTGCAGATTGAGGCCGGAAATCTCGGAAGCAGTTCGTAGGATAACTGCAAGGTAATATGCCTATAAATACTTGTTGTTGGCTGCACTAAGGTACACACACATTCTAATTCCCTCTCTTTCAATTACACAGAGCACACACCCCACGTCAATTGGTGTATCTCTGTGATCATCTGCTGTGAGGTATCATTCTCCATTGATATCCTTGAAGTTGCAGAGTTAGAGTGATCAAACAGCAACCACACAGTACTTTTGTGTTGTACATTTGTGTTTTGGAAACGGACAGAACAGATATGTTATGTTAAGTTCAAGCTATTTTGTTATATCATCAGAGACGTTCGTTTTTAGGAGAATTGTTTCTCCGTTATGAATTAATATCTAATTGATTTGTTTGTTGTGTGATGCAATTGCAGGAAAATAAAACAAAAATAATGTTATCATAATGAATTTGATATTTCTAACAACTACTCATATTCACATGGTCAAATCTCAAATCTTGAAATCAATGTCTAAACAAGTTTTTGGATATCATATTAGCAGAAAATATGCATAGGAATATTAATTAGTAGAAAATAGACATAAGGATTATAGTAAAAGATGTATTATTTTTTTTTTATTTTGGACAAGGATACAATATGATTTTATATATAGCATAACATTAGTTAATTAAGGAAATTAAATATACAAGATAGTCTAATTGATATGATAGAAAAAAAATAAGAAAAAGAATATTCTATAATTAAGCAATATTTATTATTTTTCTACTATAACATAAATTCTTATAATTAAGTCATCTTACACAATTGATTTTTTTATAATTAAGTCATCTACTACACCATAATTTCCTATAATTAAATCATTAAACAATTACGAATCTGTATAATATATAACAGAGAACAGGGGAGGGTGTTAAGACTCTGCCTGCCTCTCTTCTTGAAATTATTTTAGGAGGCGGAAATAGAAATATAAAAAAAAATATAAAATTATACTTATCTTCTTGAAGTTGGCGTTTATTACACTTACTGTTTCTTCCTAAAATCGCATTTCTTTTTGTCTCCCCTGAATAATCAATAATCATTGTTACTAGCGATGTTAAATTTTTGTGAAATGTCTTAAGAACCCCTATCACTCTCATGCAAGTTTGCTCCCAATCCAATTTCACGTTGAGTTTCACTTACGAAAACACTGTCAACTTGTTCCTAACTTCCCTCGTCAACTTCGCCAACCACAACACCTTCACTTCCCTCGTCTCCTCTGATGCAGTATTCGACCTTTTCCAGTGTCGCGACAACTTCACAATCGACCAGTGCTCTTGCTACTGTTGCATGTGGTCACCTAGCTCAACAAGCTTCACCTCCTACGACGCCGCATTACAACTCAACAACTATTTCATCAAGTATGACAATGTCACTTTCATTTGGATCAAGGACGTGACGGCGGCACCACTAGATCTTCACTTCTTTCCCCTTTTTCTCATAGTGTAATGAATGATAAAAAAATAAGGAAATCTTGTGTATGATAAAAAAAAGAGTGAGGTTGAATGTAATAAGAGTTAACCTTGGAGAGTGAGTGTAATTTTTTTCTTCCTTCTATTTTCCTTTTTTATTTATTTGCTATCAACATTATAATGGTTCTATTTATTTATTTGCTATCAATATTTGCTATCAACATTATAATGGTCCTTTTTTATTTATTCACACAGAGGAAGAAGAAAGAAAAATTAATGCCAAACAAAGAAACAACAACCAACCAAGGAACCAAGTTGCATAAGAAGCACATCAGGAATTGAATGACAATAACAATATAATTTAATTGTATTTTTTACTTTTAACTTTTGATAAAATTTATTTTAATTTTTTAAGAAATTTGTAAATTTTATCCCAACTATTTATTTATTAATAAGCATAAAAATTAAAGGTAAAATTTGTCAAAAGAATAAAAAAATTGGAATAAAATTTGTCAAATAATAAAAAGTTGTGGATAAAATTTGTCCAAAAAATAAAAAATTGAAAATAAAATACAATTATATTAAAAATAAAATGATAAAGGATAAAATCGATAAATTTTTTAAAAGTTTAAATAAAATATGTTAAATTAATTTATTGAAATAAAAATTTATCAAAAATTAAAAAGTCACTGATAAAAATAACATTAAGCCTAACAATTTTTGGGGCGCAAGTCAAGAGAATCATTCTCGCTGGCATTGTCCAATCCATCTGTACCCATCATCAAAGGGCTTCTTCTTTCTCCCACAAATGAAGTATGAAACTTAAAAAAAAAGAAATTGAAATCAAAATTAAATCTAAGCCGTTGAAGATTTTTAATCCACGTGTCATTTGCTTGTTCAAGGAAAGGTGATGTCCATTTCTCTCACAAATGGAGAGGATCCGGACACGATCTTTTGTATTTGCTAGTAAACTTCTTATTTAAGAATTGAATGATATACGCGCGTATTTATTATATGATTTTCAACGTTATTTGAAAGTAATAAATACTTTCTCCAATAACGCCTCAAGAGATGCATCAGTACATGTTATATATTCTTTCATTTGGGTACAACAATCACTTACCATTTTAAGAGTTAAAGTTAGAAAATTGTATCGGAGCAAATATCATCATGAAGCTACGAAGCATTCTCCTTTCTGTGTGCGTTTTGTTTGCTTTCTTCAGCCACACTTATGGTACAACCTTTACCATGATTTATATTTTTTATTTATTAGAATTTGCCCCTTTTATTCTTGTGATTCACGAATTTTCGAAAGTGAATATATGTTACAATATATATCTTAATTAGATTTAATTGTGAGTAACTATATTTTGTTTGTTTGTTTATAATTTTGTAACGCAACAGGGGAAATCAGTTTTTGCCCCAAAAAGATGACACTAGATGGCTTATGTCCACTTGGGAGTTTAGGACAAACCTGCTTTCATGAATTCCTTGCACGACTGGGAGCAAGTGCCATGCCTATGAACTGCACTTGTAAAGATCATCATTCCAAGAATAAACGCACATGCACTTGTGATGTTGTTTGTGACGCGTGAGACAATCTTGTGTATAGAATGCAATCCAACTAATGAGAAAATAACAAATGTGGACTGATCTTATATTTTATACATATTGAAAATTTTGAAAGGGAAACATCCAATGTTAAATTATACATAATAATGATTAATATGAGTGATAGTAATGATTTGTATCTTTTTATCAAAATTGTCATTTCAAATTTTACTCTTATTAATCATTAAATATGTAATAAATTATGTTAGAAATATTCAACTCAATTTAATTATTAGGATTGGAACGATTTTTAATTTGTTTTTCGTGTAAACTCATTCAAATTTTAAACAAGATTCAAATTTGTCTTGGATTTAAAAATCTATAAAAAAAATCAAATTGGAATGAAGAATAATTTCCTTTGGCAACATAATTTTATTAATAATTAATGAGATATGTTTGAATACAAAATTAAAAATATTTTTGAGAATTTTTGAATTTTTTTTTATTAAAAAATTATATTTCAATAGAAAAACTTTCAAAAATCACTTTTTGGACTTGCATTTAAACATATTCTATAATATTAATAAATTACGTAAAGAGAAATGATATGTGGTATGAATTATTTATGCACGAAACTGACAAAATCAGGCGGGTAATGTTTTGATTGGGTTTTTAATAAAATAAGGAATTGATAGTAAATATGAGATAAAACATAAATTAGCCATGTATGTTCGTGTAATATCTCGTCCCATTTATTTTGTACGATACAGCATTTTTTTTAAATCATAAATCTATCGTAATTTGTCCCATGTTCATTCTACCAAATAATATAAAAATTATATATTTAAAATGTTGCTTATTATTGAAAATATAATATTTTACTAAAACTAATATCAAACGTTTATTTAATTTTATGGGAATATGAAGATCAAAGTCAAACTTTAAATTTTACGAAAATTGAAATATTTTTTTTTTAGTTTTATAGAGATTAAAATTGAACTCATAACTTTTTTAGCAATAAAATAAACTCACTTATTGCTTATTACGCGATAATCATATAAGTGACTAACTGATATGCGTAAACACCTGAATGTCATCTTAATGTAATACTAACACAATGAATCAATTTGTTTAAATTTAAAAAATAACTTAAAAAATTATTTATTTTCTTTAATTTTTTTAAAGAAATAAATATGTAGGATTTTAAAAAGTATTTTAAAAAATGATTTTTTCAGAAAAAATTATTTAGACAAATACCTTAAAAAAGTAAAAAAAAATGTTTTTTTTTTTTATAAAACAAACTAACCAATATGTAATTAGTCGTGTCAACCATCCATTAAAAGAGATAAACATTAGGATATATAATAAATTATCAATTTAGTTCATGAATTTATATTTCGTCTAAATTTTAGCTTTTAAAATCAAGAAAAACTAAATAAGTTTTTGAATTTATCTAGGATTTTATTTAAGTTCTTAAAATTAACTCCTCCTCTCTCCTTTTGGTCCTTAGTTCAAAAACTTAAGTAACAATAATAGCATAAGTTTAAGAATTAAAATGTGAAAAATAGGTTAACTTTACGACTTAAATTAATTCTTAACAAAATTTTGAAATTAATTTAAATTTTTTAGTGATTAAAATTGACAACAAAATGCAAAAGTACTCTTTGAATTTTAAGATACTAAAAAAATAGTAAGTTTTTTTAATTAAGGTCTTTCTCAATTTAAAGTTAAAGAATAATCTTTCTAAATATTAATATTTATTTAAGAAGTCATTCTCTTTTAATACTTTTTATATATATTTGATGAAACACATCACTATATGTTTAACTTGAAAATAAAATAATCTATTAATTATATCTATATATTAATACTATTTTCTTTTAAAAATGAAAATTGTACAGGGAGGAAAATTATACTTTCTCATTAATTAATACGAATGGAACCACTCCTTAACTGAACTCCTTGCACTGTCTTAGATCTGGTTTCTCTCTTCGACTCGTCCACACTTTGTCGTCGTTCCCAATCGTAGGCCATATCGCCGGGGGCATTACCGCCGTGTCACCCTTGCCTCTCACCGTACACTGAAACGGTATGTCTCTGCAATTCGCTCATTTCTTGTCTAATTTTTCATTCTTCATTTTATTTGTTCAATTTGTTGCTTATTTCCTTAATATTTTTTTATTTGTTAGGGGAATTACCCAGGAGAGCTTCGCAATCCCACTAACAGGTGCTACCCGCGTAATTCTAACCATCATTCATTTTTTTTTTGCTTATTTTTGTTCACTGGATATTATTTTCTTCTTGTTTTCGCACTTTTCTTCTGCTAAGATCCTCCCATGTTTTCACTACTTAAGATCAAGATGTATTGCAGTTTTAGTTATCTGCTGCTATGCTATGATCTGTTTATTTTTTATTTTTGGGTTGGTAGAAAAAAAGTTTTATTAATTCGAAGGTGTCTGGGTTGCGAGGATCAGTTCAAGTTTAACCAGTAAACCACTCTGCTTAGTTAGTTCGGCTTAATTTTGTGAGTACCCCTATATCTAGTGGGCCTTATCGCATAATGAAGTTTGTTTCCTTAAAGGAATCCTATTTTTCCTCATACTTTGAGTTGCAGTTGCATTTTCTGGTATAATTTTTGGACGTTTTGATTGTAAACATTTCACTGATATACATGTTACCTAAATGAGGCCTAACCTATGTCTACGTGTCTGTGGACTGGATTGAGCCCTTTGGAAAAATTCTGCAACATATCAACAAATTGCTGCATTATTGGATTTCGCATATTACTGGCCAATGCGAAGCACTGTGTTAATTTGATTAGCATATGTGTCAGGGTTTTGGTTTTTCCGCTAGTATCAATCTATTCTTCATCCCTGTTGATCAAGAATGCAATTCTTTGGGGGATCTGAGATTAGTCCTTCACCTCCTGCTCCGACAGCTTCAGGAAACAATGGCCATATGATGTATGTGTTCAATAGGAATGGTGTATGCCTGCTCTATAGGGAGTGGAATCGTCCTTTGCGGACATTGGACGCCCAGCAAGATCATAAGTTAATGTTTGGTCTACTTTTCTCTCTGAAGTCATTAACTGCCAAGATGGACCCCACTAGGTATGTTTGTCTCTTGGATTTTGAATATGTGCCTGATCGTTTTTCCAGCTATTCTACACCCAAATGTACTGTTTGATTTTACTTCCATGATTAATTTCCGAATACACAAAGTAACTTTACTCCTTAAAAGTAATTTGACGATTGCTTATGCTCTTATTCTTTAATGAAAGAAATTTTAATGGAAATTTATGTTACAGTATTGCAAAATCTGCCATATTGCCTAGCAAGTTAGTTTGATATTTCTGGAGAAATAATCACTTAGTTTTCCTTAGTTCTCCTGGAAATGCCGGCAGAAATAAGCAATTATTACTTCTAAATAAGCTAAACCAAACGCACACTTATCACTTGATTATGTTAATGTGTTTACCGAATTACTGTCACAATAAATACCAACAAGTTACGGATTATATGATAGACTTTTTATGTAATTATTTAAGGAGTTTATATGTTGCATGTTACAATGGCAAGTTTAATTCATTATACTCCAAATTGTTGTGCAGTGCTGTTGAGAAAGGAAACCTTGGTATGCCTCAGTTACCTGGCCAAGGTTGTTCATTTCACAGTTTCCGCACTAATACGTACAAACTTAGTTTCATGGAAAGTCCTTCGGGAATAAAGGTCAGCTACAATAGTATGTGTTTCCCTTATATGTTATTGTTATAGAACCTTATGGATCAAGTCACTGCTGATTATAAAGTTTAGTGTTGAAATGTTTTGCACCTTGGCTTTTGCTCATTTCTTCATTGATAATTTTAGCTATTTCACATTTAAAATGTAATCGATATTTGTCTCTTATATATATTAATATTAATCCCATTTTGGCCAGACAAAAAATTCTAGGTTTATTGACCTAATTTAAATGACAAACTGAAGTGGCAGAGAACTAGAAAAAGAAGAGAAAAAGATAAATTCATGAGTTTTGTGAGTTTTGTGAGTTTTGTGAGTTTTGTGAGTTTTGGCGTGATCTAATTTTTGGATTTATGAGTTTTGGCCTGATCTAGTTTTTTGAGTGACTTACAAATTCATGTATATTTGAAC
Organism: Glycine tomentella; assembly: GCA_007407185.1. NCBI lineage: Eukaryota > Viridiplantae > Streptophyta > Magnoliopsida > Fabales > Fabaceae > Glycine > Glycine tomentella. The sequence continues at coordinate 1,411,250 of PYAF01000142.1, read as the reverse complement.
CAAATGTTCTGGCTTTGTCTACTTCATTGTAGCTTGTAAAGCTTGTTGGTTCAAGAACAATGAACATGTTTATAAGCTCCATAGATGAGTTTATCATGCTGCACAGATAACAAAATGGAGCTTATAAACATGTTTAGGCAAAATGTTTTTATGAAGTGAAGCTGAAACATTAATATTTCATAAGAAATATGGCGAGTACATACTTATAATCTTTGGTATTTCTGTGGAAAGCTCAAGTAAGCTAAAGACTGAATTATAATGCTATTCTTTCATTGTTCACTATGCATATAGTAGAGTTTCTGATTTGTAATAGTTACATTCATGCTTTTATTATGCTATTGCCTCTCTTGCATTAGTTTGTATGTATAAATGGTAGTGAATTTGAGTTTGGTGGATTTCACTAAATTTATCCTTTATAGTGTTTTGTCTTAAAGGTTGTGCAAAGTAAGATGGACTACTTAATACTAGTAACACTGCCAGCTATTTTAGCAATTAAAGAGATATATTACATCAGTCATAAATTTTATCTAATCAAATTATGCATTCTGGAAAATAAATCATGTAGCAATGTTCATAATTTCATATATAGGTGGTTGTTATATTGTTCCTAATGTGACCCTGTTCTTGCTTTATGCAGATCATTTTGGTGACTCATCCTAGAACTGGTGATCTACGGGAATCCTTAAAGTATATCTACAATTTGTATGTTGAATATGTTGTCAAGAATCCACTCTATACACCTGGATCTCCTATTAGGTAACAGAATTTATACTTTCCCTGTAAATGGCATACTTGTCCTTTTACCAAAAGCAGAACGACATACTTGTCCTTTGAATGTGTTTCATAGTGTCACCATGGACATTCCCATCATTAACTGGCATCATTCTATGTCTTCAATGCATAAGATAAGTGCTTTAATCCCGATGAGGTGCAATAGTGATGAAGGTGAGCATGTGATATGTGGTTTGGCACACTGTTCATAGGTTCAAATCCTAACTTTCCTTATTCTCTAGAGTTAGGCCTCTAGGAATCTAATGTGGATTGTTTGTTTGTGGCCATGTAAGGAGGTAGATTAGTAGAATTGTTTGTAAGCTGGCCTAGATACCAATTGATTTTAATACTAGACATTAAAAAAAAAGGGCAAGGCCGTCTTATGACAAACATCAGCCAATCTTTATAATTCTTCCCATTACTCTAAGCAGTAGTGCAGAGCTATCGGCTTAGAGGCCAGCTCACCCAGTATAAAAAATGGAATTAAGTATATTTAATCCATAAATTTCACAAAGTCATAACCTTTTCCTAGTTCATATATAGTAAAACCAAACAAATTATTGACAAATTATATTGATACAGTAAATCAAAATAGTGCCTACCCCTACACACCAGTAACTACTGTCTTCTAACTAGGCCACTACTACTTGTGGCCACAACATTTGTGTTCAGCCCTTTGGCTAGTGGGCAGTGTGTTCATCCATGATAGATTTTCGGCTTGCATCCTATTCACTTACACATTTTGCCATGTTTTATATGCTTGATTTTGTTATTTTATTTGCTGCTACATCACATAACCTCAGAACGAGGAGTAGATCTATATCTAAATTATTTCTAATTTGTTTTTCATATTTTATCCATAAATGTAACAATTGCTTTTTATTTATCACCTGATCTATTTTTGTTGCTAAGTTTGCTGCTAACAATTTCTGTCTCCATCCTGGTGTCCAATTATATATTATTGATCTAAGTTAATTTGTTGCTAATTAACTATTTTCCCTCTTGCCTCTAATGGTTTCAGGGATTATATTGTATGTGTTTTTGTAGATTTTCTGGTAGTCAAGAAAGTTTTTTGACTAGATAAACTTTTGATGGGTTTTTCATAGGTGTGAGCTGTTCAATACAACGTTGGACCAGTATGTGAGAGGCATTTCATAGATGCTGAGTTGTTTCCAATCAATATTGTTGATGACTTGTGTGGTTTTAACGCCTTGTTTTGCATGGTGTATGTGAGAGGCATTGCATAGAAGCTGAGTTGTTTCCATTCAACACTGTTGATGACTTGTGTGGTGTAACGCCTTGTTTGGCATGGTGGTGACTACATTGTTGTTAGTCAGAAACTTTTAGGGAGTTTTCTTAAGTTTGAGCTGTACCTTTTTTGTTACAGATGACACTAGTGATACTCCATTTTAATTGAATCCTACTATTTATGTTGCCCTGTATTTCTCTTCCAATATATATAATAAACTGAAGATGCTTAAATCGTGTGACATGAATCACATGATAAGATATAGTCTCCAATTTTGACCTCAAAGCAAAGATTGATACGTCTTCTGCTAAACTTGCATTAAATACAAGATATCTAACTTTTTCTTATCTTGTTTGACTCTTGAACTAGGATTATATCAGCTTCAAAAAAGCATGCATATTGAGTAGTGACAGACTCTTCGATATGGTCAATTAGTACATTCTAAACTAAGGTATAAAGACCCCGGGGTGGGTGGGTTAACCCCTGATGTTGTCCTATAATTATAGGAAAATTTACTATGATCCCACGATGTATTTCACAGTAATTGTGATGGCTTCCTATACACCTTTCGTTACTCGTATAATATGTTCCTTCCCTTCCCCGGCCCCCCCTTTCTGCAGCCTTCCAAAGCATAAATATTTATATATGCAAATAGAAAAGTATAGGCACTAAAAATATTTGATGATGACAAACTAACGAGGACAGTTTCAGTAAACGAAATTATAAGTACTTACGAAGTAATATAAATGGATAAATAGAAGTTTTAAAATTATCACCCTCAAGTTATCAATTTAACTTATCTCATAAAATTAAAATAATATGCACTTAACTTTTATAAAAAATTCTCTCAACTTTTAAAGTTGAGATTCATAAATTGATTTTAACTTAGAAGTGAAGCTCAATTCATTTTATCTTATAATTTTTTTTCTTGTAAGTATTTATAAAAAAGTTTATCTAGATTGGACCTATATAATATATGATGTAATCGATTCGAATTCTTCATATATTTATGAATTACCTGTGGTAGTGGCTTATATTGTTATATATACTTCTGCTCACCTATCCAACATAAAATTACCGTTTATTATTCTATTCCGCAACTTTCAAGTTAAAGGAGAGTTTGTCGATACAAATGGTTAGGCGTGCGGCTACATTATATCAAAATATTTATATAGTAACAGTACGAAATCTAACACAAGCAAAAATTATATCATGTTAAAATGTACAAGAAATTTCTATGAACGCCTATAACTAACTTCCTCTTTTCCCGCATACAGTCAAACCTAAAAAGAACCTCTTCAATGCATTAAGATGTTATATTGTTATACCCACCATGGTTTGTCTATTAGATCCTTCGAGAACATGTACCTGAACCTAGAACTGTAAGGCAACCATTCTATGATCTGAGATGATTTTTTATTAGATTTACGATCGAGGCACTTCTGTATTGAATCATGCAGTTTCTTGTCAACACTTTCCATGACCCATCCAAGGAGATCATGTAAACTGATTGACGCTTCTCTAGAAAATCTTTCCACCAATTTAGGGAGAAAAACTTTGCTTGACTTCTTCACAACTACATTTGCTTGCAGAAACCCTCTCTTGGCAATATTCAGCTGTTCTATTATATTTGATGACGTGTAGACTTTTAGCTGCAGCAAAGTAACAATAAAAGTATTGATCAACTTTTCAAAATCAGGGTAATAGAGATCGGCAAGTAATATGGAAGCAAATGTGAATACAGAATATCATACCCTATATTTTTAGAATTTTTCTTATTTACTTCCTAGTTCCTACTGTGCTTCTTCATCAATGCATCAAAATTGATCAAGATGCATACTCAACAAGGGCAAAGCCCTACACAACTAACATCACATTTTCCCAATGATATTCAAACTGCAATTCCTTGGAAAAAAGTAAGCGAAAGAAGAATTACCACAGGATCTGACAATGCCCCAGTGCAAAGAGCAAAGCAAACAAGGGGTTGGAAATCAGTAATACACAATTTTGAGCTGATAAGCTGTTTTTCTTCACCATTTGTCTTTCTAAGGGCAGCAGACATAAAGCTTTCAAGCCACTGTTTGACAAACAAAAATAATAATCAGATGAAACATGAGATGCCATCCTTCAAATTCTGTTAAAAAATTTACACTATAATATAATATCAGGAAAAGAAATAAGGTCCTAATGGAGTTCTAACCATCTCACTCACAGAAAATAATTATGTTAAAACTTCTTGTAGAGTCGTGGACTACTCTTTCAAGTTGAGAAGCAAACCCAAATGGACCTTTCACCAATTCTGTTAAGATCCATCGATTAGTGATCTAATCAAACAGGATAAGCTCATCCTATGCCGTTCATTAGGTTAAATGTATACAGAAAGGGGAGGTTAGGTTAGGAAGAATTATTATAGGATAAACAATTTTTTCCCTTTTGCCCTCATCTCCGTAGAACCAAATCACATGTCCCATTCTCTTTCCCACACAAAAAAAATAACACTGTAGAAAATAAAAACTAACGATCAGGATTTAACTGTCGCACAATTATTCTTCCTTTTCTGATGCTGCCATTACCATCGGGTGCCACTAATACTTCTGTTACCACCACTACCACCCCTGCCCTGGTTACTGCCATCCCCATAACCCCTCCTTTCATAAGGGTAATTTATCTGTATCCAATTTATATTCTTACCTACTATGTTATATGACAGGTACCAAACACTAGATAAGACAAAAGCTTATCAAGCTTATATCTTTGCCTACTTTGATACAGCTTTATTATCCACCCTTTTATCCTTACCATGAAACAGCCCCATAAGTTTACAAGATCATTGGTGATTGTTAAAATAGCAATGCCAATTTAATGATACCACAGTCAAATGGATACATAAATGTTTTTCTAAAGCAATATAGGCTTGCAAGCAGCAGATGCAAATCATGGGAAGAATCTGTAATTTGTAACCCTCAGGTCAAAACAGAAAAAATATAGAGTTGCACTATTCGGACCAATCAAAATGTTCCACCATTAAAATGCATCCATAAAACTGGCAACACTTCTCATATATCTAGAGGTGGCCATGTTTTTACTTTAGGGTCAGATGAGTACCCGGCCAATGCGGGGTGTTTGGAAGCAAAATATCGCTTGTTCTATTGCATTTGCACTTATGATATGACCGCCAATGTTGTAAGCTGCCTGCACTACACAGTGGTACTCATTATTTCATATTTTCCATGATGTATCAATAAAAGAAATGAATTAAGAATAAGATAGCATCAATGAGAAAAACAGAAGTGCTAAAAGTATATGATTATGACATCACAGGTTAAAATAAGTTACTTCTCAATGGCATCTAAATGCCCTCCAAATAGCATAGCAACTTTAGATACATGCCTTTTGGTGACTTAAGCCATGTAAATACTAACAAGTAATTGAGAGAAGGGTTCATGAGAGTTTTTCCCCCCCTACAAAGGAAGATTTTAGTTGATGTTCCTGTAAATGTGAGTGTTTCTTTGTAATTTATTGGATTTAAAAAAACAATGAAATAAACATTATTTGGATATGGTTGATGGTTCCAGGCCTAGGCATCGAAGTAAACTAAGGTTGGCTGGGGAAGAGCGCTTCACGGAATGTAAAATCCTTCTAAAGTTTTAATAACATTCCTAAAGTGTTAGATAATCTCTGCATCAAAAACTTTCCAGAACATTGAAAACCTTGGATAATTTTCTGCTGCCTAAGGACTATATCCAATCGAATAAAGAAATAGACTACCTTGTGAAACAAGGCCAGCCTCTTGAGAGAGCCCTGGGGAATTCCATATGCTAAATATGCCTGTTAACAGTAAAAGAAAGTTATACGTACTGAAAGTTGGCAAAATAAAAATCATAATCATGTTGGTGTGAATATTACATGCATCACAAGAGCATTATGCACATTGATCCAGAACGCAATTTGTCCATCATTTTCCATTTGACTGATATTCACCCTTTCAAGTTGTTCCACTAGTACTCTGAAGGAAATGAGAAAACGAACGGGTTAAGTCCACAATTCAATCATAAGAATCTAGGGTGTGCTTGGACAAAAAAAGCAAGTACACAAAAAATTAGAATTGAAATATCCTTCCCTTAAGAGACAGTTGGTTAAGTAGATTAAAAAAATTGTTGTGTTCTCTCAAAAATTAAATAAGAAATATCATTTATATTAAGGTTTTTAATAGTTTGTTTTAGAGATGTTCTTGATGTTTTTCTATTTTTATTTATGGGCTCATCCTTCATATGATGAACTCTTTTTAAGGACCTTTATTAGTTTTCTTCTCATATAAATCATGTAGGCAAGAGTTTGTCATTTTTTCTTATAATTGTAGCTCTAATTTGCTTTCTGATTTGTTCATTTCTGATATTTAACACTACTACTTAAGATGTCTAGAAAAAGAATTCCCAGTCAGATAATAAATATTGTCTAGAAAATCATCTTACAGACCACAGTAAATATAAAATAGTTAGTGGGTAATTTTAAATAACTCTTGCTAAGATTACCACAAAACTGTTGCCAAATTTCTAATTTTCCAAACAAGGAAATAATTTCAAGGTACGACACCGCCTTAAGATTCTTTATAAATGCATGAGAAGCACCTTCTTGGTATTACTATTATTAACATCATCTTGAAGTTATCATATTTAAAGAGCCAACCTGTAGTTGTCAATGGCGTAAGAAGCATGAGAAGAATGACGTTTAGGAGGAGCTATCCAAGATATCTCCACTACTGATTTGTAAGAACAGTCTTGATCCTCCCCAACACCATGTCCTGGCTGTACAGCATGAGTGGATGACCTTGATAATAAAGGTGATCTACTTTTTTCAGTATTTACAGAGGTTGCACTACGGAGCCAGCAATATACAGTTGCCATACACTTCACCATCTCCTCAGAAAGCCTGTTTGGACACTGGTTTAGATGATCTTTTAAAGTTCGCAATACTGGAGTTTTCTCCTTTGTGGAAAACTTCTCATTAGCCTGACACGTGAATGACGTGATTAAGGTGAAAATGTAGGGACAAACATTAGAAGGGGATCTTTAGTACATTAGTTTCATCTTTAGGGTACTATTATACATAAATTTTTTCCATTCACAGAAAAAACAAAGGAAACCAGTAACTATAGCAATATATTATACCTTGGTGGAATCAGGACAAGTCTTTCCAAAATAAACTTTGCCCTTGCCACATGATAAAGGAGTATAACTTGATCCAAAAATTCTATTCTTCAAGTCATTATTCGAAATCAAAGCTTGCAAGGGTTGCAAAGGAAACGTTTTTGATGAACAGAAAGCACTTGAAATTATACTTGGATGCTTCCTGGATTCAGGCCTTGGATGAGCTGGTGAAGCCACACCAGAATTTTGTCCAGAAGGTGGCCAGCTGACACAATTTTCAAAAATACTTCTGTACATGGCAAGCACATGTTGCTCACGGCTTGTAACTTCTTCTTCAAGTAACTCAATTTCAGCAATTAAATCTTTTGTCTAAGAATGGGAAAAAGTAGTTAATTTCCACAAAACAAGCGAATACTTATGGCTATAACTTGAATGAGAAAGATCACATTGTGCATTATACATGTCTGATCAAAATTTACAATCCAAGTGAAGTGTCCCTTTATCCTTATCACAAGCTACAGTCCTTTACTTGAGAATCAACTCCTCTGGTTCTAATAATTTATAATCCTGAATGGCTTATTCTATGTTGAGTCAAGTAACACGTAATAATATTTCTGTCACAAGACTATACATACAAAGAATTGCACAGGATATTAGTCAAGAACCAAATTAACCTGAAAACTTAAGTTGTTTGGTGGCTGCCCAAGAATGGTTTATATCTCTACCATGTCCACTACGATCTTAACAGCTTAAAGTGTGGACAGAGCACAGGCCCACTGCCCGAGCAGCAAATGTCAAATTACCTGAGCTGCAAAGTGTCTGTGTCCAGGTGATAAAGTACTTGAGGCACGGCCCATTGCTCTCTCGAGCAGAATACGCATAGATTTTTCTTGTTGTAGGCGTAGCTGTAGCTGTTCAACCTGAAAATCAATACATCATATGGTTCGGGCATCAATCAAATACTAAGCTATGACCATCTTATGGAAAAATAAGAACCTACACAGTCTGGAATTGTCTTTCCATAATTTTTACCCTTCATGTTTCTTCCAATGTGTTTTCATGAAAGTGATAAAATACAGAAGATGCATTTCCCAAAAAGACACAGTATGATTTCTTAAGCTTTGCTTATATCCATATGAATATTTTCTACAATTCTTTTCCTTTGTGATTTCTTGATCTTATTAAGATGCTTCTAAATTACGCATTCTTGACAAAGGTCAGTTCTGGTCTTCAGGAATTGCATCTCTGATTCCACAATAAAGTATTTTCAAACTTATTATCCTGTGAAAAAGAGTATGCGAAATTGTTCTATGAAACACATTACTTTATCAATTAGTTCAAAGATCATACAATCAATTTCTTTCCTTTTAAAGGTCTCTTGACTCTTTCAAGGTATATACTCCTGTGTAGATGGAACTTGGAAATCCTATGGTTTTTACCCCCACTTCTATATTAAACTTTGGGGGAAGATCAGAAAACCAAAAAGCAGTACAGTGTCATTCTGAGTCACCTCAGACTGTGTTAACTTGAACAGAATTGTTCACAAAAACACCTAACTGAAGAATCTAAATATCCAGAGATAAATTCTACCAAACCAAAAAGATAACTTACATCTTTTTCCAAGGATGCTCTAGGATTTGAAAAAGTTTTCTTGTTACCGGTGAGGTTGTCATGTAACGGACTTGACAACCTAGAAGTCCTCACTGAAGGTGGTGAAGCCTGTTCAAGCCACAACAAATGAATTAATTTACTTTCACATTCAAAATTACAATACAAGGTGTCAAGGTCCATATGTTGCATGTTGAATGCAATAATTGTTTTATCCAAAGAATTGCGAGATATGACTTAAAAAGTAAAAAGATCAAATTTATATAGTAGTCTCCAACTCACAAGAGATTCATGCTTGTCTTTCTCTATAGGATGGAAAACTCTACCCCTTGAGAATTTCAGGTTCCTGTCAGAAGCACTGGGAAGTGCACAATAAAAAAAAAAAAAAAACCACATGCCATGTAATGACACAAAATGAAGCACAGCTCTAGACGATAACTGCAATTTGTCTAAAAGAAAACATTATCAACCTTCACAGCAAACCTTTCTTACCACAATCTACGAAGACCCAAGACCAAGTTTGAACTCAATCAAACTCAAAAGAGAGAAAATTTCACATTTTTCATTGAAGCCAAATAGTTAAACTTCTTCACACCAATGGATCCATTAACCAATTTAGAAAATAATAATAAATTCTTAGCTTAAAAAGCGTTATTATATTCTCCAAATGAGGCATATTGAGTTCCAGTGAAAGCAAAAAAAAAAAGAAAAAACCTGTTATAGCGCCTGTGTGCTCTAGAATTTGCACCCACTTGCACTTGTGCATCACCGTCTTTGTCAAATACATTATGAAAGTGAAACTCGCCCATCATTAATTCTTAGGTATTCTAGAAACCCTCTTGCATTCTTCTTCTATCTATCAACATTATCATAGTCATATACTAGTATTTACTACACCAGGGACCGACCGGGTTTCAAATGGAAGGGAGAGTGTGTGTGGGCCTCGAATAATTAATTGAACATAAGCAAGCAAGGTTTCACTAAGAATCGAATTGAAAAATAAATAAATAAAAAGGAGAAATTGAAGTGAGATAAATAGCATTATAGCAAC